>JAYKYS010000032.1:0-554775 GCA_036924285.1 Asterella californica | reverse complement strand
TAATAACCCTAATAACCCTAATAACCCTAATAACCCTAATAACCCTAATAACCCTAATAACCCTAATAACCCTAATAACCCTAATAACCCTAATAACCCTAATAACCCTAATAACCCTAATAACCCTAATAACCCTAATAACCCTAATAACCCTAATAACCCTAATAACCCTAATAACCCTAATAACCCTAATAACCCTAATAACCCTAATAACCCTAATAACCCTAATAACCCTAATAACCCTAATAACCCTAATAACCCTAATAACCCTAATAACCCTAATAACCCTAATAACCCTAATAACCCTAATAACCCTAATAACCCTAATAACCCTAATAACCCTAATAACCCTAATAACCCTAATAACCCTAATAACCCTAATAACCCTAATAACCCTAATAACCCTAATAACCCTAATAACCCTAATAACCCTAATAACCCTAATAACCCTAATAACCCTAATAACCCTAATAACCCTAATAACCCTAATAACCCTAATAACCCTAATAACCCTAATAACCCTAATAACCCTAATAACCCTAATAACCCTAATAACCCTAATAACCCTAATAACCCTAATAACCCTAATAACCCTAATAACCCTAATAACCCTAATAACCCTAATAACCCTAATAACCCTAATAACCCTAATAACCCTAATAACCCTAATAACCCTAATAACCCTAATAACCCTAATAACCCTAATAACCCTAATAACCCTAATAACCCTAATAACCCTAATAACCCTAATAACCCTAATAACCCTAATAACCCTAATAACCCTAATAACCCTAATAACCCTAATAACCCTAATAACCCTAATAACCCTAATAACCCTAATAACCCTAATAACCCTAATAACCCTAATAACCCTAATAACCCTAATAACCCTAATAACCCTAATAACCCTAATAACCCTAATAACCCTAATAACCCTAATAACCCTAATAACCCTAATAACCCTAATAACCCTAATAACCCTAATAACCCTAATAACCCTAATAACCCTAATAACCCTAATAACCCTAATAACCCTAATAACCCTAATAACCCTAATAACCCTAATAACCCTAATAACCCTAATAACCCTAATAACCCTAATAACCCTAATAACCCTAATAACCCTAATAACCCTAATAACCCTAATAACCCTAATAACCCTAATAACCCTAATAACCCTAATAACCCTAATAACCCTAATAACCCTAATAACCCTAATAACCCTAATAACCCTAATAACCCTAATAACCCTAATAACCCTAATAACCCTAATAACCCTAATAACCCTAATAACCCTAATAACCCTAATAACCCTAATAACCCTAATAACCCTAATAACCCTAATAACCCTAATAACCCTAATAACCCTAATAACCCTAATAACCCTAATAACCCTAATAACCCTAATAACCCTAATAACCCTAATAACCCTAATAACCCTAATAACCCTAATAACCCTAATAACCCTAATAACCCTAATAACCCTAATAACCCTAATAACCCTAATAACCCTAATAACCCTAATAACCCTAATAACCCTAATAACCCTAATAACCCTAATAACCCTAATAACCCTAATAACCCTAATAACCCTAATAACCCTAATAACCCTAATAACCCTAATAACCCTAATAACCCTAATAACCCTAATAACCCTAATAACCCTAATAACCCTAATAACCCTAATAACCCTAATAACCCTAATAACCCTAATAACCCTAATAACCCTAATAACCCTAATAACCCTAATAACCCTAATAACCCTAATAACCCTAATAACCCTAATAACCCTAATAACCCTAATAACCCAGCTGCATCAGATCGCGACAGCGCTGGTGAATGTGGTTTGCAGGATGCTATGTATCCATACATTCCCAGCGTAACGATTGCATATGCCAGAGCGATTTACCCTCATTTTCTTTTAAACTTTCGAAATTGCAATTCGAACTTCGCCTGTAAATAGCTGGTAACTTTCAGTAAAGGGTCATCTTTATGCACTGCGAGCTGTTGAATGACTGTAGTGATGGATTTCAGAACCGAGCTCCAGTCTGCCAAAAGTGAGTAACACATACTTTCTGGGATTTGGTTGGCTTGTACAAGACTCTGATAGATACCATGATTGTAAAAGTCGTAAGCATATGCGTTCTTCGGCAGGGGACGACTGTGCGGGTCGACATTGAACCGAATAGGAATTGCCGAAGCGTCGAAAGTATGCGGTGCGAGAGTTCGTAGCAGCGCAGATACAGTGAGAGGAGGCGCCCGTGAGGTAACTTCAACTGGTCGAAGAAGGACGTCCGTCAGCCTGCTGCGAGCGCGCATCTCAGGCCTTGCCTGCAATGTAGTCAGTGGAAGCCCTCCTGCTGTCGGTCCGACTGCGTCTGATTCTTGGAGTAGACCAGCGACGTTTGTAAATGTGCGCAGCACCATGCCGTCATACTGATCGAGAGTGCGAGCGACATTTTTATCCAACTCATGGAGTTGAGGTAACATCACGACACTATTGGCCGCATGCAAGTAATGTTCCGGCTGAGAGAAGGGTGGTAATGGTATGACGTTGAAGAGGTGACAAAAGATCTTCATCAGAGTTGCGGCTGCTACTTCGACACCATGATCCTGAAGTTGCAGTTTAATGCATTGATGAAGCACGTTGGTCTGAAGCAGAAATGCCAATATCAGATTCGCTGGTTCGTGGTAGTGAATATACGAAACCAATCCTGCAAGTCCGATCGGCTGTGTTTGCTCGTTGATTAAGCCGAGTTGATACAGTAATTCCAGCGAAATGCGATAGTGGCGCTCTGGGATGGTGAGACCAAAGCGACGAGTTTGCTGCTCAATTTGTGGAGCGAGAGTAGACGATATCAGCATCTTAAGACTCTCCAATGCATTGTCTCTGTCTTTCTCATCATTGAGGTTATGTATTCGAATGAGATACCGCAAGACTACAGTTGGAGTGCAATGCATGTGACCATGCAACGGCCACAGCGGGGCAGCGAGTAACTTCGTAACTTTGACGAGAGGAATGCCGACAAAGATCACACGCGCTTCCACATCGAATCCTCGTCGACCAGCTCGACCGCTCATCTGACGGTAGATGACAGGCGTCAAGTTCACACTATCTCCAAAGAACACCGAGCTTCGGCATGGCATATTAATACCCATCGCCAGCGTACCAGTGGCTACGACTACTTGAATTTTACGTTGACGAAACAGTACCTCCACTAGGTCCAGATAATGTTTTGAAAGGCCAGCATGATGGACAGCGATTCCACGCGTCAAACCTTCCCGAAGCATAGAATCGAGACCATTTCTCTCAGCACGCTGAAGCCAAAAGTTACGATGGCGCTCCACGTGGATGTTGAAGACTTGCGACGGATCATGACCGACGAATCGAAATCGTGGATCAGTCTCTGGGGGCTGCAAGACGCGATTGTGAAGACGAATTTGTTCTTCTAGATTCGGAAATTTGAGTCGTAAATCGACTTCGGTCATGGTCTCCATTGCATCTCGAATTTTTCGACACTCGGAGGGTGTTAAAAGATACTTCAGTTTTTCAGCTTCCAATTTCTCATAGTACCCTTCACGTTCACGTGCCTCTCGTTCTTGGTTCCCCAGTATGTGTGTGATCCACTTGACTGCTGATTCGCAACCGCTCCGTTCGAAACAGAAAACGATTGCTGGTAGCGCATTGTTTGCCTGAAGTTTCAGGAGTACCCGGAGGAGTTCAGCTGCTCGTACTGATGACCTTTGCGATCCCAGCTTCTCACTCCTGCGCACACTTTCGGTCAGGTCCTGTGAGAGACCAACTCCTGCACTTTGGTGGAATACCTTCAATTGAGTGCGCAAAGAGGCACATGCTTCACCTGCAAGTGATGCAAAGTGGATACAGTACACGTGTAGTTTGCACCAGAGCTCCTTCAGTTGGTGTTCCCAACGCAAGACATCAAGACGTGTGATATCGACATCTTGAAAGTAGGTATCTGGTAACAGTTTCTTCATTTGAGCGGAGAGACTTTGCCAGGTTGTGTCATGGTCGGAGAGAGTTGCAAGGTGAGATTGTCGAGATGAATGATGTGTGACCATATCGTTCAGCCTTTGCATAGCTCCCAACATTCTCGTGAGCTGAAGGTAAGCGCAACCATCGAAGGTGGCAGCGGCCAGGAACGTGTTGGATCGATTATCGTGAACCATGGTAATGACTTCATAGCGAATGCGACATCCTGCTCTACATTCGGTAAACATGCAACAGGATGGATCGGTAACAGAATTGCTTCACGCGGCTTCTTGGTCACATTTGGTAATTCTGGCACGTAGATAAATGACTTTAAATGTGCCCACCGGATGAGACGCTCCTTGTGGTTGGATCCGCTGACTCGCGTAGCACTATCGCAAACAAGATGCACAGGACGATTCTGTTGGACCTGCTGTAGCCACTTGTGAAAATGTTCCGGCTCTCCAACGGTTGCTGAATTGCAAATGATAGGAGCAATTCGACTACTCATCTGAATGCATCGCTCCCAAGATGCTCCACCTGTTTGATCCAAACAATGTACTTCATCGAAGATGACATAACCAATCTTACGAGCCCATTCGATTCGAGTTGGCGACAGTAGAAGAATCTCGAGGCAAGCAGGAACTGTCACCAGAACTTCGTAGTCGCTCGATTGTGGACGCTGCTCTCGAGTGAAGATTGCGGGATGTTGATTGGTACGAAGATAGACTTCGGCAGCGATCTGATTCACTAAGCTTTTCGTTGGACTCACGTAGACCAGAATAAGATGAGGAGATTTGTTTCCACTGTCCTTCAGCTGGTTCATTTGATGAATTGCATTGATGCAATACATGCTGATATGTGTTTTACCAGCTGATGTTGGTCCAATCACCAACGCTGACTCACGGCGATCAATGATATTCATGACTTGGATCTGCCACGCATCTGGATAGAATGTGTCGATACGAGGATCAGGTCTGGATTGCATGTTGCGAATCATCACAGGACCACAGTATAGTAGCTGAAAGTCGGCAAAAGTGAGTTTGCTTGAGCTTGACGAAGAGCTAACACTTCGGCTATTACTGCTTCCAGAAGAAGGTTTAGGCACGCTTTTGTTCGTCAGTCGTTCCCACAGTTCCAGACGAGATGTGAACGCCTCTTTGAATCCAAGCATCCTAAATGCACCATCTAGAGACTTCATCTGCTCGGTACTGAGAAGATGGCAAAAACGCCGACAAATGTCTGCGAGCTCTTCGTAGAGCACGATAGCAGATGTAGCAGGACCTTCGAAAGCCAATTCGTCATGCACCATGCATTGAGCACTCTGAACATCAATCCCTTTGCGCTCGTATTGTTCCATGTAGAATTTGAGCAAAGAAATGTGTCCTTCAAGTGATGCACGGCCAACAGACATCTTCGCCACCTTTGCGCTCATGCGGTCGATGGCGTCCTCCAGAGTAAACATCTTTCGATCTGCAAGCTGCACCCTTGTCTTGGTCATAACGCGCAGGTCCTCTTCTTCACGTACGATGTTTTGCTTCTCAATGATGGCTTTCGCTGCTTTTCCCTGTTTTGGATTCGCTGTTTTCCCAGATGTTTTTTTTGCTTGACTCGCTTGCCATGCATCCTTTCCTGACTTACTTGAAGAAACATCTCTCCTAAGGCTTGCCGAAGTAACTTGCGAATCCGAATCAGTTTCCATTGCAAAAATATCACGGGTATTTCGCTTGTCGGGCCCACGCAAGGAGTTAGAATACTCATGAAGCCACTTGCCATACTTCTCAGCTGATTTAATGCGATTTCTGCACATTCGATAGATCCGTTCTTGACAAAACCATTGACAAATAAATTCAGGACGACATTGTTTCAACTCATAAGGCAGTTGCGTGGAAATCTTCACATCTTCGACAGAAAATTCGTTTGGGTAATCTTTCTCCCATTGCCAACGAGATTTACGAAGAATTCGAAGTTGATACGGAGTAAAATGAGAATTTTGATTGTTCTCCGTCACCCACACCTTGACGCGCTCCTCTGGACCTTCTTCGAGTAAGCGATTGGAATGCCAATGGGTGGACGCGCGAAATGGAAAATGAAATTGTGGGTTGATTCCATCCAAGGGTGTGCGATTCAGCTGACGCTGTTCGAATACTGCCATCTCTTTGTCAATGCTAAAGTGGAAGTTGTTTTCCAGATGATGTTTGCGGGCTGAGCTTGTGTAAACTGGTGTGAATACTCTGCTCGAAGTTGATGTTCTCAAGCAAACTCGATGCACCAACTGAGCTGCTGCACGAATCAACCACCCCTTGTTTCGACAATTCCGGAATTGAGGATATCAATGCAGTCCATACCACTTCATACACACGACGCGAATGACTCGAGAGTAAAGTCAGTACTTGAGCGTGATGAGATTGGATTCTCGCAAAGAGGCCAGCATGAAATAGATTTGTGAAACTACCATCGTCGATTACGTGCTTGAGTACAGTCGGAGCGATTCGTGCCATCTGCTCCATCAGTTGATACAGAACAATGCTCTCTTTTGATTCTCCCTTGTGATGATCCACTGTGTTTTGATCGTCGGTATTGCCTTCTGCCAGCAGAACGTCCATCAGTAGGAGAGTGCTGGCTGTGCGACTCCACTCTGCCACGTTGTCCAAGGTCAAACTCTTCGCACCCGCTTGCAGCGCGCACCAGATGATGCAAAGACGATTGGATGCGTAAGAAGAACTTGCAGAGGCTCCGTTTGCCTTCTGTTCATCAGTCCCACCGTTCTCGAGCCCAAGTTGAAATAGTTGGTCCAGCCACGGTTGTATCGGTGGATGGACCGGCTGCTTTGCAATATAGCCTTTGAAAATTGTGGATAGCCATTCTGGATAACCTCGAATCGCACGGAAGAGCTCCAGGCAGTCGTGTCGGTTCAGATTGTTACCAATTCTTACCCGAAACGCCATAACCGAAGAGCGATGAAATATAGCTTCATTACCCCGAAAGACTTGGCACTGGTTTAATTCAAGCAGTAGGTGGAAGGTACACATCTCAAACAGACTGTTCAGATGAAAGCATGTTCCTTCTTCACACCCGAGCTAGCCGTCACTCCACATGCTAACCAATTGATCGCCACACTTGTACTCGCCTGCAGTATGGATCATCACAACGGACGGTTGCACACTCTTCAAAGTGGCCCAGAATGTAGTATCCATGCACACAAATTCATGCACTCGCATTAGAGTATGGCGAATGAGATGTTCCAACCAAAGCGTACGTAGTATTCGAAGACGAGTGGGTAGCCAGTTGAGTGTCACTGAGAGGAACACCAATTCCACACAGCGTTCGTTTGCTCGAGCAGCATCGACATAAGAATCCAGGCGATGTAACAATGCGTACATTTCACCACCAGGATATCCAGATTGGAGAGGGTCCGTCTGATTACATGCGATATCGATGATAAGGGAGTCTCCAAAGATCCATGTCGGTTGGAATGTTCGTCCGGAGTCATCGGTGGCTGCATCAAAGGTGTAGGATAGACGCATTGCATAGGGATGTAGCTTGGAGAAGAACGTCGCATCTAGTACAGGAGGAGGAGGAGAGGTGTTGGACTCTCTGAGCTGTGAGAGTTCGTCTACTTCCGGAGGAGTCCTCTCTTCGACCTCCGCCAGTTCGAGTTGCTCAGTGGCACGACCAGCTTCTGGAAGTTGCTCTATTTGAAATGGTATGGATGATGTTGATGCTGACGGCGCCTTGGCAGCACTCCCCGTTGACTCACCGTCCGAATCTGAAGTCATCTCATCATCACTGCAGGATTCCGACATCGAGGGCATTGGATGGACACGAGAAGTGGCCATATCCACGATTTGGATGAGGTGTGTTGGTTGCTGCGAGATGACTGTTACGGTGGTGCAGAGCGAATCTGAAGTTGAGTTGTTTACCAACACAGTAGTTACCGATGATTTGCCAATTGCTGTTTCAAGTCGCTTGCTCGTCTGAGGATAATGCAAATGTGTCTTTCACCGACATTGCATTATCGAATTAACAGTGTTACAATTGTTGACAATGTGATGGATGAATGTTTAAGCGACGGAGAATCTTGTGACACCGTGTCGGCATCCTCTCGCTTCCTCCACCATCCAACGCACTTTGTCCGAAATTCACGCTGACACACGAGCCTTCTGCACACTCAACCACCGATTACCACTCCACTCGTTGGGCAGCCGACAACCGCAACCGTCTCCAATCCAAAGCACTCTCCGACGATCCTGGTGGTGCATCGACCGATGCTCTCATCGCACTCATCAAATCAATCCTCAAAGAGAGCACCCTCTTCTGCTCCTCAGCGTTGGCTACTTCCTCAACTCCCTCGATGGAGTGGGCCTAATGTTTGTTCTTGATTCTTCATCTCCGACTGTTCTTCGGCCATCCAACTTTACATAAGTATAATTAAGAACACTACTCAAACTATTTTTTCAGTTATATTGTGAATAAGGCAAGCAGGCGTACAGTCACACGCGCAGAAACCGCATGCTTGCGCTTGCGTTGCGAATTCACGAATTCGATTAATCCCAGAATTGAGACCTTTTCTATTCGGTAAATACAGTAAACACTAGTCGATCATGCGGAGTGCCTGGAATGTGGTTATTGGAGTTGCAATCTTTTCTATCAAAAACACGCTAGAATCACGATAGGAATCGATACCTTCAATAACCCTAATCAAACGCATTGGATCAGATTAGATAAATGTATGCGAGGAGAACTCGGAAGCGAATTCGATGCCACACCTTTGAGCATGCTCTGTGTGTGTGTGTGTGTGTGTGTGTGTGTGTTAGAGAGAGAAGAGAGAAGAGGAAAGACAAGAAGGGAAAGACAAAAAAGGGGAAGCACTGAGGACAGTTTTAAAATACAGCTTGAAACGAGGTCGATCACCTGACTTTGGTCAAGAAGAATCAGGAAACTCGAAGTTGATTGCATGTTCATCACCATGACCAAACTGGAGTTTCTGCAACGTCGAAGGCAATTTGAGTGATGCGATGGGTTGATTGAAGGCACAACCAAAATCGAGGTATGTCAATCCTTCAGGGAGCATGAGACCGTCAACACTTCGATTAAATTCATATCCAAATTCTAGCCTTTTACATGTTGCTGGGAGTCTGAGATTGTTGATCGGTTGACTCCACTTGTTTGGTATTGTGAATTCAGCCAACTGAGTGTGACGCAGATCAGGCAGACTCGAATCGAAATCATAGCCGAGATGCAGTTCACGCAGACTCGCTGGCATACGCACATTTGCAAGTGAATGTTTCAGTTTATCACCAAGTGATAATTTCGTCATACCTTCCGGCATCACTATCCCATCTAACGATTGATTGAACCACACTCCACCGATGATGAGAGTCTCGAATCCCTTCACAGGTAGGCAAATCTGAGTGACATACGGGTTCATAATTTCTTCTGGTAGAGCCTGAGCCTGATAGCCGTATCGAGGTAGTATCGGTTTGAGATCAATCTTGAGTTCCTTGACTCGGGTGTGTGTCAGGTCGGGAAATCGATACTGATAACTTCCACTCGACAATATGAATGATTCCAATGTTGGAGGTAATATCAATTGACTCAGATCCTCATTGAAACAGGCACCAGCAAACTCGAGATGACGCAATCCCGCAGGCAGCACCAGTGAACTTACAGACGAATCTGGGCTACCAAAAAATTTAAGTGAAGTGAGATTCTTCGGTACTCGCCACTTCTCAATGGATAGAGAGCTTTGCCGAAGACTGAGTGTGGTAATTGAGTTGGGTAGATCATACTCACGCACACTACATTCGTAACCTAATTCAGTCAATCCTAATGGCAGCATGGGAATGATCGTTGCGACACCAGTACGAGGATCAATCGGTAGAAACTGTTCTGAGAGACCGCAATCAAAAATCTTGAGCGTCTGCGGAATCTTGACCTGATCGAATGCTGGCCTCGGATATCTAGTACCGTACATCTCACGATATTCTAGATGAGTGAGACTCTTTGGCCACACTGCGAGATCAGTAGTAAGATGTTGAGGTCCGAATTGAATGAAACGAATTGTTTTCAGCTTAGCAAGATGTGCAAATGATGGCACCGTCCCATCGAATCTCACATCCTCTGCGAAGATGACTTTCTCAACACTCGCAGGAAGGAAGTTGACATCCGTCAGTGAACGAAATTGTTGTAACGAGATACGAAATGCACTCTTCGACTTCGTTTCGCGTGATCGATAACCGAATACATTATCTTCATCCTCATCACGATCATCCTCATCTTTCACGAGAGTAACAGTAATACGAGTCACTACACCAACACGCCAAGGTGATACAGCACGCGGTGCACTGAAGACAGGTGAGTTCACTTCCTGCATCTTCGGAGTAAGAAATAGCTTTGTTGATACAATTGATTTCTCAAGATTAAATTTCTTCTTCGAGTACGAAATTGGTGATTCATTCACCACATGAATCACCCCTACACGCTTGGGATCACGAAACAGATAATAGTAGACTTTATCACGAATTCGATAGGACGAAGCGAGATCAGCGAAGAATCGATGCGATGAACGAGCGAATCCAACAGCCTCACGAGCAGACAGAAAATCATTCGCAATTTGCTGAATCAACTGCGGTATACAGGCATTGATGTAATTCATGATGAGATGCTGGCTTGGATGAGGTTGTTTGTGATGCTGCAGAGAGAACAGGAAGAAAATGTGGAGACGACCATAACCGCTAGATTTTGGAAACGGAGGCCGGATCGGTCCGGTGGGTGGCCCGAAAGAAATTGCTCAGCCCGTCTCGTTTGTAGCAGTTTAGCGCCCGGTGGAAGTCAACCAATTTGATTTTGCACAGTCGAAGACACTGCAATACATCCATCATCACAGTGACTCTGTGATGCGATATGTTGTAATATGATCTACACACACTTACTTTCACACTTTCAATGACATACTTATCCTATTATGTTGTCACATAAAGCACACTGCAAGCTCCAGTGGAAAGTTAGAAGGTTACTCTCTGACGTCTGGTCAATTGGACTTGATCACTCCTCTTGACCATCCAGCGCTGGACTGTTGGTACGCAGCGAGTTTATTCATTGCCGCAGACGATGAGGACTTCGCTGTCCACGCTTTGACGACAAAAAGAGGATGAGGTCAATCACTGCACAAGCAATGATGAGACCTAAAGCCATTGCTGACAGACCTGCTGTCATTGCTGTCACCAGCAGTTATCGCACCATTGGTATTACCAACTTCAACACCAGCGCCTGACGACGACACCACAACAGTAGAACTGTCGGCAGTCAACGACAACACAGCAGTCGAACTTTCAACTGTAGAGCTTTAGGTCGTCGAAGTTTGGGCCGTCGAACTTTGAGCTGTCGACAATACAGAAGAAGAGCTCGTGGAAGTGGAGGAGCCACTTGCGGCTGTGGACGAAGATGTCTGCCACAAGAACATCCTGACGACCTGCTGCTGCGAGATTCGCACCTGAAGCCATGTCGTAGATGGATGGACTCCAATCACGTGTCTGCGTTGCAAGCATCGATTCATTGAGGGTGGACTAGCGACTGCTGAAGAAATTCCTTCTCACCAACTTCCCTCACAGACCAACATGTGAACCGTATGATTCTCCAATTTCAACTTTGTCATTAGTCCTTCTAATTGATTTACTCACCTCTCAGGCTCGTGCATTCTCGGTGGTGATTTGTGGTGATCATTCGAACGAGTTTGCGCCGCCAAGAAATCCTCCGATCCATCCAGGCGCGATCGGTGCGACAATCATGATCGGCCATGGTTCGAGGTGCTCCGATCCGAATGAGACGAGAAAAGAGGAATGGAGGAGCTGAGCGATCGAAGTCGCACACTGAGTCTCGAGTTCACCTCCACTGTGCCCGATGAAGAGCTGATCGAGTCGAGTACCACTTGTCGGAGTCGATTCGATCTGACTCGCACCCGTGTATGTCGTACCGAGCGGTCGCACACCAGCATAGTGAGTATGTGGATATGCAAGGATGGAATCGCCGAGTTCCGCGTTGAGGTGCATACTCCGAGCCATTCGTCGTGCGATGATGCCCATCTCCTGGCGAAGTCGAAGCGGCGGACTTGATGCATGGTTAACATCGAGTGCCCACGGACACCCACGTACGACCGAGCTGAGGTGAGTTACGGAGAGTGATGTATCGATATCAGCTGGCTGATGCTGCGGATCGAGGTGGAGTTGGGCCAACGATGTTGCTGTCTGACTGTGGTACTGCATCGCGCCTAATTCATCTGAGTTCCACCGCGGCGCCTGACGATGATCATTGCGACCACCAGCGATTGGCCATGGTAGTAGAAAGGGCACAGGCGCAGTGGTGGGTTCATATCGTTGAATCGCTGCTGGTCCATACATTTTCATGTGAGTGCGCACACCGTGATTTCGCATGACTTGATACACTGCCGAGAGTCGCTGCCATGCCAATAGGAAGGATCGACGTTCGATGTGACTCCACTGTATAGGATGTGGTGGAGTTGGTTCCCCAGGTGTGTTCGACGAGTAGCAGTCAGCGTGCTTCTCGCTTGGTGTCAGTCGTGCCGCTGTATTCTGGATTGTGCTCGCGTGGCCCGATCCGCAACTTGCTATCTCGGGATCAATCCAATCGGCCATATCTTCTGCGAGTCGCTTCCGATCGATGCGCTGCGTCTGCCACGTCTGTAGTTGCTCCTCCATCGCACGATCGCCGATCGATACAGTTGCGTCCACAAAGTTTCGAAATAGTTGTGCTGGATACCAGATACCATTGACCTCATCGAGTCGCATGCCCTCGTCACCAGACTCGAAGACGAAATACTCCTTGCCGACCTCGATCGGTGCGAGGTGGGAGGATCGCCAGCCCGGTCCTCGGCGCCAGAAGAAGAGTTGTGTGTGAGGCGGCCACTCATTCACACCCGGAGTGAGATCAAAGATGTTGACTTCTTGAGGATACGGAGGGAAGCAATCGAGGGAGCGGACGAGGAGGAGAGAGGAGAGGCAACTATTCAGGACCAGACGATGATACGCGAGTCTATTCGAGAACGATGAACTACCTTCGCTGCTGCTGCTGCTGCTGGTGGCTGTGGCTTCACGAGGATTAAGTAAGCTCAGGAGGATTGACAAAAGGAGATACTATGTCAGATTTCTGCTCGCAACCCTGTGCTGCCACTCTCAGCTCACCTCCTCCATTGTTGGTGTGCGCGCGAGATTCTGCTCTGCTCGACCAGAGTCAAGCAAGGCGCGAGGTGTGCCAGCACGAGAGAGGCAGGGAGTGACAGCATATTGTTGAATGTGTGACTCGCGCAAGTCAAAAGAGTTGGGCCTCCTGTGCTTGATGTTGTTGAGACGCGCCTGCAGTTTTATGCCTGGTGGGAAAGTGATCAGAGCAGCGAACATGATCCGAGTGTGTTGGTGAGGTGACACGGTCTCACGTCACGCATTCTGCACAGCCGATTCTTCATTCCTCCTCGCTCTCTCCACTCTCATCATCATGGCGAGCGAAGATCAGGTACGTTCGATGAAGACTTTGTGAACTACAGGACAACTGAGAACGGACATTCACACGGATTCGCTAATCACCTCTCCTCCCTCTCTTCCCTCAGGCATCTTCGATCCCCATCATGTTTCCTCGCACCTCTCGAAGTACCTCGCTGCCCTACCTGCTGATGCGACAAGTGATGTCATCGAGTCGACCCTACGCGAAGCGAAGATGAATGATGGGATTCGGAAACTCGACTTTTTCGATATGAATCTCCTCATCGCCCACAGTCGCTTGGCATTTCTCGCTGGATTGCAAGTATGGCCTGATTACGCTGATTGGGATCAGACTCTCGAATCACTCTCCGATCAAGCTGTACCACTCGACTTCCTGACGACGATTCTGCATGAGATCGAGAGTATCACTCCGTATGCGGAGGGATACGCTTGTATGGATCGCTTCGTCGGTCTCTTGAGCCGTGCGAATTATGAGCGTAGTGAGGCAGCATCGCGTGAGTATGCAGCGTGGATCGTGCGACATGGTGGTGAGTTGGTACTCGAGCGAATGTTTCCTCACTTGAAACCAGCACGATCGAACCTCATCGAGGAGCGACGTCAATTTCAGCAACAGTTCGGTGGTGAACCCATCACACCAGAACCGAACGACGCCGATGAGGAGGCACATCAAGACGAAGACGAAGAGACACCAGGAGAATGAGGAAAGGATACAGCTCAACTGATGGGTTACATCAGTCTCGTATTCCAACAACCCAACTACAGGAGCGAATGATCGACATACGTGGGAAGGGAGTGCCAACAACTCTAGCACCTTCCATGTCTCCGAGAGTCTCAACGGACAAATCTCCTCACCTCTAGAGGTACCTCTTGCCTGCAGGATATTTTTTTTCATTTTTGAGTACCTGAGGAAGAATACCCTAATAACCCCAATAGCCCTTTCGGCTCCGCAATAGATAAATAACCCTCACAACTAATAACCGCGATCCAATTAAAAGAAATCTGCCGAGTTGGGTGGGACGCGACAACGGGTGTATGATCATGAGAGCCGATTCGGAACGATGACGGAGAAGAGAAGCACAACTCAGAGGAGAAACGAAACAATAAATAAATAACGGTAAGGAGCTAATGAGGACTCTATCACACGATTCGAAGAAGAACGCGTTGCACAACCCACAAAAAAGAACAAGAATAAATGAAACAGAAAAAGAAAACACAAATTAAAATGGAGCAAATACCCAAAAGGCAATGGAGCGGATAGAGATTCTAATACAGACCTTGTGTTGCGGCAGCGCTTTGCTCGCTTCATTTTCCTCATCCGACCATGTGCCAAGGTCCTGGATAATTTGCTCACTTTTGCAACTGTCAGGTTGACACCCTAGTTGAGCAACAGTGACATGTACAGTCATGGACAAAAGTAAGTCGGCAGTTGCGAGAGCTTGCTCTCACCCTCCTGCCTCGCTGCTGTGCTCCCACTCTCGTTGATGTTGTGCACGCACGTGGTGTACTCTTCCCATACGTGCAACTAGCACACGATTTCATTGACGCACTGTAGAGTAGCACTCGGCGAAGAGGTGAAATTGAGAGCGAATTTTTGGTACTCATTCGTGCATCGCAGTGAACATCACTCGCACTGGGTACACTTCACTGAATCTTGCGTATGTGACTCACTGTACATGTATGAGTAACTACTGAGTGTCGGTAGTGTGAGAGATGCACCACCGATGGCACACTCACGCAGTGATGACAGTGCGGAGTGAAATCTTGAGGTGCGAGAGTGCGTCTCGTGTGCAACATCAATTCGAGGTGGAGCAATGCAAATTTCACAGTTGTGTATAATTTGGACGAATTGACTTTTGATTTGCACCAGCACCGCCGGCAGTACAGCTCCAACCATGTGGTGTAACATCAGTAACACTTGTACCAAATCTCTCACCTGTCTCACCTGGATATCGTGTAACGAAAGCAGCATGTGGTACAAAACTAATATCATAACTTTGTTCCATCATCTGTCGTAATTCATTGCTATAAGTAGCGAGTGACCACGCAGGTGCAGCGACACCACGTACGTTCGTCAAACGACATGTAATTGATCGAAGATTGCTTGAAATTGTGCATTGGTGATAATACTACCAGCAATAACTGCACGTGGTACAGCTGCACGAAAAGCGGCGATAAAATCTTTCGTTTTGCGGTTGGCGTAACTGCACGTAGGAGATCATTCGCACATGCTTTGATCAATTGATCACGAATATTTTTCCCTTGTCCACCTGCCATCGAACCGGGTGTATGTACTTCAAGTGCAGCGCGCATCATCATCATGAATATCTCCATGAACCAATGTGTCAATAGACCAGCAACATCTTCTTGAAATTCAGGGAAACGACGACGATGTTCCTGCTTGTACCCATAAACATCTCACCAATGATCAAAAGCCGCCTCTAATCCTGTGCCATATTTGTGTTCGGACGGACACGAACAAAATTATTTGCGATTGCCTGAGAAATTCTGAGCGGCTGGCCCCATAATTGAACCAAACCAACGACGACCACCACCAGCAGCATTTACTGATGCTTCGTTAGTCCAACGACGTAGAGTGGTAAAGCATAGTTTACTTGTAAATGTGAAGGTCCTGCTGCGCGTGGATGTACACCATTATCACGCGAATAGACGACATCTCCCATCGCACAGCTGGCATATGGTACATAGGTGTGACCATTATGAGCAACTGTTGCACTGCCATGTGTGAAAGGATAGTTTGCTGTACATGTGCCAGCACTAAAACCGGCAGCACCAATCGGTACACCGCAGGACCAAACCTAAGGGAGGGAATGAAGGAGAATGAATATGAGTGCGCGAGTGCGCGTGTGCGTGTGCATGTGTGAATCACAACTGACCAAACCATTCGCTTATCTCGACCGCAATATCGAAGTCGCTCGGGTCGCCCAGAGCAAATCGGTGGCCCCATCGACCACAAAAAATCGATTTCCAGCATTTGCGAGGAGTGCAGCACCGGCGGCAACTTCAGATATACTATTTACGGCATTGAATTGTTGAAGTAGTATTGCAAAGGCTCTTTCGAGGTCTCGCAGTTCAGCTCGTGCCACAGCACCACCACGACCAACTGAAACTGGTCCGGTGATGATCTCCAGAGTTCGAGCGTTACCATACGGCGCATTTCGTGGAAGATCGCCTGTCACCTTAATGAGTGGCCAAGTAGCATCCACCATGCCGACAGTGCGATAGATTGTGATACCATCATTATCGATGGTTGGACCAGGTACAGCAGCAACACCGTGACCAACCAGAATTGGTGGAGCAGCGGTATGTGATGCGGTGTATGCACGAAACCATGACCAGCGAATGTATTTGTAAATGCTTGATCGACAAGTATTATAGCCACACCTAACTCCAACTCGAGTCCAATTGTACCAGGTTCAGTACCGCGACTTACACGAACACTTGTAACAAGTCCACCTGATGCTTCGATTGCAGTCTTAAGAAGTGACCTCAAGGTAGCAGGTGCGCGTGTAACAACAGAAGCATGACTTTCGATTCTGTCTCAGCAAGAGAATTTTCTGAAGCTTTAATTATTGACCGAAAATGGTGATGAACATGATCAGACGCTGTTCTTCATGGGCTCCAGTGGTTCAGTTTGGAGTGGTGACGTCGGTGGTCGCATCGATTCAACAAAGGAACTGGATGAGATAATAACCAGCAGACTTACTACGATTACCAACACTACCACCATTACACCACGATGCTAGATTGAATCAACATGATGGCTGCAGAGGTGGCAGAGGCAGGCAGGCAGAGGTAACAGGAATGACTGTATGACCGCGTGTGAGTCAATTGGGAACTTTCTACTTTGGATGCAAAAGAATCTTTTAGATTCCGATACCTCTTCTCTTCTCTTCCTATCCTCTCCTCCTCTCCTAATGTCGTCAGTTGATTTTGACGACTCGCTGCTGACTGGAATGAATGCCATTTCCGCTCAACTCGCAACAACCAACTGCCAAGGAGAGTAGATTGCGAGGGACGTTACGGTTGAGGATGAAGGGAGACGAACGACAAAGATGTTGCTGTTGCTGTTATTGTTGTTGTTATTGCTGCTGTTGCTGTTGCTGCTACTACTGCTGCTGTTACTATCTGCTGCCTTTAGACATTGAATCGCTGTTGCGGCTGTATCCGACACACGAGTCTGCAGAACGAAACAAAAGAAAAATTTGAGCGAGTGATCATCTCCGTTTCGACTACTATTTTCTCTGAGTGTACTGACAAGCCGTCCTCCTTAAAATGTTGTGTTGAGAGTAGTAGTGTTCCTTCTTCGAATGGTGCGCTTTCCTCTACTCTTTCAACCGCTTCTGTCATGCCCTGTACATGGGCGCAGAGTCGGAGTGGTGTACTCGGAGTGGCCGGTGCTTTAGGCTCTGAAGCTCACACAAAAGCTGTGGCACAGAAACAGACTGATATTACAGGCCTACTCCAACATCGTGTGTGTACAAAGGAACAGCTCGAGCAAGAATGGGAGAAGATGTTGTCCGCTCCTGTGACTCGACTACCCGTAGCAGAGGCAACCGAAGTCGGTTCTTCAAAGAATAATATCGAACCACAGGATTTACACTTTTACGTTTTAGATTCCTCGTTAAATCGCAGGATGCATTACGAGTTACCATATCGGCAATAATACATGCCTCAGTAGCACAAAGCGATCATTAAGTGATACAAACAATGAAATGGTTTCGTCGTGCACAGAAGAATAAGCAACGATCACAACAACAACAACAACAACAACAACAACAACAACAACAACAACTGTTACAGCTTGTGTCAGAGAGACTCAAAATGATTCAACATGCATATATACACGTTATGACAGTTGTTTATCCACAATTGAGACATGAGATCGAGTTATGGATGATTCCCGATCTTGCATCACTGACAATGGAATATCTCGTTCACAACCAGACACTGCAGCAACAACCAACAAATCTCGAAGATGAGATGACACGAATCATGAATGAACGATCGGCGAGTAAGAATTGGTGAGGGTGTCTGCATATAATTGATGCTCTTTGAAATTGCACGTTGCACACACACACACACAACACACACACACAACACACACACACAAACACATCAAAGTTTTGAAAATTGTTTGTCAACAAATAGTTGTATGATGATATGCATGATGGGATCAGAAGAGAAAAACTCTTTTCTACTTCAATGTTGACGAGGCTGCAATTGCAATTGCAGTGGTTGAAGAGGTGGTCGACGCTGTGGAAGTAGAAGCAGAAGCAGCATTCACATTTGACAGTGCCATCAATGCAGCTGCTTCTAATGAGGCAGGTACAATTGTATCATAAGGATCGAATTCGAGTTTGACACGATTTTCATTGACATATTCTCGCATCTTTCTTAAGAAATCATGAAGTGAATCAAGTTTTCGAAATGAAGGAAAAGTAACATGACATGTTTTTGCATTAATTTGAAGTTTAACATCTGATGGTGTACTTGGAAATGTTTTCAGACGTTCCTGCTGCCATTGAAATATTGCTAATATAACATAACCACATAATCTTTGAATCATTGTAATCATCTTTCCATTGATCACTGTTGTTGATTTTGATGCTGTATATGTTGCATCTGATAGTAGTGTGTTCTGATGATCAGGTGATTTGAATGTTGTGGGTTTTGCACTCAATTTGACATGACGTAAAATATTGAGTGGAATGAGAAGCATTAAATCAATCAATGCATCGATTTGATATGATTTAAAGATGATATGAAGAGGAGTGAATTTATATTTATTCGCTCCTGGATCACGGAGAAGTTCATTCACCATCATACCTGGGTATGTGTCATGCCGATTTAGGCTGCGAGGTATTTCCGCCACCATTGATGGTAATCCGACATTGATGATCAGATTGTAATAATGCATATAACGAACACGATGGAATTTGTCAATAAATATTAATTCAACAAGTTGAGTCAGTGGGAAGAATATAGAAGGGCCCATAGGTGACTCAGTCTTCAACAGTGCAGTCAACAGGTCAGTCAGAAATTGATCACCCTCAGCATTGATTGGTTTCGGTTGCCATGATTTGAGGCATCGTAGAAATGAGTCATAGATAGTTGGTATATAATGCGATGATCCTGTTATGAATGGTAATTCACGTGATTCTGTTACAGCAGGATTATATGTGCGATAACGAGGTCGATGTGCTGTGTTGAGTGTATGAAGAAGTGCAGTTCGTAATTTTGGAGATGTATGAAGAAGACGAGGTGGTGGTGGTGGTGGTGGTGATTGAGGGACTGCAGATGCACGTTGTTGTTGCATTAGATGTGGAATATTTGATTGAGGAAGTGCAGCTGGAGCTGCTGGAGCTGCTGATGTTGATGTTGGTGTTGCTGCTGATGACTTCCTTCCATCAAGTAATATTGCCAATAGATTTCGATTGCGAAATACACCCTCAATATGTGCATCCAATGCAATTCGATTGAGTGTACCATCATCATCATCATCATTGGCATACCTATCGAGTATTGTTTCGATATAATCAAGTGCAATCGAATCCTTCTCTTCTTGTGTCTTTCCATTCATACTGCTGCTCTTCTCATCAGCTTCTTGTAAGATCTTTCGACCTGCTGCTAATTGTGCAACTCGCACTTCACCTTGTGCTTCTTCCATTAATTCTAACATTTCTTGTTTTTGACGTTCCTCTTCTTGTTTCTCCTCTAATTCAATGAGATGATGATGCTCGAGTGCAATGTTGCGTGTTGAGTTGAGATCTGTGACATCCAGATCTTCCGCTTCGTCGTAGTACTCTTCCTCATCATCCTCGTTTCCATACACAGCTACTGTATGATGCGATGGTGCAGCCATTGTCTCCTTTTGAGAGTGTGCATGGTGCTGCGGCTGCCTTGTTGCCTCCCACAACTCGACCGAGAAATTGCTGGGTCGGTGCAGCCACGCGATTTTGCCCAATTCCAGAACAAACACAAGCTCCACCTCCTCCAAATTCCACACCAGTAGGATTCCACGCCCTCACTTGTAACACTGCTTTTTCTTTCTTGACGAGAAACAACAACAACAACAATAATGGGGACAACGAAATCAAAGCCAACGAAGGAGATTGCTGCTGCTGCAGGTGCTTGTATAAACATAGCAGATGCAGCAGAAGCAGCAGAAGCAATCATCGATTATTCATCAATGACAACACCAACTGAAGACAAACGAATCGAATTCACCAATCAGATTCGCACAGAATTCTTACGCTTAAGAAAATCACAAGGTCGATTTGAAGCAATCACTACAGATACAATCGTTGAATTGATGATGCGTCGACAGAAGCAGAAGAAGAAAACATCATCAACAACAACAACAACAAATTCGACTTGTGGTGGTGGTGGTGGTGGTGCATTGTTGTTACAATTGGATGCAACAATTCAAGAAGGTGAAAATATTGTATTAGGTGCGTCGACATTCATCACACACTTCCTTAAATGCATACGACATGATCTGAGTGCAGATGTATCAGGACAGATGAGAAACAAGACGAAATTAGAAGTGAAGCAATTCTTGACCAAGCGTGCACAACTGATTCGTATCATACTAAAAGCAATGATTGCATACTTGTGCACATCTATTTCAAAAAACGAGGTAAACATACATCCAAAAATGATGAGCAAATGTATGTTACACATCTAACCTGCATATGAGCGCCTGCATTTTCGAAAATACCGAAAAAAGGTGTATGTCATATCATATGCAGCTGCTCATCAAACGCGAAAATATGATGTCAAGAATCGGACTTTCTTCATGTGCAGGCTTGATGTGCTATGCAGCTAATTTTTTTGATGAGCACATCTATTTGTTCGCTTCACCCTTTTAATCCTCAACGACATAAATCGCAATAGACGTTTCGTCCTTTTGCATGCCTATATTTGCATGCTTATTTTCGGACCTTGCCATGCATGCAACTCAAACAGACAATTGACGACATGACAAAGTTGAAAATGCGGCATTGGAAATGGACGCTTTGCATGTTTGCTTAAAAGTGGTGCAGAAAGAAGGGAAATGGGAGGTTGCAGAAGAAAGTAAATCGCAGCACAAGAGGACGCCGCTGCATGCACTGATTGTACTCTGTCCGTGAAGACCTTACCTCACTACACTCATTTATGAATGTGAGAGTAATTGACGCTTCCTCATCATCGAATGGCACTGTGTCGAAGGTCAAATTTTGACCCTTTTCTCAATCTCCATTGAAATTGTGATGGTGAGTGTGCACTCATGAGCACCGACTGCTGCACATACATGGCATAATTCAACCACAACTGAGGTGAGATCGTGAGGTGATGTCGTTTGTTGAATGTGCGACAGTAAAGGTGCTCTTGAGGGTGTGCGCGAAGTCAATATGCATCACAGCGAACACAACGCGAATCCTCACAAGTGACACATTACAACAATGCCACTCGACACGCACATTATCTGAGCGCAACTCACCTGATTGCGTTTGCCTGACGGTGGTGCACAAATGCAAGGAGCTGCTGGAGCACCGATTGAGGAGTTCGCACAGCGGTCTCACTCGAGGTGCATCGATTCGTTCATTCTCACATCATGCAGTGTATAGTTGATACCTGATGGAACTACATTGACCAATTCTTGGTCCACTACAACCTTCTTTATAAAGGGCTGGAATGCAGACTCGAAGAGATGTGAAATCCACTTTGCCGACCACTTTGCCGACGCCATAGCGCGTTAGTGCATTGAGGCCTGGCTGCGCCATGGCGATGATTGTGGCTTTCACACTAAATCAAACATCAACGACGCACAAGTTACAATCCTCTCATCATGTCATCCAACATCGTCAGTTCATAGACTGGTATCGGTGCATGTTGAGCTCCACGACGATCTATCCTCGATCTCATCGAATCTCACATTGGCTCCTGTGTGCATCTTCTCTGCAGAACGATCCAGGCTATACCATATACAATAATGGTCACAAGATGAATCCAAATCCAGGCAGCATGGTGAATCACACGGGTCAACATCTAGGTGGTGCGCACTTTCCGGATGTGAACAGTCTAGTATCAAAGTCAGCGACTCCAGCCACCGAAGAGTCGCACAAGAACGAAGCGCACAAAGGAGGAAAATGCAGTCAACCATGCAATTGTTCTGGTCGTGATTCATGCAATTGTAAAGGTGGTGCCTGCTGCAAGTAGGCTGTAGTGGAATTCTTATCAATTCCAGCACGCCACTAAAAGCGACAAACTTAGGCGAGAGCGACACCTCAATCTGCGTGTCAAATTTGCTTCTCACTGAGTGTATCTATTTCATCAGACATTGAAGATGAATTTCAACGCGACCCTCCACTCTTGCCTGATTGACAATTCGGCCTGCAAACCCAATTGCGTTTGAAACAATTAGCGCATTTACTGAACCAGATGTTGAAGCCCTCGAGGTGAATCGATTCGATCTGTATGTTAAGTAGTTTGTAAAATGACTTCTTTCCCATTGCTCATCGAGCTGCGCGTCATCTACAAATACACGAATGCACGCATTTGTTGGATGTGCCATCCTTCCTTCCCACGTGATCTAATCGTTCCTCGCTTACTGAATATCAGTTCCTCACGATTTGAGTTACCACTCGAACCACCAGAGACATTACTCGCACATGATCGTCTGCAGTATCACTCGAACGCGCACACAGACGCCCAACATCACGGAGCTGAACTGATACACGGATTTGTAATGATGGTTGTTGTTGTCGTCTGTGTATGGTTTACACTGGATCGGCGCTATTGATCCAATCTGACTCAAAGTAGAATGTATGACCATTTGTTGATGCCTTGGCTGATGTACAGAATGATTGCGCGGTTGATGGTGCAATGAATGTGCGCATCATTTTGTATGTTTGCACATGATGTGTACATCGAGCCAAAAACGAGGTAAACATACACACCTAAACATGATGTCAGCGCCTAAGAACCCTGCACGAAAAATGTGTCTGCCGGCTGTACATTTCAAAGAGAAGTTGGTAGAACACCAAATCGACAGCCAAACCACAATAGATGTGCTCATCAAAAAAAATTAAGTGTACTGCACATGATGTCTGACATACATGCATGTTTCGTTTTGACGTCACTTTTGCCCAGGTGATGAGCGCATGTCTGTGATGTGCTGTTTGGCCTTAACACACACGTTTTTGATGAGCGCTTTGCACATGTACATGTAAATTTGAATCGGACTTAAACTTCGGACATAAATGATACATTCAAATATCAATCATAACCAACTAAAAACACAACATAATATCTCAAAACATGTTATAACATAGTCCTATGTCATAATTTTGTCTCGATGATTGAATGTTGGTGTGTCGAGTGTGACAGCATAGGTACCCGAGTGAGGTGCATGGTAATTTTTATACCATGGATTCGCGCGACGTTGGATGGGTACACTACTTGAATGCAATGCTAACAACTTCTTCCCTGCATTCAAAATTGTCGACGTCAAAAGTTCTGCGTTGCAAGCATTCAAATTCACAGTGAATATTCACAGCGACACTATGCCGCACAAATGACAAAAAAAGTCTGAGAGATGGATGCAGGAAATCTGTGTAAGTGTATGTATGAGTGGTGGCAACGATTGACACGAAGTGCGGACCGTTCTTGAGAATACAACGTGGAAAGAAGACGAAGAAAAAGAAAGATAAAAAAGCATTGTGTAGAAGAAGCTGAAAGAAGGAGAGAAGACGAAGAAGAGAAGAAGAAGAAAAAGGAATAAATACGACTTGAAAATCCTCAAGCTTTGCTAGGGCTGCATTTTGATTGCTTGTATGCGTGAAGATTTGATGAAGGAGAACTTGAGAAGATAAGGAGAGATGCGAGAAGATACAAATCATTGAGCATCGACACTGGATGATGATGAGGAAGATGCTTCTTTTGTCTCACTTTCATCATTCGGGCGAATCTCCATTATCTGATACACACTTCTTGCTGGGACAGCTTGCATCAATCTCCATCCACTTGCACGTAAGATAACCTCCCATGTTGATAAACTACGCTCAGCTGCATTACAGGAAATCATCATACCAAGATCAGTCCAGTGACGAATATGTGCAAGTGGTGCTGATTGAGAGGAGGAACGATTCATTTCGATGATAATCACACTGACGTCCTTCTTGTCACCTACAACCTTACGCAAATTCTGTAAGATCACCATGGAATCGCGATCCGACCAGTCATGTAATATCTGACGCAGTATGTATCGTGTCGCACCATGTGAGGACGGTTGGGGTAGAGATGAAATATTGAAGAAGTCACCACCAACAAGAGTCGTCTTACGAGCGATACTCAACTTCGGTGAATCAACTGGTATTGATGACACATCCCATGATGGTGCTGTTGTTGCGATTGATGTTGGTAGATCAAACAGTACAGCGCGATTGATGGAAGAGTGAGTGGTAAGTACAGCCGATAAGAACGAACCAGTCGAACCACCGAGATCGACGAGGGTGTCAATGGGTTTGGGTGATGAACCATTGCCAACCTTCATTTTACTCCATTCATAATCTTCCACGAGTGCATGATTACCTAAACGATCGATATCGCCCATTGCTTGTGCGAAATTTGATTCGAGTGTTGGATGTCGTTTGTACAATGACCACATTGTTGGTTCACCGAATGCAGATGACCATGCATTCGAGAAGGAACTCTCAGATGATGGTGATGTACCGAGACTTTGTAGTGTCTTGACTTGACTCTGAATAGCCCTCTCACGACGACTTGAAAGATCGCTCTTACCATTACCGCTTCTTGAGAATGAGTTGAGCATAAGATCATCAATCGCAGATGTATCATCTGGAGTGAGGAGACCATCGAGGAGATGATGCATTGCAAGATAGAATTCATTCGAATTAACGAGAAGTAATGCATTCTGATTGTTGGGGTGATCATTTCTCAATGTAACACTCAAGGCATTATTGATATAGATATGTGAACCTGCATAAGCAACCTCCTGAAAGAATCCGACTGACAATGCGAATGCCATCAGACGTTCGAGCTTTGAGAGTGACAATGTACTGAAATCAGGCATAGTGAATGAACCATCCTTATTTGGCATGAGACCTGAACGAAGTGTCTTCGCTTGTGCTGATTGATGTGATGGTGATATGATTGTCTGATGAAGGTCATGTAAACTCATGACACGATCAGCAAGTAGATCAGGGATACCTAATAAGATGACACTTCTCACCATTTGATACTTAGCAGGACCGGTCATGATGTGAACTAAATGAATAGGTGGTGGTACCAATCGTGTTGGTAGGTACACTTCCAACAGATCGACTGACTTCTCCCATAATGCAAAGAGGACCGGTGTTGGTGGTACTGACCAGTCTGAGATACGATCACGATGTGATGAGAAGACAGATGAACGACTGGATGGATCATGATAGATTGAATGAACACTGAAGTGCAGTGAGGAGCACCGGAAGGAAGAAGATGTCAGCTCAATCATCATCATCATCACACACACACACACACACACACACACACTCTCTTTCTCTCACTTTCTCTATTTCTTTGTACTAACTCATTGCTAAGGTGTGCATACGGTGAATTGATACTGAGTGGTGTCCATAGACCAAATGGTGGTACCACCAACAGATAGATGAGTACGGTCAGGAAGACTGTCAGCGCTCCGATCGCAATCAACTGATACACGATGATTGTTCGGAGTGCAGCGAGTATCGGATGGATTGACTCACTGTCAGCTGTACTGGCAATGAATGGTATGATGATAACGCTCAGAAGGAGCAGTAGGTGAACGATTGCATGATGATTAAGTTTCATGGTGGTTATGTTGAGTTATGGCGAAAGTCTCCTCATGTTGTTAATAACTGTGTGTGTTAATAACTGTGTGCGGACGAGTGAACAGAAGTCGGAAGCTAGGAGTGATGAACTGAGCTTCGGTACCTGATGTGAATTGCCGAGAAATCAATCAGAAATCAATCACGCATCGGGTAAATCGTGGTTTCCGGATCCGTCAGCACAGTTGCCACTTCTGCATTCGTTGATTATGAGTGATTCGCAGCCATGTGTACTCATCATGCAACAGTTGCAGTTGTTGTAACTGTTAATATTATGTGCGAGAAATGAGAAGTGTTCAAAGCGCGCTGAGAAGAGATGGCGACTTCATTTCTTTTTCGATGCACGTGCGTTTGTAGGCATTAGGAGTGTCTCGGTGTACTCGCTGCCGATGTTCGTCGTGATGTAGCTGCCGATGCTCTCTTTCCTTTCTTCTTCGAACTCGCTCTCTTCGCACCTGCGACGTCAATCGCAACTTCTCGATTCGTCGCTGCATGATCATGATTCACTGACGATGCCATGGCATAAGATGATGAAGAGGATGCAATCGGTTCCCAACTTCCTTGTCCCTGCTCAGATTTACTTGGTTGATCTACATCAGGTTTCGTGAAATAATCACGACCTTTTCCTTGGAGTAATCCACTCCATAATACGAGGTTACGACGCTCGAGTGCGTAGAAGATTCCACACAGAAGTCCTTGACCAGTCACGCAACCGATCATACCGTACCCTGTGTGAGCGAAGGATGGAAGAGGGAGGGAGAAAAAATGAAAGTGAGACTCACAACTCTTGCAGGACACCCCTCACTCTTCTTCTCCTCCTCCTCCTCCTCCATCCACAACTAACACAACAATCCAATCGGAAATCTCTTTGGTTTATCACCACACGAGTCGCCTCCACCATAAATGAGACATGAGACCCATTCATCCGTCGATTGATCAAATGTATCTTTGAAGATTGTCATATAGATACGATATGCACACATCCATAAAAATACAATGCAGAATGTGGAGATCATTAATAAGTGTGTCGATTGCATACGAAACCAACTCCATCGATTCGCACCACCTGATTTCTCTACCGTCCTTCCTTGTGTATACATCGTCTTAAACACAGCCAACATACATCCAATTCCGACTAACAATCTTAAGAGAATCAAACCCCACAACAATGCCCACTCCTCAACACCTGGTACTTCAGGAACCATTGAACACCACGGTGTTGTATCATTCTTACCGATCGAGTTGGACGAAGCTGCGATGATCACCAAGACAAAAGGGAAAACCCATGCGAAGAAGTGATATATTCTCAGATGCATCGCTAACTCTTTGATAGTATACTTCTTCTTTTGTACTAAGCTCAAATATAAATCTAAGCACATACATAACCACCATTGCGTTGAGGCATGAAAGAAGTAGATGAATCCTGCACCTGTAAGTAAACACAAGATGCCATTAATATCAGCTTCATGTATCGCTTCACTATTATTCTTACATCCATACTTATTTGCATGGAATGATGAGACGAAGAGCTGAACGAGGAATATGAATGCGAGACAGAATGAGGAAATGAAGAACATATGATGATACTTCCTTTCACGATTGACTGGAAAGAGAGAATAACTCAATGCTAACCAAGCAGCAAGTAAAAACGACACGATTGTACACAATCCGAAAATTGCATCAGCTATTGTCCACTCGGATTTCGTGAAGAGGAGTGATGGGCATGGATAGGCACAAGAGCCTTGGCGGTATGTTTTCGCACCAAGACGATCTGGAATAACTAAAGGATATGGACATAATGTTGTCACACTCGTCGTAAAGTTATTATTCTCCATTCCTCTCACTTCAAAATCATTACATTGCATCTGTAATGGACCATGTTCTTTATCTGGTAAGGAATAATCCCAATAGGAATATGTTGTGTTTGGATAATCAGGTGGTGATACAAACCATGTCACACCAGCGTAACGACTGTTACTTGTACCAGCGGTGTCATCACATTGGAGCCATTTCTTTTGAAACACATTGATCGTATCACACTGTACTAATTCACGAGCACGTGCTGATGCATCGAATAATGCACTACATTGATCATTCGCTTGTTGACATATCGTATGGCATGGCCATCTCGGATACGGTACTCTAAAATCCCACAACTTCGCTTGATTCGCCGCCACAGCAAATCGTTGTTGTGGTGTCCTATCACATTCCATAAATATCGTGCCACACGTATGCCTTGCGAAAGATTCTCGACATCCTGATTCTACAGTAGCGAGAAGTTGAAGTGGCACGAGCTCTAATGCACGTTGTTCTAGTTCCCAGAGTGATTGTCCTGCTGGGATGTAGACTTGATAGTTTACGATTCCTGCACACACTGTTCCGTTGTATGTAACACATGTAGGATAGGTTGGATTGATTGAAGGATTCACGACATCAACTGTACTCCACCAATCTAAGAGTGTTTGATTGCCAGATGTGCTGTTTTGAGAGTAGCATTGGCATTGTGTGACATTACTTGGATTCAATCCTAACCCTGTCGCTGCATTCGTATCTGTATCAATGATCGAACAGTTATTGATGATTGGCTGCCACACTTTCGTATTCGTACAATCAGCAAAGAGACCATCGTAAGTTAATCCTGAAGGTAAATATAAATTAAATGTCGGTTCAATAATTCTTCCTGTCACAGAAAGAGGACACATAAATCTATAATCATGACAAATCGCACCACACGGTGGATTTGTGAATTCTAACATACTATTACTTAACTTCACATCCTCTGGTTGTTGATCAAGAGATTTCTTACATGGTCTGTAAAGTAAGCGACATGTTGTCCATAGAAGTGAGTCCATGCATTTCTGTACGTAATACTTCGGTGTGGATATACTCTCCGGTGGAGATGAGCCATTATATAATGACTTACTTAAGATTGGCCATGTGATCACTGGGTTGGGAGTGAGGAAGTAGGAATGGAGTGCGGCTTCGATTGGAGGGAGTTGTAAGAGGAAGTGCTCTACGTCAGCTTGACAACCAAATGGTGCTTTGATATTAACATCTTGATAATTCAATACGCCTGAACAGATGCTCGTATTCGTCAGAGTCTGACAATTATAAAACTGCTCAAAAGCACCAGTCTCACTTGCTGGTCTTCCAATATAGGAATATTTACTCGCTGCTACATGTTGTAATGCATCGAATATCAAACATTCTGCATTTAGAGTTGAGGGAGCTGGATTCTCACTTTCGGTAGAGGCAGAGAAGGAGATCGCACCGGTTTCGGTATCTTTCGTCTTCGTAAATCTCTTATACAACCCGTTCGGAGCATTCGCATCTGTCTTTGCATAGACAGGCCATCCAACTGAATCATCATCACTCAGAGAAGGTCTCCCTGATTGTGACGTAATAAAAGTCAGCCAAAAATTCTGCAGTGTTTTACTCGTCACCTTATCTTCTGGTGTGAATGATCCATTATTAAATACAGGGCTGGGAATACCGAAGATATAAGGCAATATACTCCCTTGTGTCGCACCACCGAAATATTTCAATGTGTCATTCTCACTCTGATATGAGAAGCGATAAACATAAAGTGGACGATATTTCTCAGGCTTGCCGATTTGTGGATTTGTGTAGATGTCTGATTGAGGATTACCGATCGACTGGGCCAGACGAACTTGAGGACAGTACGATAGAAACTCGGTGTAATACGAAGTAATAATATCCATGAATTTATTATTCCTATCCATATTATTTATATACCAAAAATCTTGTGATCTTTTGCTACGTGACCATGATTCACGCAAATGCTCATAATCCCAATGATGAATCTTATTCGGTGCGTTGGTATCATCTCGAAAGAAGTAATTTGCATACAATCCAGAATGTACAGGCGTATCCGTAAATCCAGAATAATAAATATCACCTTGAACAGCAGGTGCTGGTTGATATTGAATAATACCCGGATTACCATTCGAGACTTTCGGTAAGTTCTTTGCTGTGGAATTCACTAAAGCCGTGATGAGAGAGTATGTGTCTAATTGTGTGAGATTTGCGAGCGTGTATGTGAATGATGCTGCTGATGGTGGTGCTGTTGTATTATCTGCCGCAGCAGCTGCAGCAATCGCAGCTTGTACAGCGAGATCAAATGCTGTCTGATTAATATACGATCTCAGGTTAATATGTGCAGTCTCATCTAATCCAATCATTGTGGCATATTCCATTGTATTTGTACCCATGATCATTGGGACGGGATTCCAGTTTCTTAGTAAGATAGTATTACCGACATAATCTTCATACTGGAAGCCATCGATTAATGGACCCATTGATGTCGCATTAATATCGAGGTATCTATCGCCTCCTATAGCTAAGTATGATTCATAGAGATCAATACCTGGTCTTGAACGGAGACAGGCAGTGAGTTTCGTCGTATCACTCAGCGAAGTACAATCACTCGCAGTCTGATCATGTTGTACAACAGATTGTACAAACGCCACACCAGTTTTCTCTGCTGTATCTAGTGTCTGCTCTACTAAATTACATGATCCACCTTGTAAAATCGCTTGTGCGAACAGACCAGATGATCGTGTACTAAACACATGCATACATGCCATGACTGCACCAGAAGAATCACCCATCAATGTGATTCGAAAAGGATTCCCTCCGAATTTGATGATATTCGTCTTGATCCATCGCAAAGCGAAACGTTGATCTTCCAGACCGTATAAGCCACTTGTTTGGATAGGAGAACGCTCGGCACTTAATGCTGCATGTGCTAAGAATCCAAAAGGGCCTAGACGATAGTTCAGGGTGACGATAAGCATAGATTGATTTGCAGCGACGGAAGCACGCACGAGGACGGAAGGATCGATATCATATGCTGATCCATTCGCGTAGTTGCCACCGTGTAAGAATACGAGAACAGGAAGGAGTGGTGGGATAGTTGTTGTGTTACTACTCGATAGATTTCCAATCGTAATTCCAGTACTTCCTGTCCCATCTGCTGTACTACTATCCACTTCAACACCACCGGTCTTCGCTCCGCTGATTGCAGCAGCTCCAGTTGAAGAGGAGGAAGAAGAGGAGGTGCTGTTCGTGTTTGTGCTGTTCGTACCAGTACTGCTACTGCTACTGCTGCTATCGATGATGCCTGTGCTGCTCGATGATGACGAAGATGATGATGACGACGAAGAAGAAGAGGAACTCGAACTGTTACTACTTCCACCAGTCGAAGATGATGATGAACTACTGCTGCTACTACTCGATTTTGTCGTTCCTCCCATCACAATCGTTCCTTTCACACCACACGCTGTATCATTACACTGATAATCATCATTATTAATCACCAAGTATGGAGTATAAACATTCAAATACAAACAATCTTCTTGTCCAATATACTTACTTGCTGCACCTTCCGTAAAATCATGTGGATCATATGCAGGATTCTTCTGATAACATATCGGTGATTTCTGTGTCATCGCATATTGATGTGACCTTGGTCCAGGGGTTTTAGGAGTGGAAGGTGCACCCATGCTTGAGAGTTCACTTACCATATTAGGATTCGTTGTAACAAGGGTTGTATAATTATTAAAATACAATGTACTCGGTTCCATCCACCTATTATTCTGTGTTTGTTGTTGTGTGTATGGGATGCCATAGAATATTCCTACTCCTGATTCGTTACGACCATATAAATCGATCGAATGCCAAGAATATGTCTGTCTTCCTAAGATATACACTTCTTCTTGTATCGTGAAATTATACGCGAGACTATAATTCGCAACAATCAGATTCACACCAGTTGAGGAAGAACTACTTGTGTCACCCGTACTTGATGATGAGGATGCGACTTCACCGGGAACATCGTCGGGACGAACACAGAGACGGTCTGCACCTGTCCCTCCACCTGCGGAGGCATTGTTTGTATTCGGTGCTGCGAGGTTGGAATCAGTCATACATGGTAATGATCCTAACGTTAAGAGGCAGTTATCATTGATAATATTACAATGATATTGACATAATGGAAGGAGTGGACACTCCTGCGTACTCGATCCCATCGTCGCTTTCTGTGCATACTGACACAACATCTGTGGTACAAGTACAGCGCACGACACTCCACGATACGACGCAGCTTCATTGACTTCATGCAGAATGTTATTCAACTGAGCAATTGGTCCTGAGGAACCACTACAGTCTTCTGGTTTCAGAAAAGCTTGCTGGCCAGCAGCAGCTTCGAAGTAGGATGCGCATGGATAGAGTGGATAGTCTTTCGTGGTACGACATTGTGCACATTGTGCGTTGACAGAGGAGATGATGTTAGGTGTGGATGAGAAGAGGAGGAGGAAGAGAAGATGTGTGATGCAGAGTGGTAGGAGTGCACTCATCATGCGTGATGAGGAGTGCCTGTTACTGCGATGTGACGAGTGCTGTGAAGATAATGATGCTGCAGCCAGCCGATCGCCGCCGCTGGTATCGTGGTAGGAAGAGAATTTCATTCACGACACAACTGTTTTGCTCAGTTAGCACTCGAGTTGATTGTGCTTGAAATTGAATAGACTAAAGAACAGTTGCAACTCGCAACTAGGAAGAATGCAAGAGAGTTGACATCAACACCAGAAGGAGATCCAATCACTTGCGAGCAGAGTAACGATCAAGCAACTGTGAACCGCAGCACTCTCACTGCCATTCTCACTGAACTCACATAAATAAGTGCGCACAGAGAGGATTGTGACCAAGTGCACTGAGTTGCAACAGGTTACACGTAGAGAAGACAGTGCTGCAGAGCGATTCGAATTGAACCATGCACGCTGAGCATCTTTTGCGCACAGTCATCAAATGTCTCGACCTGGTGGATGCAATTATGATTGAGCCATTATTATTAATATTATTCATTGTATATTGTTATCAGTCATCACTTTTTGAATTAAAAATGTCTTTATGTCTCAACCATAGAAAGAAAGTGCTGCACGGGTTGCGCTGATCGTCACGCTTGCGAGTGTGTTCATCCGCTGCAGTGAGGTGGACGCAGATTAGAAGTTCTTGTCCACACAACGTGATACTGTGTACACGTCTGCTCACAGTCTTACCAGCGACTCTTCAGCGCGGCAACCGCCAAGCGAGACCAATCAATATCTCACGACGTGGAATTGGTAGTGTGAAGCAGACACTAAAGAAGCACACCTACTGAGAGTCACCTTCCACCACCACCACCACAATCATGCAGCCAGCGCCATCACCAACTGCTGGTGGCGCATCTTCCTTCGGCGCATCATCACAACCAGCACTCGACTCTTCACCCTCCTTCTCCTCTGCACATGATGGGATAACAAGTCACTTGCCTGTAGGCGCGCCAACCACAGCGAATGTACGATGGGCGTATTCAGGTCGTCCAATCTGGCTCGCACCTGGCTTCGCTGATCTCTTCTTCGATCCATTACAAGATCATCACACAAAATCATCGAAACTTTCACCCACAGCATATCTTCCATCATTAGAATTATTACAATATGTACTATCAGGTATGGCAGGACAACATGGCGATTGGTTTATCTCACTATCACACGCAGAGATGGCACACGTCTCCTTAACAATACCTGTCTTCAGTGAAACAAAAGTCCTCATCTCATCAATGCGTACATCAGCTGATGGGAAACAATCCAGTGCTGGATGGATTGGATCGAGAAGTGAGACTGCATTGTATGATGCATGCGTCAATATTATTAATCGTTTGAGTCAATTGAATGTAGGTGGATTTATTCTTGTACCAGGTGGTTGGTATCATCCGAGTGAGAATGGAAATTCTGGCGGATCGAACCCATCGAATGATCCTTCGACGAAAGATAACGACCCTGCAGCAGCAATTGACTCAGCATCCGGACCGATTGATACGAGTAATAACAGCAACCTCGCACTCGGCGCTGGTTCAGCAGCAGTACTCCTCGCAGAAGCAGCAGCAGCAGCACAGAAGCCGACACCACACGGTGCGAATGTCTTGTACTGTATCCAGCGTACTGCCGTCGGCTATGCATTCGCAGTGATCAACAGTAACGCTGCCGATGGTCTCCGCTATCACCCAATCTCCCTCGAATCCAGTCCACACATTCTGTATCGTTTCACATTCGTTGTGGATAATATTCCTGCACCACGCATGCTTGAGACGACATTCTGGCTTGCTTTATTGAAGATGGCAGCTTTTCCGAATTCACCGAGTGTTACAACAAGTCGTGCTGAGTATTTATACGAGACACTGTTACCTTACCTCGCAGATAAACCTCTCTCCGCAATTCAGTATGAGAATAACACACCAGAATTTCAAGCACAATGGGCCACCGAATTTCGTCCAATTCCTGTGTCACATGATGCATCACTCATTCATTGTATGATGGAATCCTTACATTTCATGTTACGTCGTAAAGGAATGGAATTATCGAAAGTTGCATTGCTGGATGTATTCGTACAATGGCAGTTAGTACATATGGTTTATGAAGATATGTCACAGCTGACTGGAATGAGTGGAAGTGAAGCGAGAATGTTTCATATGATATGTCAGAGATTAGCAGCGAGTGTAGCAACACATGTACATAAGTATCAACCAAGAGAACAGAAGAGATTGACAGCGGCGATTATGGCAGCAGCAGCTGGAGGTGCAGCAGCGGCAGCGACAGTTCCGGGTGCAGCATCGGTGGCTGAAGAGAATGATCCGGAGAATGAACAACTGATTGCATTATCGACAACAGGATTAAGTCAACCTTACATTCAACATGCTGGTCTTCTCTCCACGAATCTTCTCAAATCTGTACAATCCTTCATCGAATCCATTCATGCACGTATGCAGCAACTTCCTCGTTATACGATCATGCGAAATGTCCTCCCACCGACACTATCCACTGCACCACAAGCATGGTCAACACCATTCACACCAATGCCGCTGTTTGGAAGATTGAGATGTGATGAAGATATCGAACATCTTGCTGGCCCAGCGAGTCGTCCACCGATTTTTAGACCGATTGAGTTTACACTTGTACCAGAACGAGCAAAATCGTTGGATGATGTTGCAGCGATTCTGAGACATTGTGATTCGATCTGTACACTACTGAATTATCAATCTGATACTATCAAGAATACAGTATGCTTACGTGTTGCATTCATCGTACACGTGTTCACACAAGTCATCCCCATTCCACTCCCACACGATCATCCATCCCGTTCGAGTTGTATCTGGACGAGTCCAATGCGTTATGAGCGTCAAATCGATTTCTTACGTATGATTCGTCTCATCTGTCGTCATTTTGCAGCATGTTGTATGAGTCTGAAAGTGACACGATCATTTGATGCATCACGTATTCTTACTATGGCATCGATGGCGACGATTGGTGATGTCATTCTCCGTATTCGTGCATGTGATATTCCATCTGTATTCGCACTACACTACAACGGTGCAGCACCATACACCTCACGATTCAATCAACAACCTTACGGTGTCTCCTTCCTCACACAGTTCGCGAGGGAGAGTGAATGTCTGAAATTCTGTACACCTGAGCTTGTTACCACACGTACACGTGTGTTAGATTACTTCCACTCACAAGCACAACTTCTCACACCAGATCATTACATCTTCCAATTCGAACAACATATGCGTCCAGGCAATATTCTCCGGCTGTTAGAACAGGTATGTTGGGAGATTGGATTTCCTGACTCACCCACGCAGATGGCACAGTATGTATCAGGAGAAGCGAGAGAGTTACCATTGAATTTCCCTGAACTTGTATACTTTCGTGATATTATCTTTACATTCAAATTGATGATGACACCATCACATGGTGACTTACCACCGATTCAGTATTGGACACAGAGTGATGCTGATTTATTGTGGTATTTTGATGCAGAGAGAGGTGAATATGAAGTACGTGCATTTGGACAGCAGTTGAGATGCTCGCGTGTAGCAGTGGAGGAGCATTCAGTAGCAGCACAGCAACAGAAGCGTGAACAAGCAATGACTGAGCGTGATTCTTTCATGTCACGTCTATTCGGTTACACACACTTAAAAGATGCAAGAGCTGGTCCAAGTGGTGCAGATCCAACAGGACTAGTTGGTGTCGGAATCTACGATGAAGAGGATGTACTCCACTTAGAGAACAAGCAACTTCCAAGTTTCGAAGGACGTTTATCACCAAGTTCTGCTGAGTTACTTGTCTCCTACCTGACAGCACCATATCTTCGTATTCCTCTCATCCTCAACTTCTTCGCTTCCCCTGAACATATTCATGCACTCGGTGTGAAGCAGTTACAAAGTGTGGTTGATGGTGCATTATTCGAACCTGGCTTGTGGCTCAATCCGGATGCAGAGAGAACTATTCCGACTGAAGTGCCTCTTCAAGGTACAACTGATGAGGAACGATCTATCTTTGCTACACCATGTGGTCTACTCTTCAATGAGCTTCAGAAGAGTCCGGTTGGTATTCTACGTGCATTGACTGACATGTTAGAACTGATCATCGAACTTGATACTGGACGTTACAATCCAGCAAGTGCGAGTCTCATTTTGTACGTGATTCGTCTCATTGTGAGAGTCGAAGGATACATGATCTTTCTCATCAAACATCATCAATGGCTCCTTGATTATCAACAAGCAGAAGGTGAATCAGCTGCTTCCAATGCTGCTGCATCACCTCGTTCTCCTTCGACACCAGCTGTCGCTCCAACAGGTGCGAAGTTGAACGGAACAGGATGGGATTCACTCGTGCGTGGGTTGAGTTGTACAGCAGGTCAGATTGAGATGTTAAATACGAAGCGTCAACAACTCCGTATCATGTTAATGGATCAAGTCTACGCAATGTTATCACGTTGGTTATATTGTGCATTAAAGCGAGATGAAATTGATATTGCATGTAAGTTACATGCACATTTGGCATTTCTTTTCCAATCTATTCCAGATGAAGAATTCACACCAGCTATCGTGACAACACACTTGTGTGCACAGCTCTTCCTTACCACCAGATACTCGTATGAACTATCAGCAGAAGAAGGTTCTTCTTCCGTCTCACGTGATAAAGCTGAGCGCTTACCAGATTCTGGCTTAGGTATTAATGATACAGATCTGTTTGATATCTTTCAGAAAGCACGTCCGCGTATCATGAATTGGTTGAATAATAATCCGAGTCATGCGTCACCGATCATGGAGACAGTAGTGAAAGTTGTCACGATGACATCACTCACACCTGATGATGCACTTCCTGCAGCGATCCGAAGTTTCGCCGAGTCAATTGCATCACAGGATCGCGCGAAACATGCGAAGGAGATGGCACAAGCGAATGGAAATGCACAAGCGATCTTGAAAGGTGCGAATATGTCACAATTACAAGGATCACAAGTCTCTGATTCTGCTCATATCGATGCTGTTGGTCCAAGTGATACAATGCGTGCACCTGCGACTGGTAACAGTCTCGTCTTCGATGGTGGAGATGGTGAATCTGAATCAACACGATTCTGGCGTAGTATGGATGGTGCTTACTGTGTCGGTCGTATGATTCCAGATAGTTATGCACGTACATCAGAAGAACAAGCGGCAAGAGACGCAGAACGTATGTATGTACGTGGTGAATCGAAGGTCGAGACAGAGATTAACTTACAACTCGGTTCACTCACACTGAATACCTCCCGTCTCGAAGCACTTGATAAAACCATCTCGTCACAACAAGATTTCATTGATGTCTTCGGTACTTCAGCTGATCAGATGTCATGTGCACCAGTGAAGATGACAACACGACGCTCATGGGTTCGTCTGGTTGGTACACGACATGATACGATGTTATGGACACCAGATGAGCGTGTTCCAACCATGCCAGGTTTTACGAGAAGACTCACACAGGAATCACTTGTCCGTGAAGAGAAATGGATTTGGGATGTTCTTGCGAGAGCTGTGAGATTGAATGGAATTCTCAAGACTGTTGAATTGTATCTACCGGATAAACCGTATACTGATCAAGAGAATTGGGTACGTCTCGCAGGACATCAACTCGACAGACCGAATGCTTCTACACGTGTCATTATCTCAGGTCAAACTGCACCCGTATGGCAGATGGCAAAGGCATGTGCGAAGTGTAATCAAGATTTCGGTTTCTCATTACGTCAGCATCACTGTCGTGCTTGTGGAAAATCATTCTGTGGTCCACACTCATCAAAAGTAGCGAATTTACCTGAATATAATCTGTTTGATGCGAGAGTGTGTGATGATTGTGAAAGGAAGTTGATGGAACATAAGACTTTGAAGGAGATTGTGATATTTAGACGTCAGCAGGTTGTTCACCTCTATAACATTGTTGAGCATGGTCGTAGATGGTACCGCACACTTGTGTACACCAGTGATAGCCGGTGGAGTTTAGCTGATCTCATTCCTGTCCATTCACCAACTGCCTCATGGGCAACATACGATCGATGGGCTGCAGCGCAGACCTACGTACCACCACGCTCCCAAGTGATTCAACCGAAAGGTAAGCGTACAGAGAGAGACTCTGCCACGACTGCTGCATTAGCGAATGCAGAGAAAATCGCAGGTCTTCTCGGTTTGAAACAAGGTGATCCACTCTACTCCGCACCATCGATTCCACAATTCTCACTCGTCATCACGCGTAACTGGAGTACACGTGTCGATCGTACACAGAAGTACATGCCACGTACATTCTTACAAGGTCTTCTTCCACACACACTCTTGAATGATTACATCTTCTGGTCCGAGACTGATGAGAGTATGACTGGTTTCTTGAGACCACATGCTCGAGGTAGATTACAGACACCTACGATCTTACGTGTACATCTGATAAAAGATCATCAAGGCGATGAAGCTGGTGCAAGAATTATGAGATGTCCGTTAGGGAAACATAAAGATGAGGAACATGATGAGCTACCGAGCAGTGAGAGAAAGGATGGTGGTGGTGAAGAGAATCCGAATGATGTCTCAGGATTGCATGATGCAGAAGTACAATCGCAGGAAGCTGAGCTTGAAGAGCAGGAGGCAACAGAAGCAGAAGCGAATCGTACTGGCACGAACAAACCAGTTCGTAAAGAATCACTCACAACTGCATCAATTAATCCTGATACTGATGCATCATCTGGTCGTCTGTATCTACTCAACTTGCTGTACGCACCAGACAACTCTCCCCTCGCTCAACTCGCTGACTTCCTCGTCCGTATCGAGGACTTGAGTAACGTTCTCGTTTGGTCGAAGACACCACTTCCACTCAATGCAGAAAGAAGTGTTGGACAACATGTCACAATCGATGTGATCGAATTGCCACGCTTACAACTCTCATTCATCTCACGTCTTGACTCTGATGGTGTAGTCCGTCTCTATTCGAACGATCATTTCGGTATGTTCATCTCAAACTCGAGGGATCGACAGATCTTGAAGTTGTTAGACGGACTACCACATGGTATGTTATTAGAGAATATTGAAGGTGATTTAGCGATCTTGCTTCCATCGACACGTATTCGTCGCTTGAGAAATAGACAAGGTGAGCCATATTCTAGTGAGATTATCTCAATTCGTAAAGATCAGAAATGGTGGATGAAGATGAGAGTACGTCATTTTCTGTATCCTGTGCATTTGTCTTTTACATTTCTCTTTACACCCACACTTTCTTCTGCGATATATCTCCTCATCTTACGCTTCTTGAATCGTCAATACGCTGAAGCATTCCAACTCGTCGACTCGTGTGTCAGTGATAGTACTCTGACTCAGGAGGAGCTTCAGATCATCAGTGAATTATCACTGCTGACAGATGATACCTCACCGGATGCATATGCTGTACGATTGAAACTCTCACTCATCATCATGGATTCCTCGATGCCAGCATTACCATGGAATACACTCACTGAATTCCGTGCATACTTGAAGAAGCGTACAATCGTTAGTGCAGCATGTCGTTTGAGTGGTTATGAAGAATACTCCTTACTGATCTCCTTCCAAGATTCTCTTCATCTCTATCCATACCTATTCAATCGTTTCAACTATCTTGCAGCGATCCTGAATGGACATGGACTAGCACCGATTATCTTACCGACACATCTCATTCAACCTTTATCATCGTATTGTGGTATGTATGATTCAGTAGAAGATCGCTCTGCTTTGTCAGGAGATCAAGGCTTCCTCTCGTCACTGAATAACATCTCCTACAAGAAACCCAAGCCTGACTTACGTGGACTCGAAGCAGCCACATTGATGTGTCGTTGGTTAGATTCTGATCTGAGATTGAAAGGTGGTCGTGAAGATTTGGGATTTTTGTTCTTGTATGAGCTTCTGACAGGTACAGTACAGATCAAGTTAATGGCACACGATTCTTCATTCGAGCTTGGTTGTCTTCTCCTCCGCTTGATGTCACATCCCGAAGTCGATTACTCCACTTCTCCAACACAACCAAACATCATGTTATCTATCCTTCGTGTCCTCGCACTCAATCCATCGTTAGCACAAGATCCGAACTGTCCACGATTAGATTCGAAGAGAAACTTTGGTATGACGACTTTGTTTAAAGGAAGTGATAATATGTACTCACGTCTCCTTGCTGCCTTTCCGGCATTCTTACAGAAAGCGAAGAAGGAAGCTGATTTGAAAGGTACGCCTCTCTTATTCTCCTGTCCAGCAATCAGGAATCATCGTCCAATGCCACCAAGTAATGTACGTGTTCCGTTACATCCAAAACCAGTACGAACGAGTGGAACAAAAGAGGAACAGAAGGAAAGAGCAGAGAAGAGAGCACAACAATTACAACAGAAACAGGCTGAGGCGGAGGCAGCAGAGGAAGCGAAGAAGAATCAGGTACACGCACTACCAGAGATGATGTCACCCCAACATCAACAACGTCCGGATTACGATTCACTCATGAATCCAATGTCACCTACTTCGAATATTGCCTCATTACCACACTTCTACTCAACAGCACCTGCATCGTTGAATAACTCACTCTCAGCAATGATGTCACAGAATGCACCGAAACAACCGAATTCATTAACTGCAGCTGCAGCTACACATCATCCTTCCTTCCCACGTGATCTAATCGTTCCTCGCTTACTGAATATCAGTTCCTCACGATTTGAGTTACCACTCGAACCACCAGAGACATTACTCGCACATGATCGTCTGGATACACTTGGTGCACCTGAACTGAAAGCATTTAGTAGTGGACCATTGCGTGTACTCCAACTATCAGAATATGTTGCTCTTCGAGATCGTTCCGAGCGTGGTTTATCAGCCGTCTCACCAAACATGCCATTCGATCTATCACAACATCCAATCGCGCGTACCTACAATGGTAGAAATATTCTCACACGTGTTGGTGAAGATGTCGTGAACTTCGCTGAGATGCAGAATGAAGCACAGGAAGCGGAGTTGCTACACTTCTTGGAAAGTGATGTCCGTTCATATGTAGCAGGAGATAGTGAAGCATTCACACAAGCATGTGCACAGTTGTCAACACTGAATGAGTTGTTGAAGACACAATATACGAGTGATGTCACCAAGATGTCATCACTCATCGTTGAAGTCTTACGTTCAGTCAACACCGTCTCGAGTAGTGCTGATAATGTATCAGCAGCACAAGCCGCTGCCATGAAAGGAATGACACCACAACAACAAGCATTGATGCAGATGCAGATGTCACATATGCTTGAAAACGCATATGGATATAATCTCTCACCAGAAGATGGTCTCATGCGTGCGAGACTTAGCTTCTCACTCGCGAGATATGGTGGTGCGGAAGGTACACTCACATTCGAGTTCCTTGTTGGATTACTTCTCTCACCGAATCCTGAATTTGAGTTGCAACTTCTTAACCCTCTCCTCTCATCTAGTGCAATCATTGGTATCATTCGTGCATTGATACAAGTACTATTCTTAGGTAATCGTATCGGCCAGATTCGTAGATGTCGTGCACAGTTACTTGAATTACAGGATGCGAATCAAGTACTTCTGGAGCGTCTGAAGAAGGATACTGTCTCTCCTGCAGCACTGAAGCCATTGATCAACGATGTCGTACTCAAGTCCGAGAAACTCGCAGGTTTACTCGTCTCACGACGCTACTTCATGGAGATTCAGAAAGCTGATCCTGATGCGGGTGTACCTGTACCACTGCTCATCTTCGATCCACGTTTCCTCGTATTCGAATTCACGTACAACTTGATCTTACGTAAATCACAAGTTGAGTTGGTACAAGGTATTGTAAATAGTGGCTCAGGATCGTCAAGACCGAGTGTATGTCATCAAATGATTATGGGTGCTGGAAAGACTACAGTTGTCGCACCACTCCTCGCATTGATGTTAGCCGATGGAAAGCGTCTCGTCGCACAAGTCGTGCCACAAGCACTTTTGGAATTCAGTCGTGGTATTACAAGAGAGAGATTCTCAGCTGTGGTGAAGAAATCAGTCTATACTTTCTCATTTGATAGATTCTGTACAATTGATCATGTCTTACATCGTAAACTCCTGAAAGCAATTGAATCGAAATCTATCGTTGTATGTACATCAACATCAATCAAGGCGTTCGAATTGAAATTTGTCGAACTTCTTCATCTGATTGATCAGAATCATACGAATTATATTGTCTCGTTACGTACGATTGGCGCAGATAAGAAGAAACTACAAGCATGTAAAGCAGAGTATCTTCGTGTCGCGAAAGAGATTAAGACACAACTCGAACTCTCCATTCGTATCTTGAATCTCTTCCGTACTGCTTCACTCTTACTGGATGAAGTCGATCTTATTTTACATCCACTTAAATCCGAATTGAACTATCCAACAGGTAAACGTGTTCCACTTGACTTGACAGATGGTAAATCGAGTAGTGCTGCCGGTAATAGTGCATTCAATAAGACTTCGAAAGGATTGCGTTGGGACTTACCAATCCACTTGATGGATGCTATCTTCTATGCATCACAAGGTAGAATGACTGTCCCATTACAAGCATCACGTCAAGCTGAAGTATTATTACAGGCAATCAAAGTCAAGATTGAGAATGGCTTACAACAACGTTCGTTACAATCGATTCCACACTTGATTCTTCTGTCGAGATCATTCTATCATTCTGAGCTCAAACCTCTTTTAGCGAAGTGGCTTGTCATGTATTTGTCGTTGAGAAGACCTTCGGGATTGACAGATGAACAGATTCTGGCGTACTTGATGATGCCGAAAGGTGAGTGTAGAGAGGAGCAGTTGCGTGAATGTGACTTCGACGATTTTGGTGCTCATCTCTTTTTCTTCCAACTCTCTCACAGATGAGGACACGCCAGTCTCTGCCACCGAATCAGAAATGAATGGTCAACAAGACAGCGCAACTACAGACGGCAGCAGTTCTGTGCCAGTCACACCTCGTATCGGCAGCAGCAAATCTGGTGCATCGCGCATGGAAGTGTGTGGCATTCAATCTGAACTTCTAAGTGATGAGTCAATGAAGTTACTCAATCTATGTCATGATTGGTTACACTTGTACTTACCGTTCGTGATGGGTAAGATTCATCGTGTCAGCTTTGGTGTCTTAGATGATCGTGAGGTAGCGACATCATTGGAAAACGATCCGAAACAGCCGAAATCGAGACGCTTTATTGCAGTCCCGTTCGTCGGTAAGGATGTACCTTCAGCCAAATCTGAGTTCTCACATCCTGATGTGCAAATTGGTTTATCCGTCCTCGCCTACAGATACAAAGGACTTCGTCGTTCTGACTTCAAAGCTCTCATTGTTTCACTTCAATCTGAACTGTTCGATGAAGTCGGTCCATTCAATCGTCGTCCATCATCACGTCGTTTTGCTGATTGGGTGAAACTTGCTGGCGGACATGTACGTGGTTCAACATTGGAACAAGCTGCTGTCAGACTTCGCAAGAAGCAACAACTGAAAGCAGATGAGAAACAGATTCAATATCTCCTTGAGTTACAATGGGTACATTTACAAGAAGAGTTACTCAAACGTCAACAACGTAAAGCCGAGCGTGGTAGTATTGCATCTGTTGCTGATATGACTGCATCCTCTACCAGAATGAATCGTGCCACCTCATCAGCCACTTCACCACATCGTATTGGTACACCATCGAGTCCAGATGCTTCTGTCTCTCCGTCACCGGAACATGATCGTAAGTTGAGTACTGCTGTTTCGTCAGCACGTGCACCATATGCACCAACCGTAAATGCTGCAAGTGTCACGACACCGAATGTGATGAGGAATTATACAAGTGAGAAGGAAGTATGGCCATTGAGATTGATTGATGTGGAAGATGAAGAACAGTTTACACTCGTATTCAATCTGCTTCATAACTTACCAGAACTCGTATACTACTACCTACGTGTATTCATCTTTCCCGAACACATGCGTCATCAAGGCATGAAGCTCAGTGCCTCTGGTCAGGATGTCGGTGGTGATATCATTGCTGATCATCGTGTTGGATTCTCTGGTACACCTTCAGATCTCTTACCATTGGAGTTAGGTAGATGTGAATATGAGAAAGGTAGTGATGGTGCGATGATGTATACATTATGTAATCCAGCAATATGTGCTGTGCGATTCATTCCATCGAATTGGAGTGTAAAATCCCTCCTCAATGTCATCGCACAAGGTGCATATCACAGCTTGATCGATACAGGAGCACTCATCACCGGTATGAGTAACTTTGAAGTCGCTACCTATCTTCTCGAGCATGGTCTGCAAGATAAGTTAGGTGTCGTATTCTTAGATGAAGCAGATAGAAAGATGATTCTTCTGAGACGTAGCAAGAAGGTCATTCCTCTCGCAGCGTGTGGTATCCCGCTACACAAACGCTTTGCGTTCTATGATCAGATTCACACAACTGGTATGGATATCGTGCACACTGTGAATGCAGTCGCAGTCATCACTCTCGGCAAAGACATGACATTCCGTGATTACGCGCAAGGTGCATATCGTATGCGTGGTATCGGCAAAGGACAACGTCTTGAAGTGTTTGTTATTCCTGAGATCAGAAAGCTAGCGTATACACAGCTGAGAGCAGCGAAGTTAGCAGGACAGTCTGCGATTTTGAGACAGTTAGCAGCGGATGGTACGACAATTGAAGAGATGCCGATTGCTGTAGACCCGAATGCAGCGAAGAGTAAGGATGCAGCAAGTTCACCATCCACCGCGATCGACATCCTCGGTTCCTCTCCATCTACATCCGATCTCCCTCAAGTCCTCCGTGATATCTGTGGTTGGTTACTGATTCAAACATGTCTGAGTGAATCCATCCAATTCAATATGTTGTGTGAGCAACATATCTGCAATGTGTATCGTAAGGTCTCATTTAAACATCTCTTAGAACAATATCAAGATATCGGAAGTGAAAGATGTAGTGAATATTTACATGCCTCACTCGAAGTATTTCGTGAGCGTATGGATTATGCTGTTCCAGATAAGATTCCAAAGAATGTTGCATTTATTTCGAAATTGAGAATGATGGTGAAGAGAAATCATCTACATCTACAAGCACAGGAGGATAGACAGACGATTAAACATGTACTCGCATTATTGACAGCATCACAGGTGACTGTGACTCCACAAGAGATTAGTGAGCTCTCAGCTGCTTCGGGTGATCCGAAAGCACTCCTCCATGATGTTCTCGAGATTGATCCACACAAGACGAATGCATTCAACGCTGAACAACAACAGGAGCAGGAGCAAGAACAGGAACAAGAACAAGAACAGGAACAGGAGCAGCAACAAGAGGTCGAATTGGATGAACCCGAGGAATTGGTGATGAAGAAGAAGTATGTTACGAAACCTCAATCTCATGTCGGATGGGATTTTCATCAACTGACAAAGGGAGTAAAAGCAATGTCAGATGTATTTTATCCACTTGCGACATTTTCAATCTATAAAGATTCCATGTGGTTCGATAGTGGGAAACCGATTGAATTTCCACCTGATATATTGGTGAGCGAGAATTACTTTCATCGTATCTGGTTGGTGACAGCACATCGTAGATTGAAGAATGTCATTCTGTGGTTAGATTGGACACCTGATTTGTCACAGTGTGAGCTGATCACTCCTATCCAAGCACGTCCACATCAGATTCCATCAATGACAGCACAGATGCAGGCTAAACTCGAAAGAGCGTTCTACATGTTCAATACAAGACAGAGTGGTGAATTGAATCGTAAAGAGATGAAAGAAGTCTTGAAAGCAGTTGATGTTCATGTGGAGAGTAAGAAAGAACTGACTGCGATCTTGAGTAAGCTACAAGATCCATCCACAGGAAAGATTGATCTACCACAATGGATCAAACTCATGACAGAACAAGGCTTTCATCCGATCCAATCGAATCGTTATTCCATTGCTATCTCACTCGCTGAAGCAGAAACGATTAGAGGTATATTACATACTGATGAAGTACATCAGCTATTATCGAAGACACGTACAACGATTGGATTGAGATGTGGTAACATTCTGTTTGATTCTACGCGTGGATATGAATCACCACCATCTTCACAACTCATCTCAAGTGAAGTCTCCTTAAAATACTTCAACTCTGAACTGTACTACAATGATCGTGAACTCGGTACTCTTCTCCGTTGTCTCCAGATCAATCCTCTGGAGAAACGTCTCGGATATTTCAATGAGATTAAATCATGTCGTCGTAGAAAGCAGAAAGAATGGAGTACAACCTCGATTGCAACATTCTTTACACAACCTGATTGGGTTGGCTTAGTTGAATTTCGTTCCATCATGTGTGCTGTACGCTCGAGAATCTATCAGAAGAACATGCGTCTCCTCGATGCGTTCCGTCTGTGGGATTACAATCGTGATGGTCGTCTGTCATGTGGTGAGTTATACGCTGGTTTGGAATGGATTGGATTAACAGATCTTACACCAGATGATATCTACGCGATCGTACGATATGTTGATCGTAGCGGAATTGGATATGTGAGTTGGGATGATTTCCAGGCTGCATTTCGTAAACCGCAGGAACTGGTGGAGTTGGATGATTCAGAGATGGATATTGACTTATCACATGCAGGTATTGATATGGATGGTGATGATGATGAGGAGAATTCATCAACAGCTGCGAATGATGGAAATGTCGATTACGCGAATCTCGTCATCGAGCCAAAACTCATTCGTGAACTCGCATCCTCAGAAGATGATGATAATGCGACCAGAATCGAAGAAATTCCAATGCAAGCACTCGGTCATATTCAAGTTCGTATCCGTAAGGTAGCTGGATGGCAGCCACCTTTATGGAATAGTCGTCAGATTCTTTCAAGAAAGGAAGTTAGTGTCTGGTCAGCGATTGGACACAGTAGTATCCTCGCACGTAATCGTAAAGCAATATGTTTAGGACATTATGCAGCTGCTGGACAAGCAAGTAAGAATGCACCACCTTCTACATTACATGCATACATGCTCGAATTAACAGATACAGATTGTTCCTCACTCTTCCGTTCGAAACATCTCGAAATCTCCAAGTTGAATTTCGTATGTCCACATCCGATTAATTATAAATTAGCATGGCAGACACAACGTGCTGATCAGGGTGTATGGTTCTGGCGTCCGATTCCACCATCACAACATTTCGTTGCATTAGGTATGATTGCTACACTCAGTGTCGATCCACCGAAATTGACAGATGTCAGATGTGTACCGAAAGGATGGACAGCACAGACGAAATCAGCACCAACGAAGATTTGGGATGACGCAGGTTCGACTGGTAGAAAAGGATCATTATGGCAAGTCGGTTCACTCGGTCTGTTGTATGCAACAGATGGACATGATCTTCCAGCAGGTGAGGTGTTCTTAGACTTGATTCCACTTCCAATCTTTGCATCATTCCATTTCGTTGGTCCTACGCTTGGTGCGAATGCTTCGACATCGATGCCTGTATCTGCTGACAGAATTGCGAGAGATTTTGCTGCATTGCCGAATCAAGCACACGCGACTGCACAGTCGAAGTTACAAGCTGGTCAGCAAGGTCATGCGAAGCAACCGTCAGGATCGTCGTCATCATCGTCGGCAGCTGCATCTCAACCACAGCAACAACAGCAGCAACCAACGCATGCCAAGCAACCCTCTCAATCCCAACCTCAGCAGCAGCAGCCGACCCACGTAAAGCAGCCATCACAATCGCAACCTCAGCAGCAACAGCAGGCCCCGACTCACGTGAAACAGCCATCCTCTTCCTCACAACAACAGCCGCAACAACAATATCAGCCATCACCGCAACAACAGCAGCAGTATCAGCAGCAGCAGCAAGCACCACTATCAGCATCTTCCTCACGACCAACATCAGCTGCTATTCCACAACATCCTCCTGTCTCGTCACCGCCTCAGCCGACCTTCTTCCCAACATCGAAGCCTGTTTCCTCGTCGCCACCACTAGTGTCACCGAGAGCGGCTGGTCCTACTCCAACACAGAGTACACCGACTGCTGTTGCACCGTCAGCATCATCATCATCGTCCTCATCGAGTTCAGCAGCCCCTGCACCAGCACCAGCGACGAACCCTGCTGCCACGACACCACAAAAGCCGACTCCAGCACCATCCGTCTTTTTCACTCCATCTACTACACCTCAACCAAGCATCTTCTTCTCACCATCGAAGCGTTAAATCATGGTGCAGCATTTATGAAACACGCGCCTTCGCAGCATCATCACTACCATCACACTTAGTCTTCCATTGCATCCTTCCCTTGTTTTCTCCATTTCTTTCCTCCTCTCTTGTTTCACTATTTATTTCTTCACCTCATTTCTTTTCCTTCCGTCGTGCTGGCCTTCTCCTCTCGTCTCGCGTCCGTCAGTGTTACACCGTTGTTCGTCGATCATTCATTCGTGGTCCGTTCGATGTTGCCGCATACATTCCTCTTTGCATTCAATTTCAAACACAATTGCAATCCTGGCTCTGCAGCACAGGAGATAGAAACTGGGGGGTTTTCTTTTTGAGCACCTATCTCAGGTGGAAATTCAATCTTGCTTTTACTCCCTTTGTCAGTTGATGAAAATCCCATCCGACATGAGATTGAGGTTTCGTAACATACTTCTTCTTCATCACCACCTCAATTACATCTTCCTCTTCGACCTCTTGTTGCTGCTCTCCCTAGTCTGACAGCAACTTGTTCGAGTGTCAAACCACGTACATGTCCACCAGCAAGTTTCACCCAACCAGCAAAACGACGTGAAGAAGAACGACGACTGACGGGCCGACTTCATCGAGTGAGACAATCAGTGTCTTGAAGTCAGAACGACTACTGGTTCTGAAGTCTTTTGTAGCAATGTGACCCCGCTGGCACTGCAATCAATCTATCACACAAGTGGCAACAAAACGAGTAGGACTTGAAATTGATCCCAGGTTTGTATGCAACTTGAAGCTACAGCAATACAGCCTCTCTCTTACAGCCCTTCTCTACATTTATGTCTACAAATCTCCCCTTCCGAATAAATCGCATGAAACTTCGGATTTCTATCTGTCTCACACGGATGTGAACTTCGAATCGCTGGCACACGTAGAGGAGTGTGATGTGAGTGTGCACGACATTTAATACGAAATCCAGTCCCTAATCCATTCGCAATCGAAGTCGACGATGATTCTCGCTCACTCTTCTGATACGGCGAGTGATGATGGACATGTTGTGGTGCACCACCTATGAAAGCTCGTGAATTACCAACACGACTGGTTTGACCTAGAAGACCGGTGTGACGAAAAGGGAGCGAGTGGATGGGAGGGGCAGAATCTGAGGTGGATGTTGCAGCTGCGGGAGAAGTGGCGGAAAGAGAAGCTGGAGGTTGATTTGGAAGCGTGACTTCGGCTTTCACACTCGTATCAAACAGCTGATGCAACTGATTCGCACCAACAGCAAATGGTGATGCGTGTGCTGGCCGTGACGTGTTGACTTCTGATGCCGTTGTTGGTACTGATGACGGATCCCTCTTCCTCAATCGCCTCTCTCGCACTCTCCCTCTCCTCTCCACTTTGGCTGTTTCCGGTCTGAAAGTGAATGCATTCTCACTCTGACTATGATACTCCGCACGCATCCATTCATACTCTGTTTCGCCGTTCATACGAGCGTACTTTCGTGGCACGGCACGACTGGTGTGCGGTTGTGAGATTGGTATTGTCGAAGAGAGTGAAGAAGGTACAGTAAACGTCCTCGCAGAAGGCAAGCCACTCGTTGTAGCTGTATGCATAGTTGTCATACCACGATGTGTTGTGATCGGAACACCTTCATGTGATAAATCACGCCAAGTGTGTGACATCAGACTTGTGTCACTAGCGAGAGGTTGAGGTTGTGTTCGTGAAAGGGAGTCAGCAGGATCCAATGATTGAAAAGTCGATTCCGACGAAACAATCGGTTGAAAAGTCTCCTTGTGATTCTGGCGTGCTGCAGCGAGACAACAAGAGTTGAATGGGAGTGTGTGATGGATTGTGGGCACGGAGGAAGGAATGCGGTGGTTGACGGATGCTGGAAGGAAGAAGAGAGAATAGTGAGCTCGTATTCTAGTCCTGCAATCATTCTTCACTTCACACTCAAACTAACTCGTATCCTTCCTCTTTCGCAGCTTAATATTCAAAGTCGAATGATGGTACATCGGGAGATGCAGAGAAGAGGGTGAGGCGGCAGACAGTTGCATTGCTGTGAGTGTGCGCTGTCAAGTGTATCAGTTCGTCAAACAGTTTGTAAAAACTTTGTTTAAGGAACTCGAATGAGCAGATTGACGACGGTAGGTTTCATTCTCGAAGATTTCTTTGGTTAAAGACGCGTCTTTAGAGTGCACAGTCAGACCACTGTTCCTTCTCCTCCATCTCCCTCCTATCCTCCGCCATGTCCAAAGACGTATTTGATCTGTTCGATGCCAACGGTGATGGTTATGTCACCTCTGCTGAACTCGCACTCGTCCTTTACGCTGCCGGTTGTAATCCAACACAGAAGGAGGCTGTTGCATTAGCACAACAAGCTAATCCTCAAGATCCGGAGATGGTCTCGTGGCAACAGTGTCAACAGTTGTTGCGTGAGTAGACGGAGGAGAGGAGGAATGAGGATGAAAGGAAGAGGAGACAATCAATCAACGACTCGAGTCAGGATTCTCGTCAACGACGCGTGCCAACCTTTCCCTTCACTTGAGTGCATGCTTGCACAAGTGTCGACATTGTGCACATGTGAGATCATGCTGCTCATTTGCTGACTCATATTCTCCTTCCTCCTCTGCTCATCATCACCCTCATCACTCCGTCATCATCCTTCCCATTCGATTTTCCTTTCTTCACCTCCAGTCTCCGCTCCTCGTCCAGATCGTTCCTCCGAGCAATACTTGATGGAGGCGTTCCGTGTGTTTGATAAGAATGAGGACGGTAAGATCCCAGAGAATGATTTACGTGTCATTTTTACGACACTCGGTGAACAGGTCGAATTGACGGATATGAATCAGCTCCTACAACAAGTTAAAGTTGACTCAAATGGTAAGGTCAACTATGCTGATTTCGTGAAGGTCATTCTCAAGTAAATTAGGCCTATCGGGATTAAGGATATCCAACATCATTCGACAACACACTGAGAGAGCGATCGACCTCAGTAACTCTTCGCCAACTTTAGTCCACTTCCCTTCTTCCTTTCTTGCCTCTTGCAAGCTGTTGTTCTTCAACGCAGCTCGAAACTTACCCATAAAATAGCGCTCTTCAAATCCTAAATCTTTGTTACAGTCAATTGCAGGCAAGCTGAAGAGTCGCAAGATCTGGTGGGATTGGAATGGCATCGTGATGCTGTGTATGAAAATACACGAAGACTGCAGCGATATTACTCCAAATGAGTTTTTCTTTAATACTAGTGCGGCTGTTTGCGTGCGGTTTTGCTGTTGTTGTTGTTCTTGTGCGATTGTTCTGCTGGCGTTGTTGCATGTTTGTATCTTTTCCCTGTTCCTTTGATCTTTTGACTTCTCTCTGCTTATCCTGAAGAAGATCCTCTCCTTTCTTCTTTCTTCATCCAATTCAAAATGAATCCAATCAAAATTCTACCTCATCCAAACTCATCTTCTAATTTATTTGGGGGCATTTACTCCACCTTCTTGCTACGTTTCTTATTTGAACCAGATGAAGAACCATTCTTCTTCTTGGAGCTACTAGACTTCTTTCCGTTACCATTTCCGTTTGATGATCCATTAGTATGTGTTGACGAAGAGTACTCCTCAAGTTCAACAGCCTCCTGTGTCGTCGTACTCGCAGACGCTTCATGTACTTGTTTCGAGCTTGTACGATTTACAACAGCTGTCGAGAAAGTTGGTGATGGTGATACACTGAATTCAAAGTTTGCTGATGTTGGTGGACAGATGGTTGAGATTGGTGATGTCGTGCCGGAAGCAGAGGATGGTGATTCGGTTGTTGAGGATGCATCGCCATTAGTGACAGCCTTCTTCTTTGCATCCTTTCCACTTCCCTTCTTATATTTCTTCACATAAAATTGTGAGAATAGATATAACATATTTACCATGACAAACAACTGTAATGCTGGTACAGCCCACCACACATTACCTTTAAAAAAGACATAAATTGATTGTGAACCACAACATACGAATTGAATCATTTGAAACATTGTTAAGTGTTGTTTCCATGGACACGGGATCTGGAACAATGCAAGTGCATAATAAGCGTACATGAAGAAATGTACGAGTGAATTGAAACTGGCACCGAAGTATGCATCACCACCGATACAGAAGGAGATACATGCATACCATGACCAGACAAGTAGGATATGATGATACACATGTAAGAATGAGATCTGCTCATCCTTCTTCTTAATAATCATAAAGAATGTATCAAATAATTCCAAGTACTTATTGTTATAATGCATCCACATCGCAAAAGCAATCTTGAATCCTCCCTTGCTGTGATCTTCATAATTACCCCAGATGCTGAATCCTGCACGATAAGCTTGGTAGACTAACCAAGCAGCCATGAAACCATTGATACCCGACTGATAGATATTATAGATCAGCATTGCATTCTTTGGATTGATTGCAGGACGTGTACGCATAAAACGTGTTCCGAAGTAGATCGTTGAACCGTAGATGAAGGAGGAGAGAAGTGGCAACCACCAGTGGAGAGATTGAAGCTCGGATGGGAGTGTGTAGGTGTGGTAGATGGTGTAGCAGTAGACTGGAGGGAAGATGAGGTGGTGAGGGAGTGGGATGGTGGGAAGGGACAGAGAACATAGGCGTGGGTGAGCAGAGAACACAGTACCAGAACATTGCGCAACTTGTCTGCCACACTCCTTTCCACTCCTCATCTCATCCACTGACATGAGTGTACAGCGCATAGTGTGAGTGCGATGATAAGATCGAGTGTGAAGAGTGAGGAGGAGCCAGCAGGTGCGACAGCGCCATCGCGCTTGGACACTGAAGAAGGAGGTACAGCGGACGACGTAGAGTGCACAGAGAAGGTGAGCACAGAGTTCACAGTGGTACAGACAGTGAGCCAAATCAGGAGGTGCAACTAGCTCTCACTCTCAACTGACCAGTCGTCGACATCTTCGGCCAGCAACAACACCACGCAGAATGCAGAGAATGCGTTGACTGCGCACGTCTGAGATGTGGGTTTAACGTTAGCGAAAAGAAAGTGCACAAAAATTGTGGTGGTCAGAGCCAATTTGATCATCTTGGCACATGTTGTGAGTGGTATTCGCGCGTGACAATTAATCATTAGAGGAGTGTGTTGACTGGTGCATGGTGCTGTGAGCTGTGTGTTCTGCTGTCTGATGTGAGGGATCATTACTCAAGCGTCTGATGTCCTCTGAGAACCTAACACAGAGTGGCACTGAGTGGTGATTCACTCGCACGCACAGTGTTTGCTGCACCACGTCCAGCACTCATCTCCATCTGCGTGTCACTCGGCACTCGGAATGCTCACCAATATCTTCTTTTCCTCCTTCCATCTCCAGCAGAATCTGATCGTCGATGCTCCAACGCACCCTTACACGCGTCACTACCTCTCGCATCAACTCGGTCAATAAAAGCATTAGTGCACTCACAAATAGCAGTGTAACTCGTACATTCGTAGCACAAGCAACCTCATCGTCTTCTTCATCCGTTCAACAACGTTCATTACATTCGACTACCATGTCCTCAGCTGCTCCCTCTACCGTCGGTCCGAACTCCAACAACGGTGCTTCTGCATCCGACTTATGGAATCCAACACAATATCTCCTCTTCGATGAAATGCGTGCACGTCCTGGTCGTGATTTGATTGCACGTTTACAAGCAACACTGAAGCAGAGAAATATTAAACCGGAGGATGTGAAAACTTTAGGTGAGCTCGGTTGTGGTACAGGCAAACTTGCACTGCAACTCGCAGAAGAATTTCCACACGCTCAAATCGTTGGTGTAGATTCTTCAGCGAATATGTTGGAAAGTGCAAAGAAAGCAACAGCGAAGACGAGCGAAAGTGTACAGAAGAGAATGCAATGGCAGCAGCTGGGATTTGAAGAGTACAAAGCGTGAGTTGGAGAGTTTATGGTGAAGAGGTGATGATGCGTGTTTTCCAACATCGACTGGAGTTGCTGACATTCACTTCTGCATTCCTTATTTCCTTTCTCCTCCTCCTCCCTTCAGTCCAACCTCAGCTGGTGTTGACGTAATCTTCTCTAACGCTGCCCTCCACTGGCGTCCGCAAGATCATGCAACCATCTTCCCACACTTACTCTCCCAGCTCAGTTCCACAGGTGTACTCGCAGTACAAATGCCAAATAACTTCCGTGAACCGAGTCATTTGAATATGCTTGCTACTCTGAAGGAAGGCAAATTTTTTGCGACAGAAGCTGAGTTGAATGCAGTCTGGTCAAAACAGCCTGATGTTCATTTAGAAGGTACGAAATATTACTATCATCTCCTCGCACCACATGCACGTTATATCGATGCATGGCAGACAGAGTTCTTACAACCAATTAGTTCCACGACGAAATACCATCCTGTCTTAGAATGGACAAAGTCTACCGCACTTGCACCTATCCTGGCTTCACTCAAGACAGAAGCAGAACAGACAAGATTTCAAGAGTTGTATTCTGCGAAGTTAGAACAAGCATATCCTTACTTTACGCATCCGATTTCGAAGGAGAAGTTAGTTCTGTTCCCGTTCAAGCGTATCTTCCTTATTGCGACGAAGTAAGCACTAGGGTTTGTATTTGGTTTGTTTGTTTTGGTATGCGTATTTTGTTTTGGCATACATCTGAAATATTTGAATTTCACTTCATGATCATCCTCTTGAAAGATGCATTGAGCTGTAAGAGACGGCTCCGTTTTACTTCGTTGCGTTCGTGGCATTCTTGCTGCAATTGCAATGACAACTTGAACTTGCACTTGAATTCAAAATGCTAAGATTTGTGCTATTATGTTTGACTATTTGAATATTTGAATTACAAGCAACAGCTGTTGAGCTGGCAAAATGCAAGGCAGTGTTGTAGGGCTGTGATGCCGAGTGAATTCACCTCAGCATTGACCCAGCGAGGTCGCTCTTTTCCTTCTACTTCATTCTTTTCATTTATTGATGCAATCCGCTCCGGCTATACGTGCGTGGACGATGTTGAGATACATATTCAGCAAGCTGACGAGGAGGTGGGTGCGGTGTCGTGTCAGAGGAGGAAGATGAAGTTGGTGCTGCTGTGGTCGCGTCGATCGATGGCTGAGCGTTGCGCTCCGTATCATTCTCTTGTCTAATCATTCTCTCATTTTCCATCGCTTCTGGGTATTGTTCCTGTTCCTTCACATTCCCCTGATGCTGCTGCTGTTGATACGAAGGACCATGTTTCTCATTAAGTCTCGCTTGCCATCCTCCTTCTTCCTCTCCATTCGTACTATTGTTCATCGATGATGACTTATACGGATACATCGCGCGTGGTGAGTTGCGATTTTGCTGGGAGTGTGGTGAACGACCTGATTTCGAGTAGGAATGTGATTGTGAGCGAGAGATAGGATCACCGTTCTTATCGAGTTGTCTTGACTCTTCGTCGTCGGCATATTCGTCTTCTTCGTCATGCATATGTGAATGATCACACTGTGCATCACAGCATGAGCAACATTCTTGTGCATCTTCTTCATCAAGTTTCTTCTTCTTCTCATGATATTCCGACCACTGCTCCTGATCTTCCGCATCCTCTTCGAGACGTCTAGCCTTCTCACGTTCCTCTGGAATCGCAATCAATCGAGTAATCTTACTTCCTACCCAAAAGGCAGAGATAGCACATGAGATCAAGACGAGAAGATTGTTCTGTACGATGTTGTAACGGTACAGCTTGCTGAAACCTAAGCAGGAAAACGGTAATGATTCCAACAACAACGTCAGACCGACGACCTTCAAGTGATGAATACGTCTCTCCAAGAATGCTAGTTCAACTTTCGGTGCTACACGTTGTTCATTATGTGCATTATGCATGAGAGGAGCTTTCCTTGCTGCTGCCATCTCTTTCTTGAGCTCACCAATAACGATAATACGTGACCAACCGTTGATACATGCACCGAAGAATGCAAGGATGGTAAAAGCTAAGTAAGCCATCGCTAGTTTATCACTATAAACATTGTTCGTATCATTCGCTGATTTAATTACGAATGAAATCGCTAGATACAGATTGACACTAGTTCCTATAAGCTCCAAACACCAGATGAAAATGGTACGTTGGACCTCACGACGCAGACGACGTACCCAGAGATGTTCGGCACTGTCGTCGGAGAAGGTAAATGCTGCTTCAGTCAGACCGATGGAAGCTTGAGAGCCGGGTGTCTTGGTTCCTCCGTTGTTGTGCTTGTCACCACCAGCAATCACATTCTCATTATCAATCACATTATTCGTACCACTCGTACCATGAATTCGAAAGAATCCTCCAATCTCATCTTTCAGTGTATCATCCACTGTTGTCCCATTGCCGTTACGATCGTGACGATCGGACATTGTGGAGGGTTTGGATGGATCGCCGGAGGAAGGTTTGTTTGTGCTGTTGGTATCTTTGTCTTTGTTGGCGTATAGCTTCTCATCCTCGCCATCATTCCCACCTTCGTCGTCACCTTTCCTTGACTTGGTATGTTTTCCTCCTTTGCCGTTCTGTGATTTTCCCGCGCGCATCGCCTGCCATTCTTTCGCACCTTCATGATTGGCTGGTCGATAATGATCGGAATGTATGTGATGTCCACGCTCGAGTGGTTGGCGATGCTTGCTGTCACCTGATGACATAGGTGCAACCATCTCGACACCACCGTCTTCATTGTTTGTGGAAGGTTGATTTGGATCATTCTTTTCGTTACCGACATTTCCATTCTTCATGAGAGCAGCATCATCATTGTCATCATCCAATTTCTTTCCCTTCTGCATCATCCCATCATTATCATTCCCTATCTTTCCATCTTCATGATCCTTCGGATGACAGCATGGATGTCGTCGATGTGCTTCCTTCTTTCTCTTGAGTCTCTCCTCTTCCTCTTTCTTATAAGCAGCAAGTTTCTTCTCTCTTCTCGCTTCACGTTGTTGACGTGTTTTTGTCTCGTCACTACGACAGACACTACACCACATCGGACACATACGATCACGCCATTCTCGTGGACCGAGCCATACGAGAACGAGCACAATAAGAATAGCACCTGGGATAACGAATAAGAAGAATAATTTGTAGGAATCACCTGACTCGGAACAACCTTCATCGTCATCATCGTAACCATTTGGACAATCTCGAGACATTGACCAGTCAGCGACGAAGAAGGTGGGCTGGGTGTTTGTAGCACCACCGCTGGCAGAGGATGAGGAGGATGCAGCACGATGTAATCGAATCGTAGCCTGTGATGCGTACACATCGATATGATGTGTTGTCTCTCCTGCATCACCTTCTCCACCATTCCATTCCTGTACCAACGCATCACCATCCACCCGATCTCCTTTGTACACTTGAAGTACGTCACCATTCTGTAGAGAAGATTGGGAGAACTTCAAGTCGAAGGAGAGCCAACGTGGATGTTGTGTATCGGAGGATGATGAAGCAGAGTCGAAGTACGGTAGTGTCCACAATGTATCAGTAAAACTATGCACACTCGGATTCTTCTCCAAACTTGCATCATCACTACTCGTGCTATTATTTCCATACTGAAAAGTTGCTAGTCCAGATGTGTCAGGTGTGATTGGTGTGACTTCGAGTGTACGTGAAGGGAGATCGGTGGAGGATATGGGACCTGAGGAAGATGATGTGGGAGTTGAGTCGAGTGTACGTAGCAAGCGACGATGTAGTGAGGAAGAAGAGGAGGCGGATGTGGCTGTGAGTGCGATCGTGAGGGTGAGGAGGAGTGTTAGAAGGTGCATGATGTTGTGAGTGTAAGTGCGAGTATGCCGCCTGTATGCAGTATTAGGTGGCATGTAGAGGAGGACTGTTGCAGAGAGGAGAGAGAGTGCAAGAGATTTAGCAAGCCACGCCAAGCAGCGGATGTAACATCCGTTAGATTCGACTTCTCTGCACTCACTCGTGGTACACAGAGGTACAGTAGTGGTACGACAGTACAGTACAGTGGATGATCTAGTAGTCGTAGTAGTAAGTCCTTCAGATGCATAATCTGGCAATACTATTAATCCGATGCACACACCTCAGGTCGCAATCATCTTTCGAGGACTTCACAAAGGCTCTCAGTCAATCGAAAATTCACCGACCCGGCCATTCGCATCAATTTGCAGCGGTTGCAGCTTGACAATAGACACTTTACATTTCCACGCTGGACCATTCGTACACACTTGAATACATCTGCTTGTGCAAGATCGACGAGCGTATCGTCATCAACTACGACACTGCACTACCTCACCCCTCGCTGTCTGCCACATCGAGTCTGCCTCTCCTCGCCTCATCGTCTGCTCATCCACATTTCATTTCTCCCGCCGCCCCAAGACACTCAACACACTCTCATCTAACCTCCCAACTCACTTCCTCCTCACAATGTCGAACCTCGTCCCCTGCTTCCACCATATACGGATTCAAACCGCATACGCGAAATATCAAGGACGGAACTGGTGGCGTGATACAACTGTGAAAGAGAAGTTTCAAGATGTATTTTTAGGACCAGGGTTCTTCTCGATTGTCTTGATTGTGGTTGCGACATATTGTAATGCGTGAGTAGAGAAGAGAGATGCGAGACGAGAGACGAGGGATAACGTCATTCAAATCTTATCTTCTCACCTCATTTGTTCGTATTCTCCATTCTCCTCTCACAGCTTCATGTCCGTCTACGTCGACCAAACCTTCCCTCACGATCGTCCCTGGAACGAAGGTGCTGCCACCTTACCCGATCGTCTCTACAACATCCTTCCCTACTGGAATTCTCGTACTACACCGAATATCTGTCTTTACATCTTGATCGCAGTGTGTTTCGTGAGATGGTTACCATTCTGGAATGGCATGTCATGGAGGAAATCAATCACCCTCTATCGTCGTTTCCTCTTGCTCGAATCTCTCGTCCAATTGATCCGATCTCTCGCCATGGGTTCGACGTCTTCTCCACCACCCGATCCGAATTGTGTCAAAGTAGCATTCGGAAATATTTTTAAGGAAGGATGGAATTTGATTAGTGGCTCAGCACATACATGTGGTGATGAGATGTTTAGCGGTCATACTGGTCTTTATACATTATGTGCACTCTTCTGGACATTCTATTCACAGGGTGAAGAATTCAATATGTGTATGCCGAGAATGTGGTATACGAAGAATGTCGCACCGCAAGAGAAGGAAGGGAATAGAGGAGAAGGTGTGAACTCAGAAGCTACTACTACATCACCACGTGCTACGAGAGCTGTTCGCAATGGCAACAACGCCATGCCACATCCAGCTGATGATGCATCCCTTTATGAAGATGAGACAGTCTCATTCACCTCACCCACTCCTCTGAACTGGCCACCGGCGCGTCGTGGATATCACATGATGGATTTCCTTGCATGGGGAATCATTATCTTCATCTCAATCTTACTCATCTGGACAAGATATCACTACACAGCTGATGTCTTCGTTGGTTTCCTCGTAGCACAAGGATTGTTTAGGATTTATCATCTCACTCTGGAGCAGGTAGAGTGGAAGTTGAGACATGTTGATTGCCAAAGGGATACATTGGATGAATCCGAAGAACTTCCTTCCCTTACACGATGGACCATCCCAGAGCGTTTCGTCTTATGGTTCGAACAAAGTGTTGTATATAAACCACGTACTTCTGTTGCGGAACTCAGAAACATGGTTGTAGCACCGAATGTCACAAGGAAGAGTCTCCAAGAGTACGAATCGAATGCTGCTACACAGCAAGCAATACAGCAACAAAAGGCACAGAAGAAACTTGCAATCGATCCAAAAGATTCATTTGAACAACATGAGGTAGATATTGAGAATCAGAAGGAGGAAATGAGAAGAGATAGATGGACGGAGTATGAGAGAGAGAAAGAGATTGACTCGAAGTAAATATGAAGAGATGGTGGAAAAGGACTTAATATCAAGAAATTAAGTCGTAACAAGAGAAATATCTTGCTACATCGTTGCTGCCCGTATTCTCGGCTTGCATTTGCGTCTACATGCGTGCTATTTGTGCTTAGTCAACTCTTAGAAAACATACAAATAAATCTAATTCTAGATCGAATTCGATGTCGCTGATCCGCTCCACTCTTCTCTGAGTACTCCACTCAAAGCATGGCCCAATGTTGCACCAATGATAAACGCGAAGCGCAGAAGAGAATTGTGTCAGTTTAAATTGAAAATTGTATGGGATTGGACCAGAGAACGAGGACAACAAAATGTCGGTCGGTTGGGTGAAAAAACAAGAAAGTGTAAAGGAGAAGCGACTGCGAAAGAAGCTAGGAAATGCGATGCGAGATGTGAAGTGAGTGCAACAGCAGAGATCGCCAGAATGAGGCACCAAGTGAAGCTGAGAGAGTGAGGATGTACATAAATGATCACGAGAGGAGTGTTGTGAAGAAATTTAACGCTTCAAGTGTGATACCTTCTGAATGACAAGTGCACACAATAATCTAACGATAACAATACTAAAGATCAACCAAGCAAGATAATATTTCTCCCAATCCTTACCAGTGGCTAAGAACTCTGCTACCCATTCCCACTTGGTTAAATCTTGATCACCAAATTGAACTGAATGAATCTTTGGACAGTTACCATCCGAGTTATCACAATAGAATTGGAAGATAGCATTAGGAATAAGTGCTTTTGGAATCGGATCAATATAATACATCCATTGCCATCCTTGTGGGATAGAATCCTTCTGAATGAAGATACCACCGAATAAGAAGAAGAATGTGAAGCAAAGACCGGATAAGATATTTGCAACTTGGATATTTGGTAAGAGTGATGCCATCAGTTGACCGAAGTAAGAGAAGAAGATAGCAAAGAGATAGACAACACCAATGTAATTGAAGAATGGTGTTGCACTATATTCGAAGTGAACGAGGAAGTAGTATGGGATGACGAAGAGGAAGACACAGATTAATAAGTATGGTAATTCAACAATTGCGAGACCAATTGAATACATGACTGGTGCATATGTATTCGCTGAGCGTTCACGATAGAATACTTCTCTCAGACGAAAGATGATAGGTAATGCATTCGAAGCTTGTAATACACCCATAAAACCAGTGGTCATATAAATTGCTGAGACTTTAGAAATCATACCTGCTTCATCGTTATCATTAATATCACGATACACGAGACCGAACATCAAACCAAGTACCATCATGAGAGTAAATTTAGTCGAGTTATATGATGTATCACGCCAGTAGACAGTAAAGAGACGATATAAGACAGAATAGAATTGTTGTACATATGATGAAGCATAAGGTGAATCAAACTTCGGTGCTTGTTTACCATCTTTTGGTGTCGACATTGACTTCACTTTAATCATGTTATCTTCACGAAGTTTGGATTCAGCGTAGACTTCATCGTACGGTGCGATCTTACCCTTTGCTGATGTACCAGCACCAATAACATCCAACATCCATGATGCTGGGTTGACACGTTCAGGGAGGGATGGACGATAGTACTCTGGTCCAATATTTGCATTCATAAAGTAAGAAACGAGATCATAACCATCTTCACCAACTGGTCCAAAGTATACTTCTTTACCACCAGATTTGAGGAGAAGGAGACGATCGAACATCGAGAATAATTCAGCTGATGGTTGATGGATTGTACAGACGACAGCGCGACCACGACGAGCAATCTTACGAATCACACGACATACAATAAGGGCAGCACGTGAATCGAGACCAGAAGTTGGCTCATCCAAGAAGAGGAATGTTGGATTGGCAGCGAGTTCGACGGCGATTGAGAGACGCTTGAGCTCATTTGGTGATAAACCTTCAATATTAGCATCACCAATAAGACGACCCGCAAGATTCGTTAACTCAAGATCTTCTAAGATCTGATCAACGAAATGTGTACGTTCGTCATGGGAGACTGATGATGGTAAACGGAGTAAGGCAGAGAATTCGATAGCTTCACGTACAGTTTGTGTACCGACATGGATATCAGTCTGTTCACAGTAACCCATCAGACGATTAAATGTTGGGAAGGTCTGTTTGTGTCCATCAATCAAGATCTGACCGGTAATTTCACCTGATGTCTTACGACCAGCGAGAACATCCATGAGTGTAGTCTTACCTGCACCTGATGAGCCCATGAGTGCAGTTAATTCACCTGCACGAGCGAAACCGTTGATACCAGCAAGAAGTTGTCTCTGTCTCTTTGTTTCCTTACCAGTAGCCATATCCTTATCAGTAACCTCAACACTATACTTCAAATCAATCCATGACAGATCCATCTGTTCAAACTTAATCTGATTTGCATCTTCCTGTTTCTTATGTTGTTCTGCTGCTGCTACCATTGAAGTAGTACGTGCACCGAGACGTACTTCAATCTTAACATCATCTGTAGCTGTCTCTTCGATATCTGAACGACGTGTTCCGATTGTCAACCAGGAACGCTTGTATTTGAGTGCTGCTGAAGAGAGAATGACCATGAAGACAAAGAGACCAGCTAAGTAAGCGATACCAGCCCACTTATATGCATTATCACGTGAGATCTGCCATACAGCTAAGTAATCATCACCTTTTCCATTCTCATAACGATCCGATTTAAATTCATTCAAACCACCAGAACGCATACCCCATGAAAATGGTGAGAGATAATACATCCAGATTAACCAATTTGGAATCTTATCCTTAGTAATGAGGAAACCACCAAATAACAGACACATAGCAGTAATAGGACCAGCTAAGTTCATAGCAACATCTGGATTCTTTGCTAAGTACGCAACAGTACGAAACAATGCACCAACAGAAAGATTGGTACAAATCATAATGAGAATGAAGAAGAAGTAACGACCGGCGTCATTTGCGAAACCGGACATCCAATAGAGAAGTGTAGCAAAGATAGTACATTCGACGATAGCTAAGGGTAAGTGCATGAGAATAACAGAACAGACATATGAAAAGGTGGAGTAGAAACCAGCATCAACCTGCTTGTAAACAACGAGTTTGAATTCACTTGCGATTGGGACTTCAGCCATGTTTGCGAAAGCAATGAAGATGAGACCGAATAAGATAAGACCGAGACGTGGTGAGAAATCATTTGGTCCTGTACCGAGTTGCCAGAACAATGAACCCATGACAAGACCCATGAAGACAGCTTGACCTACACGTGGGAAGACGAATTCTGGAGAACGTGTCATAAACTTGTATTGACGATCGAGACAGGTCTTGGTGTGATGCCAGAGTGAACGTGATTGAAGTGAATAGAATTGAGCACGTGTAAATTCTGAGAGCTTCGTTGGATCAGTCTGAATTGCTTTCTTCTCCAATGAATTATTTGCATCACTCACTTCTTGTAACATATCTGTATATGTTGCTGATGCTTCGTATGCTTTACGAAGAGCTGAAGTTGTGAGTGGAATACCTGTTGCTGTTACGATCTGACCTAAACCCTTTGTACGAGCTGGTTGATTTGCACCTCCAGCTGGTGGTGACAGTGTTGACTGTGTGTTTGGACGAGATACAACAACATCTTCACTCGAGATCGGCAGTTTACGTGCTGATTCCTTACCACTTGAACCACCACCATTAATAGCAGCATCATTCTCACGTTGACCATCAGCGAATTCTTCATTTGTAATATCTGGACCGACATGGAAGACGACTTCATGTGCGGATTGTGATGGTGTATGTCCTCCGTTTTGTTGAGCCATGGCTACTGGGGCAGCTTCAATCTGATGTGATTGTTGACGAGAAGCAAGACCTGGAATTGATGTTGCTGGATTCAGTGCTTGTTGTTGTTGTGGCTGTCCATCATCTGGTTTAAACTCTCTGAAACTGGCACGGAAAGATTTCATACTTGAGACACGACCTTTTGCTTCAACATCACGTTGCCAGACTGAGGCAGGATCGGTGAGGAATTCGACTAACCAATCAGCAAAATCAATATCAGGATTTGGCTCGATCTTACATGCTTCGAAGTGGGCACGGAGTTGTGCGTGTGTACCTGAGAAGACAATGACACCTTCACGAAGTAAGATAATGTTATCAAACATCTCAAAGACTTCTGGTGCTGGCTGAAGGAGTGCAACAGTTGCACTACCTTTCATGACTCTTGTCCAGCGTTTCAATGCTGATACAATATCAAATGTTGCAGCTGAATCTAAACCAGTTGAGATTTCATCGAGGAAGAGTGCGCGTGCTTGTGTGATCATCATTTCACCAAGAGTAACACGCTTCTTCTGACCACCTGAGACACCACGAATCATGTTGTTACCGACAATAGTATCAGCACATTCCTTGAGACCGAGAAGTTCTAACATCAGTTCGACCTTCTTTGCTTGCATCTCATCGAATGCTGGTGAGCCGAGTAACTCAGATTGAGCATTACTATTTCTAAGAGCAAACTCGAATGTCTCACGTACAGTCAAGATTGGGAAGTGAACATCACCTTGTTCAACGAATGAGGTGAGTTTAGCTAATTCCTGACCTTGTTCTTGTGACTGTTTTGCTGTCAGACCATTCCAACGGATGTCACCACGTAAATTCTCATGCTCACGCTCTAAACGACCAGCTAATGCTTTGAGTAAGACTGACTTACCATGTCCTGGTGGTGCCAACACTAAAGTGAGCTCACCTGGTCTAACAATACCATTTGATGTATTTAATGGACGAAACTCCTTTGTATCTTTGGAAGTATCACGAAATACATTCAGTGAAGTGAACATATCACGGTATGCTGTGTAGAGGTTCGGAATCTCATTACGCTTCACTGGTACTTGTACTGCATATGCGAGATCGTTGTATGTGATAGTAAGATCAGGTAAATCCTTCCATGCCGATCTGAGTTCATTCAAATACGCAAGATACGCTGGTGGTAAATCTGTTTCTCCTTTCTTCTTCTCATCTTGTAATCGCTTTTGTGTTGCTGATGATGGTGCGGATTGGAGCTTAGTCTTTTGGGAAACCATCTCGGTTCCCTCTGGATCATATCCTTCTTCGCCGAGAGCTGGAGGCATGATTGGAGGATTTGGTCACGGTTAAACGTGGGTGCGGGTGCAGAGGATTGAGGTGAACTGCAGCAGATGAGGACAGACGTTGGTGTGTGTCAGACGCAGCGGAGGTTATGCAGCTGCGAGGGATGGATGTAACTGCACAGACACACAGAATAGATCAAAAAATGAGAAATGCGTGATTCGAAAGATTTGATTTCAACAATTTCAATGTGCGCGAGATTAGAACTCCACGCCGCAGCACGATTGTGGGTTCACAGTGATGCAGCAGGTCAAAGTGGTGCACAGCACAGACAGAGACGATCTGGTCAACACACCAGTGCTGATATATCAGAGGGTGACGAGGCCACGCGCTGTTTGGGGTTTCGGATGCGCAAACAGCCGTTGTAATTAGTGCAAGAAACGAACCTTGGAGTCGATGTTGCAAGTTGGTGTAGGAGTGTTGCTGCTGTTGATGGATGTGTGTGCAGCAGAGCAGTGGATGTTTACGTTGTGTTATGGGGCGGCGGACACGACCTCTCGCTCTATGATCAGCTGCTCTGCGCAAAGGCTCGGAAGGTGGGTCGATCAGCTGACATGACAGGGAATCGGTTTTCTTAAGCAAAATTTTGAATTTCAAAAAAGTCGCGCGATCGCGTCGGTCGTGGTGAAATTCATTTGTGGTCAAATAACACCACGCTTGCTCGCCGCGTCACATGATCATGGGTCAAGAGCATCTCGCAGGAGGACAACGTGCTGCTGAGGAACGCGCGGATGCTGGCCTCAGTGCGACCTCGCAAGTGGGTGCATGGGTGCAAGGCGAGCGGTACTCGGTGGCACTCGAACGGTGATGGACTGAATGTATGCATCATGAATGTGGACGAGATCAAGATCAAGGTCGTAAGAACACAGGTACGTTGGTCGTCGTTGGTGGTGTATTCATGCTCGTCGTGGTGGATGGTGCATTATCCTTTCGCACGTGTTGTTGCGGTTGTTGCTGCGGTTGCTGTTGTCGCGGTGGTGTACTGACGGTGATTGGTTGGAATGAACCGTTTGAACCGAAGGAGCTGTTCGATCCTGGCGAACCACGCTTGTGGCCGATCATCATCGCTGAGGAGGAGGAGGAGGAGGTGGACGAGGATGGTGTCGAAGGTTCGCGAGTCATTTTGTTCGTCCTCGTTTCGTTTGCTCGCTGTGATATCAGACGTTCATCTTCACTCAACAGTACTGTCACTTGTTGGAACGCCTTACTAACACCCGAAAGTACAGACGACAACATCGAAGGTGACTGTGGTGTGGTACCTGATACTGTTGTTGTACTGGTGGTGGAAGCTTTTGGAGGAGAAGCGGAATTGTGTCGTGCATGTGTGGAGGAAGGAGCGGAGGAGAGAGAAGTCGGAGTGGAAGGCTGTCGTAGTGGTGCAGATGTTGGTTCAGTGATACCACTGTGAATTTGTTGTTGTTGTTTCATTCCTTCTGCACGAGCTGCTTGTTCCTCCTTTGCACCGTGAACAGCTCTCTTCAGTGCATTCTTCACCAACGCATTCTCTGGTCGTTCCACTGTAGGTGGTGATTGCGGTGTGGAGATCGATGCTTGCATGGTCTGATACTTCGTTGGTGATCGTGCTGGTATAGGAGGACGAGGTGAGACGATCGCAACATAGTCACTCTCTTGATGAGCAGGAGCGGGTGAGTGTACAGGTGGAATAGGTGATGAGTAGAATCCTTCGATTACACCAGCAGGAAGGTGCGTTGCACGTGTGTAGAGATCGACACGATCAGCGAATCTTGGATCGAGGCCACTATTCGAACCACCCGAAGTACGTGCGAATTGTACACTCGGATCGATTGTAGCTGCGACAGATATCGCTTGATAATCAATCGGATGCGGCTGTTGCGGTGGAGACTGTTGCTGCTGTTGTGGCGATTGAGTGAGATACGCAGTCGAAGCTGCTGTGCGTGGAGGAATCGGTGGTGCTACACGTACAGCAGGAGATGAACGAGGGAGATCGGAAGTGTTCGCTGGTGGTGCGACAGAGGAGGAGATTGCAGCTACAGCCGATGCAGCTGCGGAAGCCATTGCACTCGTCATTGTTGCGTACGTACCACCACCCTTCTCCTTCTTCTCCTTCTCATTCTTAGTTCTCTCTCTTGATGCTCGCAGCTTCTCCTTTCTCAATGATAACTCCGCTTCAACTTGGAGACGATGGAAATTACGCAGTGCAACGACACGTGACATCTTGAACGAACCGAGCCAGAGTGGATCATGACAAGCACGAATGAATGCTGCAGTATCGCATTGTGGTGGTAGGATAACATCGACACCATTACTGCCTTGTACAATACTCGTGTGAAATGCTGGACATGACTTGAGTACCAAAAGTAGTTCCTCGAAATCCGCTGCCTTGAGAATATGTTTCTCATGCACTTTGAGTAATGTAAGTGAAGCACGCATCAATATTTTCACACCTTCGTTGAATAAGATATCCCAGATGACGAGTGTGGTTTCGAGTGGTGTCGTATTGAGGAAGAGACAGAGAAGCCACGACATTGAAAGTGGTGCGAGTGGGAAAGAGAGCTTGTCGAATTGTGCTGCAATTTTTGGGAGCTTTTCGTGGATGAGATCGATGAACACCTTTGAATCGATGTGTGCACCAGCGAGATCGGGTGAGTGATAGTACAATTTTGTGCGCTCGTACATACTACCGTCATGCGCATCGAGTTCCTCACCAGTATTCACTTCGATACAGCAGAGATCTTCAAGTATTACAATCAGCATGTAGAATGCATCCTCCTCGTCCATAAACAGCAAAAGTAATGCAGTAACGAAGTTCATCGATTGACAATACCCGATCGAAGGGCAATGAAAACTGTACGCAAGTAGAACACGACGCAGCATGGCAAGTCCAGGTGATGTGGGGGTAGAGGCCTTCGGTGATGCAGCTGAAGTAGGTGAAGTAGGGCCTGATGGTGACGAATTAGGTACACTCTCATAGAGTACATTGTCAGGGAAGGTACGATGCAGATCCTTATCGATCTCAGCAATCGAGACATTGACATTCGCTGGTACCTGTGAACAGGCAAGACAGTGTTGATAATAATTCGCTTGTACGATGTTGTCCTTCGATGGTGGTGTGTTGATCGGAGGTGCTGGGAGTGCCAACTGTTGTTGATATCGTCTCGCATGTGCCTGCTGTAGTTCCACCTGTTTCTCACGACTGCCACTCAATATCTGCCAGATCTGTCCTCTCAACTCAGGTGGTATGCCTTTACGTACAAGTCTTCGTAGTTCGGGACTATGTCGATCAATTGTGGTATGTAAGACGAGATACTTATTCCACCTCTCGCGCGATGCCTCAAATTCGACATTCTGTGCAGCGAGACGCTGTTGTTGTAGATTGTGTAGGGCTGCGGCTGCGGAGGAGGTGGAATTTGGTGTGGCAGCTGAGTTGATTGTGGAGAAGCCAAGATCTTCACCTGATGCAGCTGAAGTTGTGAAGGTTGAATCATCATTGCCTCCCAAACTATTATTTGGTGAGTGCTGTACATGCATGACGGTCTGGTCTCGCGGTGCAGGGCATGTTGTTGTGAGTGCGAGTGTTGGTGAGGAGAGTAGAAAGCCGTAGATATCGCGAGGTGGGCCATTCTGTGGTTGATTCGGTGTTTGTGTTGGTGATGCAGTGGAAGCGGAGAGTGGTGTTGCGTATGGATCTGATGCAATTGGATTACTCGTTGCACGTGACAAATTCGGTTGGACAAATACCGGTCGAATAACAGTACGTGGTGATGCACTCGGATCTGAATCAGACTTACTTCCGGTCTGGTTGTTCATCTTCTCCTCACGCATTGTCGCAGGTGTAGTCGAAGTCGAACTGGAGCTCGACACACCAGGTATCATAAGGCCTTGCTTACGAACATCACAAATGATACGAAAGCATGCGTTACAGACACGAACTGGTTTGGAGTAGGAGAGATCAGGTAGACTTGCATTGTGCTCAGAGCAAGGACCGCAGAAAATGCCTCCACAGGCACGACCTAAAAGATGAGGAAGCAAAGAAAAAGAAGTTAAGTTTCGAGCAGACAAATTTCAACATTCCTCGTCCCTCACTCTTGTACAAATGCTCACAGTGATGTTTCCTTGTCAGTAGGGTGAACGGTGTAGTACATGCCATACACGCCGATACTGCACCATCCGGTATCCACTTCGGATGACCAAAAGTATTATCACGTTGTGGTGCTTCCTCACATTGGAGTATTTCAATCCCGTACTCCTCGCTGATGAGCGCAAGGAATACGTTTCGCTGTACTTGGTCTGTAAATACTATCTCGTAGGATCGATGTTGCAACTCAGGTTGAAATAGTATCAATAATCTCGCTGTGTAGCTCGTTGATCCAGGCATAGGTGCAGAAGCGCTCGAAGTATCATCGAATGGCATGAATGCCTTGATCATCGATATTGCGAATCCACGTTTATGATCGAGCAGGCGTGATGTTGGGAGTGTTGGATCATGAAGGACAGAAGGATCTTGGAATTGGAGGCGATGTTCGAGGATATCCAACGAGAGCAGTTTTTCATTGTACATACCGGTTGAAGAGAGCTTCACGACTCGAAAGCGAATGACGCGTGAAGTTGTGATACCTGCAGCTCGGTCAGTAGCGCCACCATCGCGCACGAGTGGGTGATTTTTTGGGAGCATTGGCTGTTGTGGTTGTGGTGCGATGCTCGCTGCAGTAGGTGGTTGATGTGTCAGTGTAATAGGTGAAGTCGGACGATCGTGATCGACCCAGATATTATCACTGGATGATGCATGATGCTCAACTGGTGGCGCTGCTGATGTTTCTGTCCCTGCAGTTGGTGAGTGAATCGTACGTGGCGATGCATTGCGAGAGCTACCTCGTGAGGATGCTGTATTCGCTGTCGCTGCACTTTCAATTGGTGACGTCGGTCGTGAATGATCGATGATTTGTTCACTCCATTGATCTTCGACAGCTAGAGATTGAACAATTGGTGATACGGGGGGCGGATTCGGGAGCGGTGGTTGTTGTCGCTTCAACTGCAGCATGGAAAAAAAGAGAGAAGATGAACACTCGGCTCGAGTCGGATTCCTCTCGTTCTTTACTCTACCTCCTCATTCAACTCCTACTCACCACCTTGCGAGCTAGCTCGCTAATGCCCGTGCCGAGGTCCATAACTATTCACGAGGAACGAGCAGGGAATCGTCGCGAGCTGGAAGGAAAGTCGTTGGAAGTAACTTCGACGCCTTGTTCACGTTTGTGACGTGATGTGATGACACGATAATACAAGTCACTGGCGTGCGTGAGGTGTGTGTGAGGCGTGGGTGCGACTGGTAGGCAAGAGGACTTGATTGATCGTGAAGAATGCAAGCACTAAAAAGTCGGTCAGACGATGAGACGCTGCGTCCTTTGATTTCACAATGTTGCTCATAGCAGAGTTATAACAGAGTCCTCACAAGTATCACCCTGACGCGTGAGTCCATTACTACCAGTATCCTACAGATTCAAATCAACACAACTTCACTCCTACAATCAACTCGAATCGCACAGATATCACGACCCGATGTCTAACCCTGCTGCATCCAACTCCACCATCTCGATGCGTCGTATCGATACAATATGTCAACACCTCGCACCAAGTTGTACGAGTGGTATTTCTCTTGCTCCAAACAATCTAGCAGCAGAAGCAACCGCCTCAACAGCAGCTCCTGCAACATCATCCTCATCTTCCTCCACCCAACCTTCCTCCACTCAGTACGGTGGATATCTTGCTGCACAAGCATTCTTGGAGCAAGGTGTTACTCATGTATTCACACTCACAGGCGGTCACATCGCACCGATTCTGGTTGGATGTGAATCAGCGAAGATTCGTGTTATCGATGTACGACATGAAGCAACGACTGTGTTTGCTGTAAGTAGGCGCTGTGTTGTGAGTATACGATCGAGATGTTCAACTTCGCACCCTTCTCATTCACTTGCACCTCTCCTCTGATAGGCGGATGCATACTCACGTCTCACCGGAACCGTCGGAGTGGCGGTCGTCACTGCTGGACCTGGTCTCACAAATACGATGACCGCATGTGTGAATGCAAAGATGGCGCAAGTGCCTGTTGTGATTATTGGCGGGGCTACTGCTATGATCTTGAAAGGTAGAGGCAGCTTGCAGGATATTGATCAACTTGCACTCATCGATTCAGCGTGCAAGGCGAAATGGAGTCTGACGACAGTGAGTGATATTATCCCAACACTGCGTAAAGCATTCAGGATCGCGCAAGAAGGCGTACCAGGGCCAGTATTCCTAGAGTTTCCGATTGAACTCCTCTGGCCTGAGCAAACCATCGCTGAACAAATCGGAGTGAAACGAGAGGCTCCAGCACTCTTTCCACTCTCACGTGCGAGTATCTCACAATCACTGAAGTATTTCTATCTCAATCGTCACTTGAATAATGTCTTCCACAATGCCTTCGCCCCAATCAAGCCTCTCACACCTATTGAGATTCAACAACAGCGACACTATCTCCCAGTCACACAATCTGCTGTCCGTACAGTGCATCAAGCGATCGCTGCATCACAATCACCGATCATGTTGATTGGCTCACAAGCCATTCGTGCTGGGAAAGATATCAAGTCAGGTGTTGAGCATACTACACGATTGAGACAAGCAATCGAGCAGATCGGTGTACCGGTCTTTCTCTCAGGAATGGCGAGAGGTTTGCTTGGAAGCGATCATCCGCTATTAATGCGACACAATCGATCCAAAATCCTCAAAGCATCCACATTCGTCATTCTTGTTGGTGTGCCGTCTGATTTTCGTCTCGACTACGGTCGACATATTCCTTCAACTGCAAAATTCTTTACAATTAATCTATGTGAGAAGACACTCGCGAAGAACAGCGACATTCGTTCTGCTGACTTGAAAGTACATGCAGATCCGATGGAGTTTGTGATTCAACTTGGACAAACATTTGCAGCACCGTCATCTTCCTCACCACCTCCATCCGCCTCATCAACATCCGCCTCATCTTCATCTCCCTCCGCCTCCTTCACACCCCGCAAGCCAACGTGGTACAAATTTCTCTCAGAACAGCAACAACAACGTGAACACGAGATCGATCGCGTGGCGCAAGGTGATGCAGCGAAGAAACTCGTTGACGCACAAGGTCATGAATGTCTACATCCGATTCGCCTGTGTCGTATTATTGATGAACTTCTGCCTTCGAATTCGACGATCATTGGTGATGGTGGAGATTTTGTTGCGACTGCGAGTTACACGATCCGTCCGCGTCATGCACTCGGCTGGCTTGATCCCGGTGTATTTGGTACACTCGGCGTCGGTGGTGGATTCGCACTCGCTGCAGCAGCTGCACATCCGCAGGAACTGACTGTACTACTCTACGGTGATGGTGCGAGTGGATTTAGTCTGATGGAGTTTGATACCTTCGCTCGTGCCCGCACCCCAGTCCTTGCTATTATCGGGAACGATAGTTGCTGGTCCCAAATGTATCGAGATCAAATTCGCTTACTTAAAAGTCCTGTCGCAACTGAATTGGCACAGACACGATACGATCAAGTTGTTGAAGGGTTAGGTGGGAAAGGTCTGCTCGTCAGGAATGAGAAGGAGATGAGAGATGGATTCGCACAAGCGATGAAATGGATCGCGGAAGGTTATTCTGTATGTATGAATTGTGTCATTGCGAAATCGAGTTTTCGTGAAGGTAGTATCAGCTTGTAAGCGAGTATCATTCCGTTGAGCGTGCAAATCATACATTGTTACGCTTTCAACTTTCAACCTCAATTGGGCTTCAGCTTGCGCGATCGAACAACAGCGATGCAAGATTTATCGGTCCAAGTTAAGATAGTATTTTTGCCCTTGCCGTGATGATGGAGCAATGCTTGTTTCAGCACACTGTGTCTAAAATCGTGTTCATTCACATTCTATCAAATCTAATACAGTGTTGTCTTTCTGTCTCGCCTACCAAATGCGCACAGTTAATTTTGTCTTGAGATTCATCTCGAAATTATGTTTTGTAATGCTTCCTCTTTGCGCGGACTTACGAGGACGCCTCTTTATGAAATGCGAGTTTCTTCTGTTTAGGTGCACCATCTACTGCAGTTTCTATTGGTTTTCAGAGGTTTTCAAGGCATCAATTCTTCGACCGACCACAATTCGTAGTCAAGAACATTCGAATTTTCTCTTTAACAAGAATATGACCACAGCATTATTGTCATAATAATTGATTGTTTATCGTTCAATAATAGCGGTGGTCAAAAATTTCATCGACTCAATTCAATAGTACTATCTTATCTTGGACAGATAAATGCAACTTAGCAGGCAAAAGCCCAAGAGAAAAGTTTCTTTCTCGAAGTGATTTCAGCGAGTGTATGAACAGACAAGATGAGGGAACACACATATTTCTTGTGAGCGACATTAGGCAACGTTGATCGTTGTCGTGAACTAATCAACGTGAAAAAAGAAGCTAATGGTAGACTAATAAAAGGATGATGCAAGCAATAGCGGTGATAAGTTGTTGAAAACAATCTCCTCTTTGTTAATATTATTATTGAGGAGTGGTCACACTTGGAGTTGCACTCGTGCTAGTACTCGACCCAGCTACAGCCAAATCAGTTGGATCAATCTGTTTCAATTGTTCCAATACTTCCAATGCAGAAGGTCTCATTTGCCTCTCCTGAAACAATGAACGAATAATCTTTTGCATTGGGACTGGAATTTCATCAGTAACTGGAAGTGACTTCTTATATAGGCCAACTTGGCATAATATCTGTGTAAATGTAAGGCCCATCCATGGAATCCGGCCCGTAAACAGCTCCCACAATACCACACCAGCAGCATAACAATCTAGGGGCTTATCTGGAGGAATCACTTCTTCACCGAGTGCTTCTGGGGGAAGATATGCTAAGGTTCCACCGAGTGCAGGAGGAGGAAAGTTCTTATTATCGTTACTGTTTCCATTGTGGAGACCAAGACTACTCATACTGTGAAGGCCTCTGATACTTGCGAGGGAACTACTGACACCATTTGTTGCCAGAAGTTGACTGAATCCGAAATCAGCAATTTTCACGTTCCACGACGAATCAATCAGGATATTGTGTGATTTGATATCAGTATGTAACATGGGTGGACGACATGAGTGCATATACGTCAATCCTTCCAGAATCTGAATCGACATTTGAAGCTTGAGTTCAGGTGTGAGCGTAATTGGTGAGGATGGTGTAGTACGACCACCGATTCCTGCTGCAGCACCGACGAGCTTGTTCTTGCCGTGTAGTACATCATACAGTGATCCACGACTCATGTATTCCATGACCACGAAAGGTTGTGCTGGGTCACGACACGCACCGTATATCTGAATGAGACGATTGTTATGCACACTACACATAACCGCCAATTCTCTCTCAAATGCTGCCATTAGTTCACTCGAATCACCGGCATTATTCGAATGTATCATCTTGACTGCCGCATCTACACCGCGATACTTCGCCTTGAAAACAGTACCGAAACCACCACGACCAATCTGTTCACCTAATTGAATCTCATCTCGAGAGATATCGAGGGAAGAGACGAGATGCTTGAAGGAACGAGAGGAGAGGAGACCATGTCCTGGTGATGAAGAGGTGCTTGAAGGACGAGAGGAGGCAGCGGATGCGGTCTTTGATGCTGCACCGTTGCCTGCAAGTGCTGCGCTAGCAAGTGCACCAGCAGCAACACCACCAGCTGCTGCAGCAAGAGGAATCGAGTCACCACCATTCGCGTCACCTCTTCTCATACCCATATCTGATTTCGAACGATATGCTGAATCTGATGTCGAAGGAAGACTTGATTCCGAGACACTGTAACTCATCATTGCATCAGGGTATTGTTGATCAGGCATTGGATAGTGTTGGTCGACTTCGAGTGAGGGAGAGGGGAGGGTAGTTCCTGTTGTAGCAGCGGTTGATGGCGGATCACCTACATTCGATTCACCAGCACGTCCTCCTTGTCCAGCTGCCGCTGTCGCTGCTGCCAACTCAGCCGCACTAAGAATATGTGCTCTCGGTAGTGTCGACAGTGAGTAGTTAATATAATCCGTCGAGCCTGGTGCGAAGTTGAGTGAGCGCTGTGATGCAAATGCTGTGGAATCACTACTGGAGTATGGATTATGTGAAGGAGAATCGTGCAGTTGGACTTGATTGTTGTTGTCTTGGTTGTTGTTGTTTTCGTTGTGTTGTGAGGATAATGCACTACCAGCAACAGCACCAATGCCTGCACCGACTGCAGCTGCACCACCGATTGCTGCTGCATTACTGATACCACTACCACTGTTCACGCTACCTCCGTTCATACTAGCGCTATTCATCTCACCATCCTTCTGTGGGAACGAAAATCTATTCGCACTATTCGGTTCGACATCTTCTTCTATTGCTTCCAGATGAGAACCAGCTGTGGTTGCACCGTTGTTGACTGATGCAGGTGCAGGTGGTGACATCATCACACCTGCTGGTTTAGTGGCATCCGTAGAAGAAGGAACTGTGATAGGATTCAGTGTACGATTCGGTTGTGCTGGAGAGAGACGCTTTGGACTTGAACTACCACCGCGTGATGCTGCTGCAGCACCGAGAGCAGCACCACCTGCAGCTGCTGCAGCGAGAGGTAGACTTGAAGCTGAAGATGATGAGCCGTTGCTACTACCTTCAATACCGCTGGTAGCGAGATTCTCACTTGCTGGTCTTGGTGGTGGTGGAGGTGGAAAGGTGCGCTTTGGTGTGAGGGGAGCTGTATTCGTTGCTGATGTACCATTAGCAGCAGCACCTGCAGCCGCACCTGCTACACCAGCACCAGCGAGTGCAGCTAACGGAACAGCTGGAGCACTTCCTTCAGCAGAATCCTTTCCACTCAACGCTCTCTGAATCTCAACCGGTCTTCCTTCGAGAGACATTGTACGTCCGACACCTGATGGCTTGTTGTCAGCTGCGGCTGCAGTTAATGCAGTCTTTTCATCAGGTGACGCACCACCAGCAGAAGAAGCAGCCGCAGTTTGTTTCTTCTTATTGGCTGCAGCTTTCTTTGCTGCGACTGATAACCAATCACCATTCTCTAAGTCAGCTTCTGTACCACCAAACTTTGTGGCACGATCGCGCTGTCGACGACGATAACAGCAGTAAAGAATGAGACATAATAGAAGTAGGAGTGCAACAATTGGAATGACAATAATAACAGGCAGAAGTGAATTTGATGATGATGATGACTTCGTATCAGTATCACCTGGATCGATGGAACCAACACCACCTGATGAACCTGCACCAGGAGGGACCTCGGTAATTGCGGTTCCTGTACTACTACCACCATCTCCACCTCCTGTGTTTGTGTTAGTACTTGATAAATCTCCACCACCGACTGAAGTGGAACTTGAACCAGCAGCAGTTGATGAAGAATCTGGTGCAGCTGTTGAACTACTTGTTGGAGGAATTACAACTCCGCCTGTGGATGGATCTGTCGTACCTCCACCGTTACTTGTGCTACTACTTGTACCTGTGCTGCTCGTATCCGTACCCGTGCTACTCGCTGCAGTTGATGAGCTCGTGGTGCCACCACCACCACCAACGGCAGTACTCGAATCAGTACTACCTCCACCATTTGCAATCAGATACTTATCACCACTCACAAACACATCATTATAAAACGCTGCGGGACCTGCATCACCACCCATCATGACTAAGGTCTGACGATAACTCATTAACATCGGCCATGTCGTAACAAATGCATTCGGACCAAGTGATGATCTTGACCATGATGTACCATCCCATGAGAAGATATCTCTCGTCTCTTCTGTTCTTGAAGTATCACCATAACTCTGTCCTGCTGTACCGCCTGTAATGTAAAGTTTATTGTTGTGTTGGGTGTGAGCACCGAATGTGACAGCTTCGTTGTTATCACCTGTACCAGGCATCAGATCGCTGTAGGAGGTGAAGGAACCGGTGGAGTCATCGAAAGTGTAGACGTCTGTGTGGATGAAGAGGCAAAAAGAGAATAAATGAGCAACCGAATCCGAGATGCATCGTTCCCTCTCTCCCTGTCACTTACCATTCAACGCCACATTCGAAAATCCACCAATCATCCAAATCTGATTATTCAAATATGCTAACGCAGGTGAAATTCTTCTCGCAGGTACATCACCATTAATTGTAACTTGATTCCATGACTTTCCATCTCCCGTATTCCAGATATCAAACTCGGGAGAAGAACCTCCGATGAGCCAGAGCTTATCCTTGGCCACCAGAAGTGTTGGGTGTTGACGTGGTGCGAAACCAGCTTGAGGCGCTTCTGACCATGTGACTCCTTTGTCGGAACTGGTCCAGACGTCTGTGAGAGAAAGTGATGGAAGAAGTTGAGTGAATTTTCTCGTAGGCGCGTCATATCTCTCTCGTATGTTCTCAACACCGCTTTGCTCTCACTTTACTCACCATTCAATTGTTCCTTTCCATTCCATCCAGCTGCTAAGTAGATCAATCCTTGAAACAACGTACAACCATGCGTATGTCTACCAGGAAATCCCTTACTTGAATCAACTACATTTCCAGACCAGGCAGAAGGAGGTTGCCATTGATAGACGTCATTAGTCCAGGGAATATTGTTGGCGTATCCTGCGACTGTTGGGATAGAAGAAGAGAGGAGAGAAGTGAGTGATGATTCGTCTGAGTTTCGAAAACGAATTTTCTCTCCTTCCTCTGTTATCTGGTTCCTTCTCATCTCAGTTTCTCACTCTCTCAATCTCAATCTCTAAAACTAACCCAACACGAGTGTATCATCTTGTACCACCAGACATCCTTTCGATCGTGGACTCCATGATCCATTCTTAGGTGATGCAAATGATAAGGTGATATCGTTGTCTGCACGAGTGTGTGTTGGTGTGAGTGTAAGTATTGAGAGGAATGTGAGAAATGTAAGGAAGAGGAGAGTTGATAGCATCGTGATAGAGGAGGATGAATAGTGCGAGGTTCGTAACGTTGAGGCAGGAGATTTGCTACTGCTATGTGTACTCCTCTGCCGCAACTCGTCGTCTTGTTGCTTCTTCATTCGATACATGTGTCCGAATAAAGTGATGCAATGTGGAAATGGAGAGATGACGAGGACGACAAGGTTGCAAACGAGATGAGGCGAAGGAAGGAAGCAGAAGGAAGAAAAGGAGGATGAAGCTCAGAGTGTGTGATACCACTGTGCCAATTGAGAATACACGTGTCAGCTAATATTGATGCAAGATGCAAGATGATGCAGAGATGATTGATGATAAGTGTCGCTGGTAATTGGTCCAAACCCGGATTTTAACTTAAAGCATCTCAAATCAATGTCTTTACAAGTCGCATGGTCGGGAGTCTCAATTTATAGTCGCACGCAGTAATTAACGAACCATCCATGATAATGCAAATGCAAAATTATTTCCATGTAGATCATATTTATTTTACTCAGTGCGCATTGTTAGAACAGTCTCTAGTCCATTCCTTCGCTCACAATCCGCTTCGAAACTTGTTTGACTCAGCTCTTTCACACAAATCATTCAAATTCTGCAGTAGAAAGGAGGTGAGTGCAGCACAGTACTTGCAATATTGCAGCATCATAGCGGTTTGTGTGGAAGCACAAATCTCCTCTCGCTCTCTCGCTCATCGCATTTTATTCTCTGCAACACGTCATCGTCGCAAGTACAGTCCTTAACCCCACGATGTACTCCAACGATGGTGGCAGCGGTCTACCACAACAAGTAAATCTCCGCTCGCGTGGTGGCAATGGCGGAGGAATGACGAACAGTGGCAGTAATTCAACTATCGCATCGATGTCACAGCAATCCTACGGCGGTGTACCATCACCGATGAATAATAGTACACCACAATCGACACTCGCTGCGACGACTGCGATGTTTCAGACACCTTCGATGCCATCAATGAATACAGGAGGTGGGCAGTCTGATTACGCATCGCAGCAATACGGTGGTGGACAATCGAGATATCCGATTGCTGCGCCATCATTCCCGAATAACAATAACGTTGGCTCGACACTCAGTGCGACAGGATTCTATCCACAGCACCAGCAGCAACAACAGCAACAGCAGTCCTCACTCAACAGCAGCAGTGGTCTCGCACCATCCTTTCCGAACTACGCGCAGCCATCATCACAGCATCATGCACAGGCAGCACCACTCGCACTCTACTCACAATCGGGATCACAGATGCCAGGTGATATTGGTGTGAATCTAGGACATGTGGATGAATCCCCGATTGAGTCAGTCGAGTAGAGGGAAAGGAGAGAGATTGATGTAGTAGAGATTTAAATTTGCGTGATCGAGTTTGCAAGGCTGAGACTACTTCCCTCTCTGCGATCCATACGTTTCACCATCATCTCATCCTTTCTCTTTCTCCTCCTCCTTTCCTCCATCAGTTATCCTCATCACAATCGTGGTCCCTCCCTGCGCAACAGTTCACCACCACTCGGATTGACGAATAACTCACGGGCTACCAGCGGTAGTTCCTTCATGGGTGAGTCTGCCTCAGATGATCGTCTCCGTCGTAAACAGAACTCAGAATCATTATCACATTATCTGATGTTCATGTATGGCATGATTGCACTCGCTGTGTTTACGATGATTATCGCATGGACTTCAATGGGAACTGGATCGGGCTATATTGTATTTGTGTTATCGATCTGTATCTTCTCATTTGTCTTCACACTCAAACTGACAGAATGGATCTTCTCGAAGGATGACTCGAATCCAGCAATGCGTGTCATTTCGGAAGCGATTCGTGAAGGAAGTGAGGGATTCTTGAAAGTACAGTACAATTGGATTGCTGTCGTCGCATGTATCATCGCTGTCATCATCGGCTTCATCTATCTGATGCGTGATACACCGAGTGCTGCGATTTCACCAACAATGCTCGCATTCGTGACATCATTATCGTACATCATCGGTGCATTCTGCTCAGCACTTGCAGGCTACATTGGTGTCTGGGTCTCGATTCGTGTGAATATTCGTGTCGCTGTTGCTGCATCAAAGTTCAGCTTCAAGGATGCACTCCTCCTCTCATTTCGTGGTGGTGCAGTATCAGCATGTCTGAGTGCATCATTGTGTATTCTTGGAGTAACGATTTTGTATGTAATGTCACATCTCTTCTTTGTGACGTGGGGTTCTCTCCCACCACGTCACGTACCTCTCCTACTTGTCGGTTATGGTTTCGGTGGTGCACTTGTTGCATTATTTATGCAGGTGAGTCTTGGAAGTTGAGAGAGGAGAAGAGAGAAAAGAGCGCAGTGCAGGGCGAATTGTGATGGCAGTGAGTTCAGTGTACGATTGCGCCGACACGATGCTGTTTCATTTGTATGCTCATATTCCACTCTTCTCACTCATTCTCATCACTCAGTTGGGTGGAGGTATTTATACAAAGGCAGCTGATGTCGGTGCAGATATGTGTGGAAAGATTGAGGCAGGTATCCCGGAGGATGATCCAAGAAATCCGGCTGTCATTGCGGATCTCGTCGGTGATAACGTTGGTCAGTACATGAGATTGAGCTGAGAGTTGTGATTATGTATTTGCTGCATCACTCTGCTCACCGTCTATGTATCTTTCTCTCCTTTTCAGGTGACTGTGCTGGTTCTATGAGTGATGTGTTCGAATCGATTGCAGCAGAGGTGATTGGTACGATGATTCTTGGTGCCGCACTCGCACACGAGGCTGGACTAGCGAACTGGGAGCCATGGGTATTCTTCCCACTCATCATTCACGCACTCGATCTCGTCATCAGCTCGATTGGTATCATGTTGACGATTCCGATGTCAGATAAGGAGGATATTCTGATGACGATGAAACGCGCATATGGTGTATGTATGGCACTCGCTGCTGTTGGTTTCGCGATCACATGTCGCGTGTGTTTGTATGTCGAATCAGCACCGTCAGCATGGTGGAACTACACTCTCTGTGGTTGGATTGGTATCTGCATGAGTTTCGCACTTATCCGTTCGACACAGTACTACACGAGTTATGATGAGGCACCAGTGAAGCGTATTGCTGAAGCAAGTAAGACTGGACACGGTACGAACGTTATTGCTGGTGTCAGTGTCGGTCTCGAATCGACATGTATTCCAATCGTGACAATCGCATTTGCTCTTATCTCAGCATTTACACTTGGAAAGAATAGTGGCTTGCCAGGCACATCAGCTGGTGTCTTCGGTACAGCAGTTGCTACGATGGGAATGTTATGTACGGCTGTATTCGTGCTTTCGATGAATAACTTCGGACCGATTGCAGATAACGCTGGTGGTATTGTCGAGATGTCTGGTCAAGCACATGAAGTGCGTGTCATTACCGATCGTCTCGATAGTGTCGGTAACGTCACAAAGGCTGCATCGAAGGGTTACGCTGTTGGCGGTAGTGCACTCAGTTGTTTCGTATTGTTCCAGGCATTCCTCGATGAGATCAGCTCCTACTCCGGTGTCGCATTCGATACAATCAATATCGCCAAGGTCGAAGTTGTATGTGGTGGCTTACTCGGTATGATGATGATTTTCCTCTTCGCTGGTTGGTGTATGCAAAGTGTTGGTGCAACAGCCCAGAAAGTTGTATGGGAAGTACGTAGACAATTTAAGAATAATCCTGGTATCATGACAGGTGAATCGAAACCGGATTACAAACAATGTGTGGCGATTGTAACGAGAGAAGCATTGAAGGAAATGATCTGGCCTGCACTTCTTGCACTTCTACTTCCAGTTTGTGTTGGATTCGGATTCAAATGGTGGGGTGCAGCAACTGGAAGACCACAACTTGGTGTTGAGGTTATTGCGGGATTTATGATGTTTGGTACACTAGCAGGATTGTTGATGGCTACGTTTCTCGATAGTCAGTATGGGAGTTGTGATGAGAGTGGTGCATGATTGTTCTCTCCTCGTCACCTGCTCATGTCTCATGTCTCTCCTTCCATTCTCACCTTCCTCTTCTCACTAGATGCCGGAGGTGCCTGGGATAATGCCAAGAAGTTGATCGAGAGTCAAGGACTGAAAGGTAGTGAAGCACATAAGGCTGCGGTGACAGGTGATACAGTCGGTGATCCATTCAAGGATACAGCTGGACCAGCACTACACGTTATTATCACGACGATGTCTACTACTATCCTTGTACTCGCGCCACTCTTCTCGACGATTGCAGCGAAGTAAACTAGAATTAGCAGCGTCGATCGTACAGTACGGCAACAGCGCAGCCGTCAGCAGCAGCATGTTGCTTGAGCTCTGTTTATTTATTCGCATACACAACAATATCGATTGCGAAAGAATCACGATGTACAGTCTTTGACAAAAGTTCATCGGCAGTTGCGAGTAGCTTCAACCTCCTGCCTCTCTGCTGTGCGCCCGCTCTCGTTGATGTTGGACTTGCCAAAAATACGCGAGGCACAAGTGCAGACAAACATGCGTGGTCGGGTCAAAAAGCAGTGGTTAACAAGTTAGAGAGATGGATGTATGCGATTAGAGAGGGGGAACGATGTGAAACGATGCGAAGTACAGGCACGAAGGTACGGATAGACTAAGTTGAGGGTATAATTTTTGGTTTAATTGTTTACAGCTCTTGATGATCCACCGTTGCCGTTGCTGATTTCTGTCTCTCCTTCACACCTTTCACCTCTCCATTTTCCTCACTCGGTCTGAGCTCCATGACTTGCTCACCACTTCTTGTTTGTTGTACACCTCCTTGCACTAATCTCCATCCACTCGCCTGAAACAATACTTCCCATTTCGTCTGTGAACGTTCCTCCGAATTACAACATATCATTTGTGCGACATCATTCCAACGTCTCACATGTGCTAACGAATCAATTCGTGTGACAGGAAGATTCATCTCGACAATTACCAGACTAACATCTTTTCTCTTCCCAACGACAGTACGAAGATTCTTTAACATCAATGTTGTTTCAAGATCGGACCACGAATGGAGGAAGGAACGAAGAATGTAACGTGTGGCACCTGTAGAAGATGGTGTCGGGAGTGATGAAGGTGTAGTGAAGAAATTACCTGCAAGAAAAGAAGTCTTCTTGGAGATTTCATGTTTTGAGAATTGTTTCTTTGCTTGTTCAATCTCTTCCTGTGAATCAACAAACAATACAGCATGTTGTACGGATGGATTGGATAACATCACTTCGACGAAGAATGAGCTCAATGAACCGCCCAAATCGATTAAAGTATCGATTGGTGTTGAGAGTGAATTCGACGTGGAAGTACTACTATGTGATTCCATCACACCCCATGCAAAATCTTGTACCAATGCCATATTTCCCATCTTCTCGACTGCATTTCTTGCTTGGACATAATTTTTCTCCAGTGCCGGATATTGTTTGTAGAATGCTTGCATTGAGGAGGTTTGATGTGTGGATGACCATGCTTTGCTTGTGAGGAGAGAATCTGATGAGGATGGAACTGCTGATTCAGGTGCATCTTTCACCACCTGTTGTAATCTCTCTACTCTCTTCTCCATCAATTCGTGTCTCTTCTTCTCATGCTGCTCACGTTTCTCTTGTGTCAATGTCTTCGAACCGACATATTTCGCACGACGTGTCGTGAGAACTTCCATACTATCTGTTCCAGCTTGAATATCGAGTACGGATGCTGAATATGAATCAAGGAAGACATCATCAATAGAAGAGGAATCATCTGGTGTAAGTAATCCAGATAAGAGATTATGCCATACGAGATAGAATTCATTTGAATTGACAAGAAGTAATGCATTCTGATTATTTGGATGATCCTTTCTCATCACAACACTCAATGCATTATGTACATAGATATGTGATCCCGCATACGATACCTCCTGGAAAAACCCGAACGATAATGCAAATGACATTAATCTCTCAAGTTTCGCAAGTGGGAGTTGTGAGAAATCTGGCATGGTGAATGAACCATCTTCTTTAGTTGTTGGCATCATACCTGCTTTCAGTGTTGCCTCTTGTGCTTTCTGATGTTGTGATGTTCTTATTGCATCATGTAAATCACTCAGACTCATCACTTTATCTGCTAATAATTCAGGAATACCTAGAAGCAGGATACTACGTAAGACTTGGAGCTTGGCTGGTCCTTGTAAGAGATGTAGAATATGTGTTGGTGCTGGAACTAATCTCGATGGTAACCATACTTCAAGTAGATGTACAAATCGATCTGTAATCTTCGTGAAGAGTTCATTTGATGGTGCAGACCAATCAACGATACGATCTTTATGTTGTGAGAAAATTGCGTGGTGAGATTGAGCATCGTGGTAGAGTTCTTGAACTCCCCTGTTTTGATGGAGGGAGGGAGGAAGGAAGAGAAGGTGAGAAGAATGAGTGAGCATATCTCAACATACGAATCGCTCTCTTTCTCAACTCACTGTCATCACAAATTCTCTCTCTCTCTCTCACAACACACTGACCATGTCGGTAACTGTCCATAAGGATGTTTGATATTCAATGGTGTATAGTATGCATCATCACCAATTGGTGAGACGAGAAGACATCCAATAATGAGTAAGAATATTGATGCTAAGATCTGACAGATTATAAAGGTTCGTACTGATTGCATGAATGCACTGCAACATGTCTTCTCTTTTGGCATCTTCTTCACTGCTGGTGCTGGTGCTGGAGTGTCAGTCATTACCTTCTTCTTCTCAAGTGTAGGTGGTAATAGTTCGACAACGATCGGTGAAGCTGGGGCGACAGACATGCTGTTGGTGGAGGAAGAGTGCAGCGATGACGTTACTAGTAACGTACAGTGAGCAACAAATTGCGAGGTTGAGGATGAGTATGCAATGCTCTCCTCTCAACACATCGTTTCGTTGCGAGTCACTCGAGTGACAATTGATGGAGTGCAGTTACGAGTACGATGCAGTAACGATGGTGAAGTGCAGATCATTGCGCAACAACTCGACACTGTCCCACGCTGCAGGCTGCACTGTTGCTCGTGTCGACACCACACTCGTATACGACGCACGCGTGTGTACTGACGATGTATAAGAGGAGGGTGATCACAACAACACAGAGTAACACACACGGCAGCAGAGATGAACTCCAACTGTGAACTCGCAAATTTTGATTTGCTTGTCGCAACTTGACTGTACAGTCACGACCGCAAGTGAGTGCGTACAGTAGGGAAGTATCGTGCAAGACTGCTATTGCACACAGATCATTAATTAAGCATAGAGTACCTACCCGTAAGTGTGGATTTGCATTCACACTTGTGCATCGTATCATCACCATCAACGGTCGGTTGCCAGAAGTTGCAACAACATGGCAACACCAGCTGCAAGTGCAGCAATAAAAGTGGTAAAGCATCGTGATATCACTTATACACTCACATCCTCTGCATCATCAGCATCAGCTGCAACATCATCTCAATCTCAAGCAGATCCAAAACAGCGATTAGATCTTTATGTTGCATCTACCGATACTTCCTCCTCCTCCACCACACTCCTTCGTCCCCTTCTAATCTACATCCACGGTGGTCTCTGGGTCGATCGTGATAAATCTGATTACGATGCACTCGCACAACATTGGTGTTCAACACTCGGATATCATGTTGCTGTTGTGAATTACAGACAATCGAGATCACAACAGAAAGATGATACGACACAACCTGTTGATGCGATATTACATCCACAACATACACACGATACATACACAGCACTCGCATGGTTAGCACGTGAAGAGAATCAGAAGCAGTATGCATTCTCTACGCATGATTTCATACTCGTGGGACATTCATGTGGTGCACATATTGCGGGATTGATTGCATTGGCGGAACCACATGCGACGAGAGTACCGGATTTGGAGGAGAAGATTGTGAGTGATGCGGAAGCGTTGATCCATTCTTCTGCTGTAGCATCGGTGTCATCAGCATCCTCTTCCGCAACAGCTGCTGCAACCACAGCATCATCATCCTCTTCACCCTCCTCACCATCCTCCTACTCTCACGCTCTCTCCCTCCTCCGTGGTCTGATCGGCATCGAAGGAATCTACGATAACTACGGTTTCACACTCGATTTCCCCTCTTGGTCACAAGGTATCATCGATGCTTTCACGAAAGATCAGGTGAAATGGGAAAGTCCACAAGATTATCTACCGTGTGTTGAGGGTGTGGTGGAAGAGTCACCTTCTCGTATGTACGCACAGTCTATTCTCACTGCATCATCCACTGCACCACCCAAACGTCGTACAATTGTACCATGGCTTGTGATTCATAGTACAGAGGATGCATGGGTGAAGATGACACAGGCGACGAGATTTCATGAAGGTTTGCTTAAAGCGGCTGCATCATCGTCTGCTTCCTCTGCTTCAGCTTCTTCTTCGACTGCTACCTCCTCTTCTACCACCATCCCTGCGTCCACACTTCTGATCATCAGTGGTGGTCATTTCGAAGTTGTGGAAGCTGTGGGTAAAGGTGTGACAGATGAATTGACGAAACCGATTGATGCGTTTGTGAAGAGAGTGTGTGGCGGTAGAGGTGAGAGCGGACGATGACGATGTGAGAAGGAGGAAAGCCGATTAGATCGATATCACGCTTGCACATTTTGTACTTATTTTTAGTCACAACCATACACACACGTACAACAATTCAACTCACGATCACTCATGCTTGCAGTTTTGAGTGCAGGTTTCTGCAGCAGCAGTTCAAGTTTGTAGTGCGAGATGATTCAGTGGAAGTTAAATATTTCAATTGTCCAATGTCTGCTTACCTCATCGCAACGAAGAAGATGCGTTTTACGGGGAACAGTACAAGTTTCTCCTTCGAAATGGGATGCGTAAAGTAAGGATACGCTTGTTCTAACTTCGCAGAATACAGCTCCTGAAATCGAGTCTGTTCTGCTTCGGTTTTGAGTGAAGCAAGGATAGGTGCAAGTGCAGTACTCTTAGTCCATTCTAAAACAGGATGGTATTTCGTCGTGGAACTGATTGGTTGTAAGAACTCTGTCTGCCATGCATCGATATAACGTGCATGTGGTGCGAGCAGATGATAGTAATATTTCGTACCTTCTAAATGAACATCAGGTTGTTTTGACCAGACTGCATTCAACTCAGCATCTGTCGCAAAGAATTTCCCTTCTTTCAATGCTGTTAACATACTGAGATGACTTGGTTCACGAAAGATGTTTGGCATTTGTACTGCGAGTACACCAGTCGAACTTAACTGAGAAATGAGATGTGGAAAGATGGTGGCATGATCTTGCGGACGCCAGTGGAGAGCAGCGTTGGAGAAGATGACGTCAACTCCAGCGGAGGTTGGACTGGAAGAGGAGCAGAGAGAAAGAGGAAGAAGAAATGCAGTCGAAGCGAGTGAGTAAAGTGATGGAACACATCAGCATCCTCTTGCTCCACCCCAACTTACGCTTTATACTCTTCAAATCCCAGTTGCTGCCATTGCATTCTCTTCTGTACACCATCGTTCATCTTCTCCGTTGCTTTCTTCGCCGACTCTAACATATTCGCACTTGAATCTACACCAACTACCTGTGCTTGCGGAAACTCATGTGCGAGTTGAAGGGCAAGTTTTCCTGTGCCACAACCGAGATCAACAACATTTGTGATCGTCTCAGGTTGAATATTTCTCTGCTTCAATGTTGCTTGTAAACGAGCAATCAAATCACGACCGGGACGAGCACGCATTTCATCGAAGAGAAGATAGTCTGTGGGATTCCATAAATCAGTTGAGGATGGACCAGCAGTGACGGCAGCGGTGGAGGATGACATTCTGTGAACAAGAGAAGATTGCTGGACACGACCTTGAAAGAAGATATTTGTGTCAGATATCTCACAAATCGAACAGAAGGAGAGGATTGAGGAGTGAGGTGTGTGACAGAACACTCTGGGACTGAACGACAACCGTTGCAATTGTAATCTGCAGACGCACAACCACTCGGGTTAGATTGGCGACGAACGGCGAACGGGCTGGCTGAATAATGAACCGGCGAGATCACTTTGATGCCTTTTACCAGTCAAGTACACTCCTCTGATAGTCTTGACCGTACGCGCTCCACTCACGACATGTGCTGGCGTAGTGCGCTCACCAATCAATCGCAAATTTGGTCGGTCGTACTGTCGATGTCACGTGTCTGCCACATCGTTGTGCGTGATGTGGCTAAAGACGATCGGTGAATTGCGAGTGAGGAATCGCTGTTGCTGTTGCTGTCCAGCGGATTGTACAGCTACACCACACCAACGACACATCGACACTGATGTGCTGGCCTGTCTGACAAAGAGTCATTTCGAAAGCATCATGGTTGCTGCCAAGATCATATCAATAACGTGTCGGTAAGTATGCATTTATCGCCTTGTTCAGATTTCTGAAGGAGAATTTGAAATTGATTGTAGGCAAATTGTATAAATTTTGCGAGACAATCTGATCGGCGACAAATGCCGAGATTGGCAAAAGAACAGAAAATAGCAAAATACGAGAAAAGAAATAGTAGGACGCGAGCAGTGGTGTTGGGTCACCAGTAGGAGATGCAAGGATGTGATGTTAGTGCATTTTGAGGATTTACACGATGTGGCGATGAGGAGAAGGAGGAAGGGGAAACAACATAAGAGAAAAGAAGGAAAATTGAAGTGAATCAGAGTATATATTGTATGAGAGATATAATTTTAACGTTTAAGATGTGATACCTTCTGAATGACAAGTGCAACGACCAACCATAACATGACAATACTAAATATCAACCATGCAAGATAATAATTCTCCCAATCTTTCCCAGTCGATAAGAATTTCGATACCCATTCCCATTTCGTCAATTGAATATCACCATATGTCACAGAATGAATGGTCGGACAATGACCATCACTATTATCACAATAGAATTGAAAGATCGAATTCGGGATGATTGCCTTTGGAAATGGATTCAAATGATAGAACCATTGCCATCCTGCTGGTATCGCATCTTTTTGAATGAAAATACCACCAAAGAGGAAGAAGAATGTAAAACCAAGACCTGATAAGATATTTGCAACTTGAATATTTGGTAATGAAGAAGCCAACAGTTGACCGAAGTAAGAGAAGAAGATAGCAAATAGGTAGACAACACCAATGTAATTGAAGAATGGTGTTGCACGATACTCAAAATGAATGAGAAAGTATAACGGAATTACATACAGAAAGACACTGATAAGTGCGTAAGGTAATTCAACAATTGCGAGACTTGCAGAGGAAATGATAGGCGCATATGTATTCGCTGCACGTTCACGATAAAATACCTCACGTAATCGAAAGATAATAGGTAAGGCCAATGTTGCCTGTAATACACCAATAAAGCCAGTCGTCATATAAATGGCACTCACTTTCGAGATCAAACCAGCTTCGTCGTTATCATTGATATCACGCCAGACTAGTCCAAATATGACACCTAAAATCATCATGATTGTAAACTTTGCTGAATTATATGATGTATCACGCCAATAGACTGCAAAGAGACGATATACAACAGAATAGAATTGTTGACCATATGATGATGCATATGGTGAATCAAATCGAGGTGCAGACTTACCATCTTTCGGTGTTGATAAAGCACGTACAGCATTCATATTATCTTCACGTAACTTCGATGCAGCATAGACTTCATCATATGGTGCAATCTTACCTTTTGCTGATGTACCAGCACCAATAACATCTAACATCCATGATGCTGGATTAACACGTTCAGGTAATGATGGACGATAATATTCTGGTCCAATATTAGCATTCATAAAATATGATACTAAATCATAACCATCTTCACCAACAGGACCAAAGTATACTTCTTTACCACCTGATTTAAGTAATAAAAGACGATCAAACATTGAAAATAATTCAGCTGATGGTTGATGAATAGTACATACAACAGCACGACCACGACGTGCAATCTTACGAATAACACGACATACAATCAGTGCAGCACGTGAATCTAAACCAGAAGTTGGTTCATCTAAGAATAGGAAAGTTGGATTTGCTGCTAATTCAACAGCAATCGAAAGACGTTTTAATTCATTTGGTGATAAACCTTCAATATTAGCATCACCAATAAGACGACCTGAAAGTGAATCTAATTCTAAATCTTCTAATATTTGATCAATAAAATGTGTACGTGCTTCTTTACTGATTGTTGATGATAAACGTAATTGTGCACTAAATTCAATTGCCTCACGTACAGTTTGTGTACCAACATGTATATCTGTCTGTTCACAATAACCCATTAAACGATTAAATGTTGGAAATGTTTGTTGATGACCATCAATTAAAATTTCTCCTGTTATTTTACCTGATGTCTTACGACCAGCTAAGACATCCATTAATGTTGTCTTACCTGCACCAGATGAACCCATCAATGCTGTTAATTCACCTGCACGTGCAAATCCATTGATACCACCTAATAATTGTCTTTGTCTCTTTGTTGTTTCCTTACCAGTTACAATATCCTTATCTATTACTTCAACACTATATTTTAAATCAATCCATGATAAATCCATTTGTTGAAATTTTATTTCATTTGTATCATGATCATTATCATGATCTTGTAATTGATGTTGTCGTTGTTCTGCTGCTGCTGCAGCTGCTGCTTGAATCATTGATGTAGTACGTGTACCACCAATACGTACTTCAATTTTAACTTCTTCTTGTTGTTGTTGTTCTTTTTCATCACCAATAATATCAATATCAGTATCAGTACGACGTGTACCTAATGTTAACCATGATCGCTTATATTTTAATGCAGCTGATGATATTATAATCATAACAAAGAAGAGACCAATTAAATAACCAATACCAGCCCATTTATATGATGAATCATGACTAATCTGCCATACAGAAAGATATGAATCACCTAAACCATTTTCATAACGATCAGATTGAAATTCATTCAATGCACCTGATCGTAAACCCCAAGAAAATGGTGATAAATAATACATCCATATCAACCAATCTGGTATCTTATCTTTTGTTATTAAGAAACCACCAAATAACAACCAGACAGCTGTAATTGGTGGTGTCAAGTTCATTGCAATATCAGGATTCTTTGATAAATACGCAACAGTACGAAATAGTACACCAATTGCTAGATTGACACATATCATAATAAAGACAAAGAAGAAGTAACGACCTGCATCATGTGTAAAATCAGCCATCCAATAAGCCAAGGTAGCGAAGATTGTACTTTCTAGTACGGCTAATGGTAGATGCATTAGGATGACAGCAGCGACGTAAGAGAATGTACTGTAAAATCCAGCATCAACTTGTTTGTACACCACAAGCTTGAATTCACTTGCGAGTGGTACTTCAGCCAGGTTGATAAATGCAATAAAAATCAGACCGAATAACATGAGACCAATTCGAGGTGAGAAATCACTTGTTCCTGCACCCAGTTGATAGAATAATGAACCCATGACGAGTCCCATGAATGCTGATTGACCAATACGAGGAAAGATGAACTCCGGTGATCGTGTCATAAACTTATATTGACGATCGAGACATGCTTTAGTATGATGCCAGAGTGATCGTGACTGAAGTGAATAGAACTGAGCACGAGTAAACTCACTCAATTTAGTTGGATCAGTCTGAATCGCTTTCTTCTCTAATGCATTATTTGCATCACTCACTTCTTGTAACATATCTGTATAAGTTGAGGATACTTCATATGCTTTACGCAAAGCAGAGGTTGTGAGTGGAATTCCTTTTGCTGTTATGATTTGACCAAGACCTTTGATACGAGTTGGTTGAGTAACTGTTCCAGCTGCAGGTGTTGGACGCGATACAACAGCATCTTCATTCAAAACTGGCAACTTCTTGACTGTCGTAGTATTATTTCCGTCAGCATACAATTCTTCCACATCAACATCAGGACCAACATGAAATGTTACCTCATTTGTTGATGAGAGTGACATACGTGGTTGTAAGTTTTGCTTTGTCTGAACTTGTTGTTCTTCTTCTTTTTTCTGATAAGATTGACCTGGAATGGATGTAGATGGATTCAACAGTGCCTGTTGTTGTTGTTGTTGTTGAGTTTGATCATCATTTGGAGTAAATTCTCTAAAACTTGTACGAAATGATGCCATACTTGATTGTTTACCTTTTGTTTGAATATCACGTTGCCATACTGCTGGTGGATCAGTTAAGAATTCAACTAACCAATCAGCAAAATCAATCGTTGAATTAGGTTCAATTTTAATTGTATTAAAATGTGTACGTAATTGTTGATGTGTACCAGAGAATACAATAACACCTTGACGTAATAAAATAATATTATCAAACATTTGAAATACTTCAGGTGATGGTTGAAGTAATGCAATAGTAGCTGAACCTTTCATAATACGTGTCCATCTCTTTAATGCTGATACAATATCAAATGTAGCAGCTGAATCTAAACCAGTTGATATTTCATCTAAGAATAATGCACGTGCTTGTGTAATCATCATTTCACCTAATGTAACACGTTTCTTTTGACCACCACTAACACCACGTATCATATTATTACCAACTATTGTATCAGCACATTCTTTTAAACCCAATAATTCTAACATCAATTCAACTTTCGTTTTCTGCATATCATCAAATATTGTTGAACCTAATAATTTCGATTCAGCATTACTATTTCGAAGTGCAAATTCAAATGTCTCACGTACAGTCATCATTGGAAAATGTACATCACCTTGTTCAACAAATGTTGCTAATTTTGATAATTCTTGACCTTGTTCTTTTGATTGTTTTGAAGTGAGACCATTCCATCGTATTTCACCTCTCAAATTCTCATTCTCACGTTCTAATCGACCAGCTAATGATTTTAATAATACTGATTTACCATGTCCTGGTGGTGCTAATATAAGTGTTAATTCACCTGGTCTTATAATACCATTTGATGTATTTAATGGACGAAATTCTTTTGTTGTTGTTGTATCACGATGATGATGTGATGATGTATCACGACGACGAAAGAAATTGAATGATGATGAAAACATATCACGATATGATGTATATAGATTTGGTATCTCATTACGTTTTATTGGTACTTGTACAGAATATGCAAGATCCTTATATGTTATTGTAAGATCAGGTAAATCCTTCCATACTGAACGTAATTCATTCAAATAGGATAAATATGCTGGTGGTAAATCTGTTTCTCCTTTCTTGTTCTGATTCTGATTCTGATTCTGATTCTGATTCTGATTCTGATTCTGATTCTGATTCTGATTCTGATTCTGATGATTCTGCTGATTCTCATCCTGTAAACGTTGTTGTGTTGCTGCAGATGGTGCAGATTGAAGTTTGGTTTGTTGTTGTTGTTGTTGCTGTTGTTGAGAGATCATCTCTGTACCTGGTTCTGGATCATATCTTGATGACATGGGTGATTGATTGATGGATTTATGGATGGATTGATGAATTGATTGATGTATTGATTATGTTGATTGATTGGATTGATTGGAGGGGTGTATGGAACTGCAGAGAGAGAGGTGTGCAGAGGGATTGTCAGTATCAATTTACGTTACTTCATCCTTACATCAGGCATGCACTCATGTTGAGAGAGTCAATGAGAAGAGGTGAAGAGGAAAAGGAACAGGTGAGGGAATGCACTAATGTGATCAAGTCGAGGAGGTAGAAGAGGGAGATTGAAGATTTGATGTGCGGCAGATCTGGTGAGATTGTCCGATCTGATTGATGCAGAGAAGCAGGAGCGAGCCACTGAGAATTAGATGTAACTATACACACAACACACACAAACAAACATACACATACATACACAGAGTAACTAACACAGAAAGGATAGTTGGTCAGAAAAACCTCTCAAATCAGCGCGAGTGGTCGGTTCCCAGTCAACAACATCAACAATCCGCCTCGAGCGAGCCATCACAGCGCTGATGCAAATGGCATCGTGACAAGCGCACGTTGTGCTTGTGTGTCTTACCATCGCGTCTTCCGATTCACGTTGGCACTGAGCGAGCTGGAGAGCGCACTGCAGCAGACAGACCAGCTGCATTGACAACAACGATGGCTGTTCTGTTTGCACACACATCCATCCAACATTCAAACATCAGCCTTCGAGCCAACGAGAAATGTCAGTTCAGCATTCAATGTCGATACACACACATATACCAATGTCAATGTGATGTGACTGACAAGGCTGACTCACAGCAGTGACGTGTCTGACAACCAACACTGAAACCTCACGATCAAGATTCTCAGTGAATCTCACTCAGTCAGTCTACCACTCTCATGGATGACTAACTGAAGGGAAATACTCTGAAGAAGTCATGGATAAGAATAGGAAGACTGGTCATAGAACGAACAGACAGAGTCCCAGATACTAATCTGACACCGAAAGAGAACTCGATAAGGAGGACGAGGCGATCAGCCACGATAGCAAGCAGTGGAATGATGACAATGAGGAGGAATATTAAGTCAGAAGTCGAGGAAGAGGCAGCATCAACATCATCAGCATCACCATGTTAGAGTGAAGAGATTGAAACATGATCGCCACAAAGCCATAAGCAGCATCTTTAACAACAGCACAGGATCTTCGAGCGCAAGCAACAAATTATTGTTCTTGCAATGTTGAGTGAAAGCAGACTTGGATGTCAAATTCGATCTACAATGCTCAGGTTCTGTTGCGCAAAGCAATGAAGTCTTACACAGCAGAGGATCCAGAAAGCATGTTCATGTCGTACTTGCTTTGAAAGCAAACGATCGTGCATTGAATCAGCATTAAGTAAGAGCATGAATGGAAGAATTGGCGTCATGAAGATGTATGCCAACGCCAGCGAGCACTAAAACCGCATGGCCACTCATTCAATCGATCAGCGGTTAGCCATCTGGTGGCGTTGACGATTGCGTTTCGTTGCAGATAGAGATGATGACGGTGGTGAGGTGACCGAGGTGGAATGAATAAGTGTGAGAGCAGTTGCTTGAGGTGGAGACGAAGCATGCACGTTCACATCGGTGGTGCTGGATCGACGACGATCATTGACGCCAGTGGAAGCTACCACGGCGACATCCTTCGTCGATGATGAAGGCGTGATTGTGCTGTTCGCACGCATACGATGATTTACGATGAGTGGTGACTGATTCAACTGAGATGCAGCTGAACTTGCAGTCGAGGACACCTGACGTCGATTCAGCAGTAACTGCGATTGTGGTAGTGTACGATCAGTATCGTACGCTACAGAGGAGGCGAGTATGGCAGCAGCAGCGGCAGGTGTGGTATGAGTCGGTACTCTCGCAGTGGAGGATTCTTCTAGAGCCCTTGTGATCGCAGCTTCAAACCGGTTCGGAATTTGGGATGAACCAGGGGTGAGCTGAGAGGGAGAAGAAGATGACATGCTTGAGACTGTAGGTGAAGGAGTACGAGGCACTATCAGTGACCCCGTACTACTCGATTCTGGTGGTGTAAGATTGTTCTGTAGACCTGTTGTTTCCTTGCTTGAGTCTGGTGTTTCAACACTCGGTACTCTACTAAGTGCCAGAAACGAAGTCCTTCTTTTCTCATCTCTCTCAACACTTCCTGAAGATCCGACATACGCTGCAGCAGATTGTACCGCTGGAACAGAGTATGTATTGTTATTCGTGACATCTAAGTGACGAGGTGCATGCAATCGACTCAGTGCGAACGGGACTTCAACTACAGGTGCAGCAGTGGTTGACTGCCTGCGACTTCGTGTTTTCTGTGGTGTTGCTGGATCGGAAGTCTGTCGATCATCCATGTTCAGGATATTGAGAGGATTCGGTGAACGTGATCTCTGTCGCGTGAACGTCGGGATGATGAACGCAGCAGAGGTGTCGGGTTGTAGTGATGAGGCAGCAACATTGTTCGGAATGTCATCACCACCAAGCAATAGTGTACTTCTCGTCTCCACTCTCCTGCCTTGCGATTCTCCGACCACTCTCACGCGTGGTCTCGACAGGCTTCGTTGCTGCTGCTGCTCAGAGATATTCGTACTCACACGGTCAGTCGAACTGTCTCTCGAGCTGGCAGTACGAGTTTGATAGTCTGGTAATCTCTCTCTATCTCGATCAGTCGATACCTCACGTGCGCGACCGACTCTCTCGTTCAAGTGTGTGAGAGGTAGTGCAGATGATGACGATGAGTCGTGTCGAATCGTCGTATTCGCACTACCGTTCTGACTATTCGATGCACTTTCACTCGTTTCTGGTATGACAGACCATGCACCAGCGGCATGTTGACGAGTCAGATGCGAGGAGCTCGTGGATGATGACTGTTCCTCTGTCTGCGATCGAGTGAGAGCGAGAGTTGGAGGTAGATAGTTGCTGCTGGTGGTGAGTGTGGAAGATGCGGCTGCGTCACGCAGATTCCTTGCACTCTGTGATTTATGCATCATATGAAGCTCAGATGTATGGAACAGCTGTTGCGCTGACTTCGGTTCAATTAATACTGCAGCAGAGGCTGAATCAGATAGTTGCTTACTTGGTGAGACAGCTACACTGTTTGCACGATTGTGATTCGACCCTTGTCGAACGAGTGTGGGCGCTTGTGAGGGCTGTGTATCTGGAGGTGATGATGTGGCAACTGTGCTCGCTTGTGCGCGAGATGTTGCTTGTGTCACAGCAATCAGCGCACTCGTTGTCGAAGACGGCGGTGACTTCGGTGTTGTCACTTGTGCAGCAGCGCTATCGCTCGTGCTCTTCCTACGACGATTCGTCATGGAGAGTGTGGAGTTCATTGAAGTTGGTGAGAGGAGACGACTTGAAGTGGGATTTGGTTGGATTGTTGCGCTGCGTGGCTGTTGTTGCTTTTGTTCGGGTATTGTATTCGAATCATTCTGTCCACTAGCAGCTCCGATGCTATTCTCGCGTCGAATCGGTGCTGTCATCGGTTCTTGCAACTTTGATGAGACGATACGTTGTGGACTCAAGTTCGTTGTTTGAATCTGCATCGCACTAGCACTATTCCTCGATCTCATCTTCCCTGTCTCCATCTCCGCTCTTGCTTGCGCTTGTAATGTCTCAGCTGCACTCGAGTCAGTCATGATCATTTTAGTTGAACCGTTGAGTACCATCGAATTGATTCCATCATTATTGCGAATAGAAGCTTCAGGTGATGATTCTGTGGATGAGAGACTATTTGTGATGCCGAGGTATGCTGGGTGTGGTGAGAGTAGCTGTGGTTGTTGTTGCTGTTGTTTGATGCCGCTGTTGCTTGGTGTGACAGCTGGCGATGCAGAGGTATTGACATTGAGCACCGTATGTGGATGAGAAGAAGCATCAAGTGGTTGTTTTGTAGCTACTTTCGTTTTCAGTGCAGCGAGACTCTTTTGTGGTACGACTTGGGTTGTTGTCGTTGTTGTTGTTGGGGATGTAGGAGAGATGAGTGCTGGAGAGGCAGGTGATTCTGAATCGTGCTTTGCTACAGCAGCAGATTCCTGACGAGTCGCTATCGACACAGCAACAGGAGGCGCAGGTGATGCAGGTGACGGTGTACGTGTTCTAGCATCTCGCACTGTTTGTTCTTGTTGTTGCTGTTGTGGTGAAGGATTGGGTGAAATCGATCTCCGTGGTTTGGGTATTCCTGTTTGCTTTACTGTTGATGTCACACGAGAAGCCGCGGTTGGCTTTGTCTCTCCACCAGCACCATACATCCTCCTCGCCTGTTCTGCGAGACTCACATTATTCGCATTAATCTTCTTCAAGGTGCTAGTGAAAGTCTTCCTGAATTCAGGATCACCCTTTTCTATCAGTTGATCATATTGTGTTGCTGCTGTTCTCTGTAAGAAGGCGGTCACTTCTGCTGCATCTGCACCTTCTGCCAGAAGAGTGCGTTTATCAGTCGTGGGTGTAGTGGAAGGAACTAATGTGTCGTTAGCTGGAAGTGTCACACTTTTCATCTTCTTCAGTGTTTTAGTGGTGGAGAGTGTGTTCACCGAGGCGATTTGTGATACAATCGGAACAGGAGAAGGTATGGTGGTCGTAGTATTCGGAATGTTATTTATTGTCAAAGCAGTGACCTTCTTTACAGCCGTCTGTTGTTGAAGTTGTTGGCGACGCTGTGTTGCTGATAGACGAGAGAGTGGGGTATTGAGATCAGTTACTGTTGCGTTAGTTGGAGAAATCGCGACTGGTGCAGCAGTCGTTGAAGGAAATGGAGGTAGTGGTAGTTGTGACGGTGCAGGTAAGGGCGATTTCACTTCCTCTACCATCTTGCGACTAGTCTCATTCGTCTGATCATAACCAACAAAAGGTCTCGGTGGTGGAATGATACTCTGTTCTGTCGATGGCAGACGTGATGTCGAAGGAAATGGGCGTGGTGGTGGAATAATACTTTCTTCTTCTGCTTTGGTTGATGTAGAAGCGAAAGGACGAGGAGGTGGAATGATGGAATGGATCGTATTAAATCCCTCAGCAGGTTCATTTGGAAGTGCAGGTGGTAGTGATGGTAGTGCTGATGATTGTTTCTCTTCTTGCGTGTTATCGAAATCCTCATCTCCATTCTCCTCACCCGCTGCTCTTTCCGTCATACTCTCCTTCCATCCTTTTTCCTTCCACTCTGCCATTCCCTGGAAATTCCACGATGTATTCAAACTGAGCTTCTTATCATTCACGAAAGGATGATTCAATAATCGTGTTGTATTTGGACGCTTCTTGATATCACGTTCGAGGCATAACATAATGAAATGTTTTGCTTCGACACTGATCCCTGATGGTAATTCAGGATACTCATTACTCATCGCTATCAGAAACATTGCATGATGTGTTGATGATTTACACTGGCGACTCCACGGAGGTACACCAGTGAGCATTTCGATGATTGTGCATCCGAGGGACCAGATATCTGCGAGGTGAGAATGGCCGGTCTGTTTTAAGACTTCTGGTGCCATCCAGAACGGTGTTCCATGCAGACTTTTTGGTCCGACACCAACATCCAAACTGACTTGTTCCAGGCGTGTAGCAGCACCAAAATCTGCGAGTTTGATAATTCCTTCTTGTGTGATCAGGATGTTGGCACCTTTGATGTCTCTGTTGGAGTGAGAAGAAGGGAAAAGGAAAAATCAGAATAAGAAGAGAACAATCAACCTCGTTTGCTTTGCACTGCCCCTCATTTCTCTCATTCAAACCTATGAATAATTCCAAACCTATGTAGATATTCCAAACCTGACAGAATCTGTTTCGTATATACTTTCACTAGTTTCTCCGAGAAGCGTCCGAATGATTTCAAGACAGATGATAACGATCCACCACTAACAAATTCAAGGAAGATATTCAAATATTTCTCCGACCGCTGTGATCCTACGTAACGTACGATATTCGGGTGTATCAATCCAGACATGAGTGTGATTTCACTTTCCAATGCAGATAGTAATAAATCCGTCTGTTTCTTTGATGCAGAAGAGGAATGTTTCATGTGAAGTTCGACTTGTTTCACTGCTAAGAGTTGTCCTGTATCAGTATTTAACCCGAGGAACACTTGACCGTATGCACCTTGACCGAGCAGCTCACCACGACGCCAGTTGGTGACGGTAGAGAGTGGTGGTGCAGAGGAAGCAGTGCTGGGAGGAGAAGCGATGGTGGCTGCAGGACTTGCTGGAGTTGTGGCAATTGGAGTCGATGAAACTGCCACAGCGGAAGGAGTAAGTGGTGAGATGTTGGAAGGCGTGACTGGAGTCACGGTTGACGAAGTCACAGTCGCAGAGGAACTTGAAGTCGATGTTGGCGTCGTGACAACAGTAGCGGGAGAACTCATTCCAGATGATAAGATAGCCAGTGAAGTAGGTTTGACAACACTTTTCTGTTTTTTCACACTATTCTCTCGCTTCAATACAGCAGAAGAAGTTGGTGTTTTCACTGCATTCACTGCCATCGTAGTAATGGCAGAACCTGTTGCTGTAGTGAGAGGAGATGCTATGAGCGAATTCGAAGCGGTCGTTGTCGTTGAATTCGGTGTAGCAGTTTGTGGCAGAGTTGAAGCATGATGGAAGGTGGAACTATTCGCTATCGTTACTGCTGCCATTGTTGTCGTAGTAGGAGAATTCAATTGAGACTGTTGTTGCTGCGGAGGCGATCGCGCAGGTGATATCTCTCTACCCGACTGTGATTGTGATCTCGATCTCGATGAAGATACATTGAGCGAGAGTGCTGTGAAGGATGAAGTTGGTGCAGGTGAAGGTGTCCGATGCCGTTCCGGTGTACTTGAATGCATAGAATCATTCACAGTGAGTGAGGCAGCGGATTGTGGTGGAGGTTGTTGAGGATACTGTTGTTGACTCTGTTGCACTTGTTGTTGCTGATGCTGTTGTTGTTGTGCTTGCATCATCTCCATCTGTGCTGTATACTTCTTGAAGGTATCATTCACACCACCTCTACTCACGGTTAATGGTGCTGCTGCAGTTGTTGGTATTGAGACAGGTATAGTGGAGGAAGGAACGTTGCTGCGATTCATTGGAGATATGAATGGATCAACAGCGAGTGGAGCAGCAGTAGACGAGCCAAGAGATGAAGCAGCAGATGGTATCACTGCCATCGGAGGAACATTCACTCTCAAATGATTCGAGTACGGTCCCGAGAATTGTGCCATTCCACCATTACTCATTGGCGATAGAACTGATCCGTTGCTAGGTGTAAGAGGAGTAGCTGGAGTTAGTGGTGCAGGTGAAGTAGCCGAAGAACGATCAGGTTGGTTCGGGAAAGATGTGAGTTGAGGTGATGGATGTGATTGAGTAGTCGATTGCTGATGTGTTGCATCGAAGAGCACGGAAGGACGCTTTAGTCGTGATGAGCCTGCAAACACGGATGAAGAAGCAGCAGGTTCTGCTGCTCGATATCTCGCTTCCTCAATGATTGCTGATGGTGAGAGGTGATCGCGTGCAACAGCAGGATATGCTCGATCATACGAGCTGCTTTCTCTGTGCATATGAGGAATTGATGGAGACGATGAAGAAGGAGAGAGTAGCTGCTGTGTTGATGTAGCAGCTGAGAATGAGGAGACAGCATCTTGCAGCATGTAATTATTGTTCTGCGCATTGTTGGAGCTGCTACTACTTCCAGGAGTCGATACATTTGCTGAAGGTAAGATGATGTGCTTTGATGCTGATACACGAGGTGGAGATGATGCGATTGTCTTGATCGCATCACTTGAATCTGTTGGTGAAGCGGACGAATTCGTGGATGCTGCTGCTCCAGGTATCGACTTCGCTGCTTCCACCTCAAGTTTCTCTAGTTTCGGTGATGGCAGCGGTGTGATTGATGCGACAGCATCTGAAGAATAGCTGGCGCCAGATCCTGAGAGTGGAGGAGGAGTAGAAGAGAATGTATTAGCAGCAGAAGAAGAAGCAGCAGCGCAATCACTTCAGCGCTAATTCACTTGCAACACATCTATCTTCTTCTCATCCTCTTTCTTATCAACTCACCACCGCCTTTCTTTTTCTTGCTGAATACCTGGCCCATCGCAACAGGCTACAACGAGAGAGAGAGACAGAAATCAGTGAGCGATTGTGAGGGCGACAATAGTGTCACCTGATAGAGCAACTTTCAACTCGAGTTTCTCCGAACACAGCACACTCTGTGCACTTACGCCTTTGCTTCTGCGTACGGTGCCAGTTTCACTTCCTCGTCAGTCAAGAAATCTGTCTGAGATACATTCGTGCCTCGATTGACATTTTGGTTGCATCACGATCGTACAACCAGCACAACACTCACCTCAGTTGTAAGTAATTGGTGCGAGTGGTATTGTGCTCATGTAGATCTTCGATTGAGAAGATTCGCATGCGAATTTGGTAGTCGAGAGTGCGTCACTCCGAACTCTCATCCCTTGATTCATTATCTCCTCTCTTCCTCGTTCAGTATAACAATCACTCGTCATACAATCATGAGCTCTCCACTCGATTCCTCACCCGGTGAGATGGTATCGCCACCACCAGCCGCACTATCAGCTTCGCCGCATCATCATGCATCCTCGTCCAATCTTTCGCTCTCCTCGCCATCAGCGTCTTCCTCTTCATCCGGCCATGGAGTCTCAACTGCACGCCTCGAGCAGATTCGTTCTCACATCACCTCCGCGTGTCACGTCACCCAACCAGAGGAGGGTACAGACGGAAATGTATTCGTACACGTCATCGATGGGCAAGGTGAATTCAGTTGCACACCGAACGATTTGACGTATCTCGTCCTTCACTCCTCCACACGGGTTTCCGATTACAGTGTCGTCGGTATCATGGGTTGTCAATCTACTGGAAAATCCACACTACTCAACTTACTCTTCGGTACGAAATTCCAAGAGATGGATTCCTCAAAAGGTCGTTCGCAGACTACGAAAGGTGTTTGGATGGATTCGGGATCGAAAAGAAGGGATCTTGTCATTATGGATCTGGAAGGCACAGATAGTGGAGAACGTGGTGAGGATCGTACGACATTCGAGAGACAGACAAGTCTCTACGCACTCGCCGTTGCAGAAGTATTATTAATCAACATGTGGGAACACGATATCGGACGTTATACCGCATCGAATTATGGTATCCTCAAGACTGTATTCGAAGTGAACTTACAATTATTTGATACCCAGAATAAAACCATCCTCATGTTCATCATCCGTGATCATATCGAAGAAGATACACCAATGACACAACTGCAAGTAAAACTTGAGAAAGAAATTCAGAAGATTTGGACCGAGATTCGTAAACCAGCGAAATTCGAGACAACACCTGTTGAAGATTTATTTGAGTTGAGATTCTTTGCTCTGCCACATATGAAGTTACAGAAGGCAGAATTCGTTACTCGTGTCAATGCGCTTCGTAATCAATTCACATCACCATCGGATGCAGATTATCTCTTCTCCTCTAAATTTCACGGCAAGAAGGCTGTACCAGCAGATGGATTTGGTGTCTATATGGAACAATGTTGGACAGCGATTCAATCGAACAAGGAATTGAACTTACCAACACAGAAGGAGATGTTAGCAACATTTAGATGTGATGAGATTATTAATCAGTTATATCGTGATACTTTCGTGCAGGAGTTAGCCCAACTCAAACAGAAAGCAAGTGAACAGTTGATTGCAGATGAATATGCAACAATTATCAATCCATTACTCTCTTCAATTCTCACCGAATACTGTACCTCAACCCAACACTACCATCCAGAGATCGTTGAGACCAAAAAACTCGAGTTTTTGAAGAAGATGTTACGTGAGTTGGAAGAGTTATTCCTGCAGCAAGCGAGAAAGTTTATTACAGCACAGATGATGGCTGTATTTAAGAAGGAGTTGAATGATCAACTCGCACTATCAGCTGGATCAGGCGGAATGTCATCACCAGTACCAGCGAAAGATGGTGCCAAGAAAGACTCCTCACATGATGCACCAAATGCAAACTTCATGGCAGCATGTCAACTCGCACGTGAGAAGGCATTGAAAGAATATGCTGAAGTTGAGTTGAATAAGTTTCAACTTAGTGTCCTCCAACCAGAGACAGCGAAACAGATTGGATTGGAAGAACAGAATCATGCTGTACTTGTATCAACATGGTCGACAGCAGTAAAGAAGATTGAGGAGGAACTCTCACACTCCATCGATACCTCCATCACACAAGAACGTAGTACACAACTAAAGAAGCTCTCACGTCACTTAGATAAGATGTTTCAAGCACAACTGTCACAACCGCTGAACACAATCTTGAAGAAAGCGAATCCACTCAATATGTGGTCTGAAGTTGGAAAGTTGTACAGACAGATTTATGATTCGACAATTAGAAAATATGTCATGGAACAAGTCTTACCAAGTTATCAAGCTACAGCTGAAGAGCGTACTCTCTATGAAGCACAATCAGAGACACAACTCTCTTCACTATTTCGTTCTATTGTAAATCAACGTGCTGATACAATTGAAGTCTATATGAGATCGAAGTTTGATAAATTGTTCCGTTCGGATCCATCTGGACGTGTCAGAACATGGACGAATGACGAGAATATCATTGAGTTATTCAAACATGCAAGAGATGAAGCATTGAAACAGTTGGATCTATTCGCGATTTTTAGATTGGATGAATATAAAGATGAGAAATCAGAAGCGAATCGAATTGTTGCGGAACAGGAAGCAGAGGCAGCGAAACCTAAGCTGCAGAGAGGAAAATCAATTAAGAAGATAGCATTGGAAGAGACGAAGGAGAAGGAACAGAATGAGATTGATGAAGAGGAGGAAGAGAAGATTGGTCTGACCACGATTGATTACTCGACGGTTGATGCAGCGAATATGTCAGTAACGAGAATGATAGAAGAAGGCTGAGGAGAGTGTTCTCAACATTGTGCAATGAGCTCATACTGACTTCTTTCTGCTTTCTCTCTCTTCGTCACAGTATCCTCGATCCAACTGAGCGTCTGAAGAAGGAATCTACATTTCGCTTCGAAATTGAGAGTGCTCGCCGTGAAGCTGAGATGGCACAGGCACAGAATGCAAGTCGTACTCGGGTTCCACTCTGGATGATTGGTCTTGTCTGCTTCCTCGGTATGGATGAGATTATGTCGGTATTGAGAAATCCTCTATTGTTGTTCTTACTTGTAGTCGTAGGTGGAAGTGCGTATGCAGCACATCAAGTCGGTGCGCTCATGCCAATGATCAGTGTTGCGAAGACGACTATTGCGCATATCTCAGCACAGCTCCAGTCGAACGTCAATCCAAAGGCTGTATCATCATCCTCAGCGACTGTGCCAAGCTCACGTCCTCTGATGTCTCGTGCACCAAGTCTCGCGAAGTCACACACCGACTCTTCACCACGTCACTCACGCACGGGTTCACGTAGCGGAGCTGCTGGTGTCAATGAGTTGGAGATGACAGCTATCGTACCAAGTGCGAATGATGATGGTGAGGACGAGCAAGATGCGATTAGCGAGACAGCAGCGATCAAACGTCGTATTCAGCAGAGAAAGGGAGCAACGCTGTAAATTTCTTCAGCGAATGCAGAAGAGATCATTAAGAGAAGAGGTGAGCGCTACGGCAGCAGCTATTTATCAAGGAGGTTTTGCTCGCGTTCTTTCTATCATCAAAGATACACATAATCGCACAAACTTCAAGTCACATTCGAGTTGCTGATCGACTTGTCCAATCGCAAGCCAGCAACAGGTGGACCAAGCTGAACTCCATGTGCCCGTGCTCGCCGAGGAAGCCAGCCTGGATGACGAGAAGTCTGTGCAGAGCTAGCTCCAACTGACCCACTCATCCTCATGTATTGTGCAGGGCACCCACGTGAACATGTGAGAATGCCTGCCATCGTGAGCGCGTGAGCACAGCGGTGCCTGAAGCGGCAGCATGAACACAACGCTGCTTGGAAGCAGCAGCTCCACTGTTGCACTCTCCACACTGCTACTTGTTCCGATGTGTGTGTGCTGTCAAGTGAGAGTGGAATGTGCCTGGTACCAGTTCAACAGGGCATGCGCGAGTTCGACAAGATCATTTCGAAATTGTTGCCGAATCCGTCACTTTATCACATGCCCACAAACCGGATGCGGCATTCAAACTGGAAGTCACTTTCTTCTTCCGATATCCGACAAGCGAATTCGTAATTGAAATCATTGAATTGAACACTGCGCTTGTGCTTGTACCGAGTACAGCATCCGGTGATCAAGCGCACTTCGACATGAGTGAAGGGAACACAGGAAACTTACACAGCCGCAGGAGATGCACAACTCGAACAATTGCTCAGCTCGCACAACTTCCACCATCACCCACCTAACAATCATGCCTTTTCTTACCAGTACTAGTGAGAAGTGTAACTCACGAAATCCAATCCTCACAGCATTACGAACAATCATCGTGTATCAGTTGATTGCGATCGGCGCATTAACAGTCTTCCTGACCGTACTCACCTATCTGTTGGTGGTACCACCATTTGGTCTGTGGACACCACTCAGTATCAATTCACCGTACGCACACCTTAGCAATGAGTTAGTACAAAGAAAGAGAGAAAGAGAGAAAGAGAGAAAGAGAGAAAGAGAGAAAGAGAGAAAGAGTATGTGTGTGTGATGATGATGATGATGATGATTGAGCTGACATCTTCTTTCTTCAGTGTTCATTCAATCTATCATGATCCATCCAGTCGTTCATCTGTCTTCTCATCACATCGTGATCGTATCTCAGACTGGTCAGTACCACCAACACCGGTCCTCTTTGCATTATGGGAGAAGTCAGTCGATCTGTTGGAAGTGTACCTACCAACACGATTGGTACCACCACCTATTCATTTGGTTCACATCATGACCGGTCCTGCTAAGTATCAAATGGTGAGAAGTGTCATCTTATTAGGTATTCCTGATCTACTCGCTGATCGTGTCATGAGTTTACATGACCTTCATCAGACAATCATATCACCATCACATCAATCAGCACAAGCGAAGACACTTCGTTCAGGTCTCATGCCAAATAAGGATGGTTCATTCACTATGCCTGATTTCAGTACATTGTCACTCTCAAAGCTCGAACGTCTGATGGCATTCGCATTGTCAGTCGGATTCTTTCAGGAGGTTGCTTATGCAGGTTCACATATCTATATCAATAATGCCTTGAGTGTTACATTGAGAAATGATCACCCCAACAATCAGAATGCATTACTTCTCGTTAATTCGAATGAATTCTATCTTGCAATGCATCATCTCCTCGATGGTCTCCTCACTCCAGATGATACATCTGCGATTGATGATCTTATGCTCAACTCATTCTCAAGAAGCGGTAATGGTAAGAGCGATCTTTCAAGTCGTCGTGAGAGAGCTATTCAGAGTCAAGTCAAGACACTACAAAGTCTCGGTACATCACCATCATCTGAGAGTTCCTTCTCGAATGCATGGTCATCTGCATTCGGTGAACCAACAATGTGGTCATTGTACAAGCGTCATCCAACACTCGAATCAAATTTTGCACAAGCGATGAGTGATGTCGATCGCCTAGGTAATCATGCACTCGTGGAAGATTATGAATGGAGTCGTATGAAAATTGGCAATGGATCAGCGAGTGTTCCTATTCATACACTTGTCGATCTCGGTGGCTCAACTGGTTCATTCTTATCAGCTGTACTTGCCTCGCACTCATCCATTAATCGTGGTGTCTTGTTTGATCTGCCAACATCGATCGCGCAAACAGCACCATCATGGAATGTCTCAGCGATGTCAAGTGATTCGCCAAAAGTGAACGTAGCAAAGAAGACGACTCTCGTCGGTGGTGACTTCTTCAATATTTCATCCCTACCACAGCCGTCCTCACAAGGTGCGACACGATACATATTGCGTCAGATATTGCATGACTGGTCCGATCGTGATTCAATGGTCATCTTACAGAATCTGCGTCAGGTGATGGGCGATCGTAAGGATGTCAGTATTGTACTAATCGAAATGAATCGTTCACCATCCCAATCAGCACCACTCGCACATATTCGCCATTGGACTGATCTCGGTATGATCATTTGCTGTAATGCAGCTGAACGTACCTCATCAACTTGGGAAGTCATTCTACGTGCTAGTGGTTGGAAGTTGGTCAGAACGGCACCAGCAAGAAGTGTGTATCAGATCATGGAGATTCGTCCGATCGAGAATGAGAGTGAGATAACAGCAGTTGGCACTGAGACTGGAGTCCATCAAGAGCTGTGATCATAGAGGTCATTGGCGTCCGTGCAGGAGCCTGATAAATTAAGTGAGAAGATGTGCAGAAAAGGAGGTCTCTGACCGGGTTCGCACATCATGAGCTGCGAGAAGCTCTCAGAGTGTTGTCCAACTTATTTCATTGCTATTGCTGCTTTCATTTTCCATACATAGTATTTTGCTTCCAAAGTTCATTCGTTCGAAGTTGCCAGCCGCTTTTGCAATGCAAAATCGCATGCAGAAAGGACTTGACATTTTGATGGTGTCTGTCGCATTTCCACAGGATTCAGTAAATCATGCGCAACCGTTCTATTGATCTCTGCAGCAACGATTCCAATCTTTGCTTGCAAAATGATCAAAGTTACAACGTAGAATGAATTCGACCGGCCAAGGACAGCCGAAAGGTGCTGTATCAGGCGATTCATACACCGGTGGCGTGCAATGCGAACGACTCAGAGTGTCTTTATTCGAATCGAGATGTGAGGTTGACTACTCTGCTATCCTTTACACCAATGAAGAGACGATAGAGTGGAATCAGTACAAATGAAGAAAGATCAAATGAGGTTGCTAAAGATCCCTTCGCTGCTGCCAGTGCTGGTGGCTGTCGCGATCAAGTTTTCATCCTTAGGAGGGAGGGTCTATTCGTCAGGAATAAGAAGAAAATGAGATGACTTCGCACAAAACGATTCATGAAATGAAATGGATCGCAGGAAATTACTCTGTATGTATGACTTGTGTCATTGCGAAATCGCTACGGACAATGTCTGCTAGTCCGTAGCGGCCTCTGGCTCAGGAGTAAGTGAGTGCGCGATGTCATGACATTGTGGTCATGAACACCTCCAACAACGAGTCCGCACTCAAAGGACCACGATAGGCGCAGCAACAAGTGAATGTCAAGCACATCAATTTTTGGCTGTCCCATTTCACCGACCTGAAACGACTTTGGATGGAACTCTTGCTGTACACTCACAACGAAACTCTCTGAAACCGTGCTACTGAGCGAATTCGAGAGCCACTGCAACAGACATTCAACGGCCACATTCAATTCATTCGACCATACGCAAGTTTCGCCTCTCACTACAATCCCCCTTCTCCTCCTATCATGTCGAAGCGCCTCGAGCGATCAGCCTCCTCCTCAACTGTCATGTTGGATTACAAACCAGCTCTGACCGTGCTACTACGTCAACAGGAGGAAGCAGTTGCAGCGACGCTACGATCGCCATATAAAAACAAGCAACAGAAGAGTGGACTGGGAAGAAATCAGCCGCCCTCCAAAGACCTCGATAGGAAGACTGCGAAGGGTTTGCTCGCCGCCGCACTCCCAACAGCGAATGAAGTGAGAGCAACTTCAGCAAGTCAGCTCAATCCAATACGCGGTCAACAAGGATCGAGTGTACTTTTTCGACACGCAACTCTCTCACAACCGAGATCGCCCGATATCGGGAATGGTGTTGGAAGTGGTGTGAACAAGCTCCTCCATGCGACTGTCGATGTATGGCAAGCTGATCCTTCGAAGCCGAGTACTGCATTCGTACATGCTGCGGCAGCAGCGCCATCACCCACCTCCTCCTCTTCTGCACCGATCGTTAAAGATCCACTCGTTCGTGCATATCCGGGTGAGTCACCTGAAAGTCGTGCATACCGCTCGATGCCACAACATGCAATTCATGTCGGTTCGATGTATTATACGCCGTATGAAGGTGCTGCTGCTGCGACGACGGCACCAGGTGGTGCAGCGAAGAAGATGGTGAGAGCAGCATCTGCAGCGACATTACCAACAAGGATCACATCGACAACAATCGTTGCACCATCACAATCAGGTGTTCTTCATATCCACCAGTATGCTGATGGAAACTTAGTTGAAGATTGTGCATGTGAGAAAGGTACGAAGTTAGTGGAACAAGATCGTGCAGCACAACAGCAGCATCAACAGCAGCAACAACAACAACTGTACCAACAATACTCGAAAGACAAGCCATTCGAAGAGTCGAAGGAGCAATCACCACCTGCTGTAACCTCAACATGGATGCCCCAGAATCTCTCGACAATGAAACGTGCAGCATCAGCAAAGCATCTCCTTCCTCCATCAGCCTTAGCAAGAGCAAATGTTCCGTACGCAAAGAATATTCGTCCTGTCGATACGAGTCGTACACATTCATTGTATGCATCTTCATTCAAACCAGTTGTCACACAGAAATACGCGAAATTAGGACGTGGTTATTTCGCTAGTCACAACAAATCGTACATTCGATCATGCTTACAGGATCCAGGTTATGGATTTCAACTCAACACACTCCAATCCCAATCTCAGAATGATCCAACCTTACAAAACTTTGCAGCTGAGATTACGACCGAACATCATGATCCGACGAAGACTTTGAGAGCGATCATTCCGAAAGAGAACTGGCCACAGACGATGTATCATGCAGATTATGTCAGACCGAGTGCGGAATTGATTAAATCGTATAAGAGAGTCGGGAAGAATTATAGACAAGGTAAGTTGCAAGTGAAAAAGAGAGAATGTGTATGTTTCTTTGTCAGTTTCCTCACTCTCTCGATGCGTTTTTCCATCTATCTCTTTCACAGCCGGCAACAAGTCCTACATTCGTGCAAATCTCCTCGATCCAGACTATCGTGATCAGAACGGTGAATTACTCGATCCGCAGAATCAACCGAATACCGTCTTTACCTCTCCTGTGCCATTTACACATGAAACGACACATACAAAGGATTATATCAACTTCACGCCAGAGTATAAGACACTCAGATCACATCATAAAGAACGTGTGAAGTTTGGCAGTGAGAGTAATCCGGTTGAGAACATCTGGAGTGCTCCCTGGGACGACAACTTTCTTTCTGAACAAGAGGCGAGAGAGTTGATGTGGACAAAGGAAGGAAGGGAGCAGTGAGATTAGTTCAACATGATTTTCTTGCTTTCTCGTTCTTTTCTGTTTCTATTCGATCGGCTCGCACAGATCTGTTCGTCGGCTCTATCTATCTCTTCCATTGCTCCATCTCTTGCACATTCTTTCTGCCTATTGCTTTACACAAAACGATGCATTGCTGCTCTCTGAGTTCATTTTTGATTAGGAATAGCGTTCTCTCTCTTCGACATACATTTCGACCTGCACTCGGTCTGTACGAATCGAATCGAGCATGGGTAGCACTTAAGAATTGTGCATCAGCATTTCTCTACAAGCATTACATGAGCCTCGACCCAAAACTCAAACCGGAGGAGCTGCTTCTCGCTGCAACGAAACTCCCACTTGCCAATGAATGTAAGTCCCAAATGGAAGGTGAGGTGCTGCACCATGCCAGAGATTTCCGATATTAGAATTTGAACAGAATCATATTCAAGAACTTGGAGAAGTGGAATCATCGTCTCGATTTCGGTGGTGAGGAGGATTATGATGACGACGAAGAGGAGAATGAAAGTGAAAGACAACTTGAATTTCAAGTTCAAGTTGATGTTGGATTCATAATTGCAAGACTCAAGATTGTGTGTTTGAATTGATTGAAAAGTGTATGAATTTGGCAGAATTGTTCAGCGATGACAACAAAATGTCGGTCGCTAATGAAACAAGAAAGAGGAGCAAGTGAAGAAGCTAAATGTAAGTGGGAAAAGGTGAGAAGTCGCGAAAAACAACTGCAGAAATGCCAAAATGAGGCACCAGATGAAGCTGTGAGTGGAGTGATTGAGCTTACAATGTACATAATGAAGAGGAGAATGAGGTGCGAATAAATTAATGTAGGGGAAAGGGATATCGATATTTGGTTCTTACTTGTTGGTTTGTGATTTAACGCTTGAGATGTGACACTTTCTGGATGGCAAGTGCAACGACGAACCATAACACGACGATACTAAATATTAACCATGCAAGATAATAGTTCTCCCAATCTTTACCAGTCGATAAGAATTTCGACACCCATTCCCATTTTGTTAATTGAATATCACCATATGTTACTGAATGAATTGTAGGACAATGACCATCTGAATTATCACAATAGAATTGGAATATCGAATTAGGTAAGAGTGCCTTTGGGAATGGATTCATATAATAGACCCATTGCCATCCTGCTGGGATAGCTTCCTTTTGGATGAAGATTCCACTGAAGAGACTGTTAGAAGAGAGGGAAGAGAAGAAGAGAAATGAGATAAGGATGATGACACAATAGATTGCATTCACTCTCCATTTCTCTCTCACTCCGACTTACAATAAGAAAGTAAAAATGAGTCCACAAAGAATATTCGCCACTTGAATATTCGGTGCTGTTGTTGCTATAAATTGACCAAAGTAGGAAAAGAAGATAGCAAAGAGATAGACGACACCGATATAATTGAAGAATGGTGTTGCACGATATTCGAAGTGCACGAGGAAGTATAATGGAATGACATAGAGAAAGACACAGATAAGTGCGTAAGGTAATTCAACAATTGCGAGACTTGCAGAGTAAATGACAGGCGCATAAGTATTCGCTGCACGTTCACGATAAAATACTTCTCTTAAACGAAAGATAATAGGTAAGGAGAGCGTTGTCTGAAGTACACCCATGAATCCCGTCGTCATATAAATGGCACTCACTTTTGAGATCAAACCAGCTTCATCGTTATCATTGATGTCACGCCAGACTAGTCCAAATATGACACCTAAAATCATCATGATTGTAAACTTTGCTGAATTGTAAGAAGTATCTCTCCAATAGACTGCAAAGAGACGATATACAACAGAATAGAATTGTTGACCATATGAAGATGCATATGGTGAATCAAATCGAGGTGCAGACTTACCATCTTTCGGTGTTGATAAAGCACGTACAGCATTCATATTATCTTCACGTAACTTCGATGCAGCATAGACTTCATCATATGGTGCAATCTTACCCTTAGCTGATGTACCTGCACCAATAACATCTAACATCCATGATGCTGGATTAACACGTTCAGGTAATGATGGACGATAATATTCTGGTCCAATATTAGCATTCATAAAATATGATACTAAATCATAACCATCTTCACCAACAGGACCAAAGTATACTTCTTTACCACCTGATTTAAGTAATAAAAGACGATCAAACATTGAAAATAATTCAGCTGATGGTTGATGAATAGTACATACAACAGCACGACCACGACGTGCAATCTTACGAATAACACGACATACAATCAATGCAGCACGTGAATCTAAACCAGAAGTTGGTTCATCTAAGAATAGGAATGTTGGATTTGCTGCTAATTCAACAGCAATAGAGAGACGTTTTAATTCATTTGGTGATAAACCTTCAATATTAGCATCACCAATAAGACGACCTGAAAGTGAATCTAATTCTAAATCTTCTAATATTTGATCAATAAAATGTGTACGTGCTTCTTTACTGATTGTTGATGATAAACGTAATTGTGCACTAAATTCAATTGCCTCACGTACAGTTTGTGTACCAACATGTATATCTGTCTGTTCACAATAACCCATTAAACGATTAAATGTTGGAAATGTTTGTTGATGACCATCAATTAAAATTTCTCCTGTTATTTTACCTGATGTCTTACGACCAGCTAAGACATCCATTAATGTTGTCTTACCTGCACCAGATGAACCCATCAATGCTGTTAATTCACCTGCACGTGCAAATCCATTGATACCACCTAATAATTGTCTTTGTCTCTTTGTTTCCTTACCAGTTGTAATATCCTTATCTATTACTTCAACACTATATTTTAAATCAATCCATGATAAATCCATTTGTTGAAATTTTATTTCATTTGGTTCATTTGTATTATCATGATCTTGTAATTGTTGTTGTTGTTGTTCTGCTGCTGCAGCTGCAGCTGCTTGAATCATTGATGTAGTACGTGTACCACCAATACGTACTTCAATTTTAACTTCTTCTTGTTGTTGTTGTTCAATAATATCAATATCAGTATCAGTATCAGTACGACGTGTACCTAATGTTAACCATGATCGTTTATATTTTAATGCAGCTGATGATATTATAATCATAACAAAGAAGAGACATATTAAATAACCAATACCAGCCCATTTATATGATGTATCATGACTAATCTGCCATACAGAAAGATATGAATCACCTAAACCATTTTCATAACGATCAGATTGAAATTCATTCAATGCACCTGATCGTAAACCCCAAGAAAATGGTGATAAATAATACATCCATATCAACCAATCTGGTATCTTATCTTTTGTTATTAAAAAACCACCAAATAACAACCAGACAGCTGTAATTGGTGGTGTCAAATTCATTGCAATATCAGGATTCTTTGATAAGTACGCAACAGTACGAAATAAGACACCAATCGCTAGATTGACACATATCATAATAAAGACAAAGAAGAAGTAACGACCTGCATCATGTGTAAAATCAGCCATCCAATAAGTCAAGGTAGCGAAGATTGTACTTTCTAATACGGCCAATGGTAGATGCATAATAACGACAGCAGCGACATATGAGAATGTACTATAAAATCCAGCATCAACTTGTTTGTACACCACAAGCTTAAATTCTGATGCGAGTGGTACTTCAGCCAGATTAATAAATGCAATAAAAATCAATCCGTAAAGAATGAGACCGATTCGAGGAGAAAAGTCACTTGTCCCTATGCCCAGTTGATAGAATAATGAACCCATGACAAGACCCATAAATACAGATTGACCAATACGAGGAAAGATGAATTCTGGTGATCGTGTCATAAACATGTATTGACGATCTAAACATGTCTTAGTGTGATGCCATAATGATCTCGATTGTAATGAATAGAACTGTGTACGAGTGAATTCTGATAGTTTCGTTGGATCAGTCTGAATCGCTTTCTTCTCTAATGAATTATTTGCATCACTTACTTCTTGTAACATGTCTGTATAAGTTGATGATGCTTCGTATGCTTTACGTAATGCAGATGTTGTTAATGGAATTCCTTTTGCTGTCACGATTTGACCAAGACCTTTAGTACGAGTTGGTTGAGTAACTGTTCCAGCTGCAGGTGTTGGACGAGATACAACAACATCTCCACTCAAAACTGGTGACTTCTTCACTGTCGTAGTATTATTTCCATCAGCATACAATTCTTCCACATCAACATCAGGACCAACATGAAATGTTACCTCATGTGCTGATGAGAGTGACATACGTGGTTGTAAGTTTTGCTTTGTCTGAATTTGTTCTTCTTCTTTTTTCTGATAAGATTGACCTGGAATGGATGTGGATGGATTTAGTGCCTGCTCTTGAGTTTGACCATCATTTGGAGTGAATTCTTTAAAACTTGTACGAAATGATGCCATACTTGATTGTTTACCTTTTGTTTCAATATCACGTTGCCATACTGCTGGTGGATCAGTTAAGAATTCAACTAACCAATCAGCAAAATCAATCGTTGAATTAGGTTCAATTTTAATTGTATTAAAATGTGTACGTAATTGTTGATGTGTACCAGAGAATACAATAACACCTTGACGTAATAAAATAATATTATCAAACATTTGAAATACTTCAGGTGATGGTTGAAGTAATGCAATAGTAGCTGAACCTTTCATAATACGTGTCCATCTCTTTAATGCTGATACAATATCAAATGTAGCAGCTGAATCTAAACCAGTTGATATTTCATCTAAGAATAATGCACGTGCTTGTGTAATCATCATTTCACCTAATGTAACACGTTTCTTTTGACCACCACTAACACCACGTATCATATTATTACCAACTATTGTATCAGCACATTCTTTTAAACCCAATAATTCTAACATCAATTCAACTTTCGTTTTCTGCATATCATCAAATATTGTTGAACCTAATAATTTCGATTCAGCATTACTATTTCGAAGTGCAAATTCAAATGTCTCACGTACAGTCATCATTGGAAAATGTACATCACCTTGTTCAACAAATGTTGCTAATTTTGATAATTCTTGACCTTGTTCTTTTGATTGTTTTGAAGTGAGACCATTCCATCGTATTTCACCTCTCAAATTCTCATTCTCACGTTCTAATCGACCAGCTAATGATTTTAATAATACTGATTTACCATGTCCTGGTGGTGCTAATATAAGTGTTAATTCACCTGGTCTTATAATACCATTTGATGTATTTAATGGACGAAATTCTTTTGTTGTTGTTGTATCACGATGATGATGTGATGATGTATCACGACGACGAAAGAAATTGAATGATGATGAAAACATATCACGATATGATGTATATAGATTTGGTATCTCATTACGTTTTATTGGTACTTGTACAGAATATGCAAGATCCTTATATGTTATTGTAAGATCAGGTAAATCCTTCCATACTGAACGTAATTCATTTAAATAGGATAAATATGCTGGTGGTAAATCTGTCTCTCCTTTCTTGTTCTGATTCTGATTCTGATTCTGATTCTGATGATTCTCATCCTGTAAACGTTGTTGTGTTGCTGCAGATGGTGCAGATTGAAGTTTAGTCTTTTGAGAGACCATCTCTGTACCTGGCTCGGGATCATATCCACCTTCTCCGATGTTGCGTTCAGACAACATGCTGGATTGATTGATTGGATGGTTGATTGATTGATTGATTGATGACTTACGATTGATGACTCGATGTATAAGAATTGATTGAGTGCTCTGGTTGTGCTGGGAGGGTGTAAACTAGTGAGAGAGAGAAAGGAGTGCAGAGAAGATGCGCAATTAGTTCGACTGTCTGTCTGTCAATCACATCAATTGCCAGCACATCGAAACAAAATGCTCAACTTACCTTGTTTGTGTGCTTGTAGATGGCTTAGAGGTGATATCGATGCAGATGGATGTGTGTGACAAGCATCTTGCTCTGACCTCGTATGTTCAGGCGATCAGGTCATGCAGTACCAACGTGAATTCACGTTACATGTCGCTTTCGGGAGACGCCGAAGGTAGCGCTCTACATCGCGCGAGTATTGATGGGCTCGCTCGGTTGATGACTGTGGGCCGACCACTCGCGCTGGTTTCTGACCCATCTTTCGAGTGCATGTGTGTTTGTGTGTGGTGTATTAGAGCTATTAGGGTTTGTGTATGTGTATGTATGTGTGTGGGTGTCTAGTTACATGAGTAATTCTTGGTGGTTCATCCTCTGCATCAATCTCTGACTCACATCGTCGACTTGTGACAGTATCGTCTCCTCACCTCCTTCTCGTATCCTTGACTCTCAACATGAGTGCATCGAGCTGTCTGAAGTGATGCCAACTAAACCACCCGAAGTTGCATCAACCGTTGACCATCTGAGATCCCAAGTTCAAAATTCTCAATGCGAGACAGATGTTAAAACAGGTTAGTCAATCACACTCAAACATATCGACATCGAAGGAACAGGAATGAACGAGTGATACAGATCTGTTGTACATTGTGATTATACTGGAATTACAGTACCTCCACAATACTTCACGTACCATGATTCTCTCATGGCCAGCTGGTGGTTCGGGATTAACAGTTGAATACTCCAAATTCGCACGTAACGGTGTCGCAGAACATCGTGAGGCATGGTCAGCTGGTACAGATAGTAATGTGATTGTGAGAAATAATTTGTTTGAAGATATTATGGGTACAGGATTTATTGCGATTGTGAATAGTAATGGTGATGCAACGAATTGGCAGATTTACGGCAATGTTTTCTATCACACTGGTTCATATTTGGATGGAATCATCAACACAGGTGTGATCATGAATCGATATGATGGTACAACTGGTGGAAGTAGTATCAACGTACGTGCAGTGAGTTGGCAGATCTACAACACGGCATAGCGAACATTGCTTTACACGCACGGATCGCACCAGAAGGTCCACTTGATTCTTATGTTATTGAGATCTTGCCTAATAATATGCTGGAAGCCGAAGCGACGGATGCAATGCAGTGCAAATTCATATTTCTGATGAGCTTTTCATTAATGTGAATCAAGTGCGGGGCAAAAATCGACTTCAAAAACCTGGTTTGAATTTCTGCCTTGTGATAATCAACATCCACGCGCGCTAAGATTAAACCACCTCTTTCTCGCCTTTCTGTCTTCCTCTCGTTAGTCTGCTGAGAAGTCGAAGTTGAATGCAGCTTTCGTTTGTGTCGATGCATACAGTTTTCGCATGAGTATCAGCACGATTAGAAGTGAGAGGAAGACCGTCACTGAGGAGAGACGTTGCGGCTGTTGCTGTTGCTGGATGCGTACAGCTGGTGGTGATGCTACAGCAACTACAGGTGCAGCAGGCTGAGGGATTGCAGCAGCAGGTGACGCCTCAGTTGCATTCGTTGCCGGAAGGATGACTCGGCCCTGTCGCTGTCGTAAACCTTCATCCAATACGAGCGGCGAGAGAGGGCTTGAGGTGATAGCGGATATGGCAGAGGATGAGGAGGATGCAGCAGCTGCATTGACAGGTGTCGCAGGCTCTTGTGCCGCGTTGCTCTGTTGATGCATCGGTTCGCTGTGGCTTCGGATGAATACAGGACTCGTCGGTCCACTCGGTGCCGCTGCGATACGCTTCGCCTGTTCCATATTGATCGGTGTCGCTGGTACACTCGTTGGTCCATGTGCAGGTGTGCTCGGTTGACTCACAGTCGTCACAGCTGCGATCGCCTTATTCGCTGCGATCGTATCAGTCACCTCCTTGTCCAACTTCGGTACACCAGCACGCTCTAATACACCTGGTTCGAGGTCTGGTAGTAGCTCGAGATTCGTTTGTCCACATAGCTCACACTTGTATGCAGATGAGCGTGCAGCGTATTCCTTGCGTTCGTGACTCGAATAGTCCAATGAGCCGATTGCGCCTGCTGCAGGAGTCATCATGAATGCAATCAGTGCTGTCAGAACTGTTCTAATACTCCATGAAGGTTGCCAATTTTGTGGATGAAAGCTGCTGATTGATAGACAGATCTTCTTGTTTGTCTCAAATCGACCTGATGGTGTTAACATGACAATATCAGGTGGCTTGAATGGCTGTGGAAATCGATGGGATTCGAGGTGGAATGTTGCAAGGAGAAGTTCGATAAGGTGGAAGACGAGATGAGATGAGGACGTTCAGACATAAGAGGGAAAAGAGATTATTCATGGAGTTGAGCAACAGGCAATATATGTACACGTCAGCATGAATGCTAATATATATATATTCTCTCACTTCCTTCAACTGACATACTGTGATGGAAGTAGAATTCTACCATGATATCTACCACCAGCATAATCTGAATCTGGAGGTCCACGAATAGTGAAATGCCATTCAAACATACTATCTTCACATGGTGAAGCTTGAAAGTAATCATTTTGTTTCTCTTCTGCTGCCTTCTGAAACTCCTGCCATTCTCTCATTATTCGTTTGACACTGAAGTTACGAGGATTCGCATTCGAGAGCGAGGAGGAGGCGGAGGACATGGTAGTAGAGTTGTTGTGATTGTGCTGCTGATGATGGAAGCAATTTTGTTGTTGCTGACGAGTTGGAAGAACGGAAAGAGGACGGTTTTAAGGGTGGGAGAGTAAGATGAATGCTAATTGCAAGTTGAATGATCGTGCTAGTCTTGATGGAAGATAATTCTAGTCGAAGTAGATGTGGTGGAGGAAGTGTAGGTACAGGGCAGCGGTGTGATGACAAAGCAGAAATTCGATGGAAGTGGTCGTTGTCTCTCGCAGTCAGATGCCCGTTCGCTGCAATCGCAAACGATGGGTGATTGATTATGCAGCATTGCAATTCAAGTGTCTTCGCGCAGATGGGTTGATTGATGTGTCATGATTGATTGCTAGCAGTACAGAATTATCCTCACTCAGGATCAATTCATACATCAGGCGTCTGACTGTCATGCAGCGACAGTGTCCGCTTATAGTGGAGATCATCCAAGATGTGAGTAGGATCGCATATTGCTACCTGTATCAGCACTGTGCAGGCACATATACGACCACAGTGAGGTAGAATAGTCACAGCTACACAACGCAAAGTCCTGTACTTCTGCCTCCAATCCTCGTGCCAGACAGCCGTTGATTGCTCGTGTAAATGTGCACACGAAGGCACACGAGTGCATCGTTGCTGCAGCATCGTCGAGGCAGGTAGGGCTCAAAGTGGCTGTGCATTGTTGATGTCGGTGACAATCTCAGCATTTGACCGAATTCAGCGCATTCACCAGTCGCAGCAAAATTAAGGAAATTGTTGTTGAATCGTTAAGTGGTTGCTGATTTCTGAATTGTTGACATTCTGAAAGCTTAAATAACGCAATGATGGTCTCCTCATAGCTTCGCTGGAATCGCTGATTTCTTCTTCGCGACTGCATTCTCCTCCTTCTTTCCTTCTCCCGATGGCTTCGTATTCCTACCTCTCTGCTCTAATTCCATTGTCAGATTGATACTGTCAGCATGTACACCTTCATACTGAATCGATCCAGGATTGCGAAATGCGTCTTGATACTTCCACTGCTCACGACTCAACTCAAAGATACGAAATGGCAGATCAGATAGATTGACTAATGCTTTACGTATCACTGGTTTGTCATGTCCACTTCTTCTTTCCAGATTCATAAGATGAGTTAATGGCATACCGCCGCACTTCCATTCACTAGCTGGTTGTGTCAGACCCTGTATCGCCGCAATCATTCCAGTACATCCCGTTGCAATCAGACTACCACATGTCTGACCGAGAGCATAGCAATAATTCGCATCAAAGTTGGACGGTAGACCACATCGACCTTCGTAACCGAGGAAATGACACACGAATGATGGTGAACCACGATAAGTACCCAGCTTCTTACGAAGAAGAAGCTCCTGCTCGACGAGTGCAGCAACGAGTCGCTCACTCTCGATCTTAGCAACTTGAACATTGCCGTGCGAATCACGATCCAGGAGGAGTTGCTGACTGATCGTTATTGGTAGTGATGTGAAGAGTGATGCTGATGCTGGTGTTAAGTGTGCTGTGATATTCGACGGTAATCCACGATCCTGATTCTCTGCCAGCATCTCATTGAGCTCGTTCATGAGTGCCGAGAAGTCTGTGAGAAAATCAATTAATCCTTCTGGTAGAATCACGCATCCGTAATGTCTGTCTTGCGAGGCACGTGTTACGATGCAGTCAGCAATTTCACATACGACTGATCTGAGAGTCTGGCCTTTCTTCTGAATCTCTTCTCCAATTAATGCGATGTTCGGATGGGTTTGTAACGCAACTTCGAGCGTGATGTGTGATGCTGTCCGTCCCATTAGCCTGCAGAAGTGATACGTCTTCCTTGCACTGACAGCGTCAGCACAGAGTGCGGCAACTTGCTCGGAGTAAACTTTGCACGCAGTGTCGAATCCGAAGCTCATTGCGAGGTATTCATTGCGCAGATCACCGTCGATAGTCTTCGGTGCACCGACGACTCTGATTGCACTCTTCTTCTCTCTGAAATATTCGGCCAATAATGCAGCATTCGTATTCGAATCATCGCCACCAACAACGACTAATCCATCAAGTTTAAGATTTGCACATGTCTGTGCAGTCTGTTCAAATTGTTTTGCTGTTTCGATCTTTGTACGCCCTGATCCAATCATATGAAATCCTCCTTGGTTGCGAAACCGATCCACAATCGTACGAGTGAGTTCGATGTACTTATTATCAACCAATCCACTTGGACCATCCAAGAAGCCGTACAGCTTGGAATCTGTGTGAATTCGAGTTTGAAGGAAATCGAATAATCCAGTGATGACATTGTGACCACCTGATGCTGGACCGCCTGAAAGCACGATACCGATTCGGAGTGGCGTGGATGGGAAGGAGGAAGAGGAGGATGCGGCTGTCGACGAAGATGCTGCTGCAGACGCCGATGAATTCGCAGCCGATACGAACTGCACGACTCTCTGTCCATACATATGTGGAAATAACTTCTCGATCGTCTTCGCATCAGCATATGCTGAGGTTGTGTCGCCTTGTACAACTTTGATATCGCTCGATTGTAAGCATAAAGGAAGTTGAGGACGATAAACTAAGCGTGCTTGTTCGAGAGGAGACAGTGATGCTACAGCATCGATCATCGATCGATCTAACGGCTGCTGCGACATGACGACGGGAGATGCGCAGATATCAGATTTGACTGTTGCGTGGATGATGTGATACAGTGAGGACTGTGAGCACTGAGGTACGATTCTGAGATTGCGCTCTGTGATAAGTAGTTGAAATTTGCCTTTGGTAGCAGTGCAGTACTAATTGCGCTGGCAGACGTGAAATCTCGGAAATGTGTCTTAACTTTCATCCATCGTTACTGCTTTTGCATTCTGCGCATCCATTCATCTGTCAGTCCCTGTGCACACTGCATGGAGTAATGCGTATCCATCTTGGTACTCATCGTATGCGCATCCTCGCATCGTTGCAACGCTGTGTTGCAGGAAGACCACAAATCATCATTACGATTGCGCAACCGAATCTCCCTCCCTGTTTGCTGCTCCTGTTCGTATTGCTGACATGCTCTCCTCTCTCTCTCTCAGTCTATCAATCAAATAGTTCACTTTTCATTTAATCTCCTTATCTGTCAATCATGAGTGGAGATTCTCACGCAATGGATCTTAGTGAGGAATCTAGGAGCGACGATGCCCACCCCAACAGCCGCAATACGATATCCTATCTTGATGCACTCATGAATCCACCATCCTCATCTGCATCCGCATCCTCCTCTTCCACTTCCTCACCTACCTTAACACCAATGGCTGATTCTCCACCGAAGCTCCGAGGAAATTATTTCGCATCAGCACGATCATCCCATGCTCAACCTCAAGCGCAACATCCTGATGCAACAATGACTAATGCAGCAGGTGCGAGTGGTGCTTCATCCGCTGCAGCAGTCCCGCATCTCGCTACATTCGAATTAGCGCCACCAGCATCATCTGCACCATTCTGTACTTCACCTACTGGCTCATCTTCCTCATCCTCCTCATCATCATCGTCATCCGTCAATACACCATCGAAGCGTCATATCACAAATGTGCTCAATCCGTACACACAGACCGCACGCTCCTCACCTCACACACCGAAATCACCAATTCGTATAAATGACGTATTGACGCTTAGTGGAAGTCAAGCTGCATCTTCTTCGTCCGCAACAGCATCATCGGTTGCCGATCCAAATCAAATGATAATACAGGCACAGCCTTCATCAAATTCACCAACTCCATCACCGACGCCATCGCCTCCTCCACGCACCCCGCCACCTCCAGGACGTCGTCTTGTTGATACGTCGCATCCAAATACCGCAAGTCGTGATTCCTCTCCAACTCATCCAATGCGATCACTTTCATCGCACTCACCAATGCGTAATAGATTCGATGATGCACGGCTCTCGCTGCACTCACCAACTCGCGTAGGCCTGCCTCCAGCATCGCCACGAACTCCCTCACATCGCCGACCGACGTCAATGATGTCCTCACCCTCATCGTCAATGGCGCGTGTGCAGCGATCTCCGGTACAAGCGTTCTATTTTCCAGGCGGCGTACCACCTTCCCCAGCTTCATCAGCCAGTGTGCGCAGGACGATCGCGATTGCAGGTGCAATGAATCCGAATGGATTCGATCAGGACGTGATGTCAGACTTATCACGTTCTGTACTCAAGTTGCCACGCTTCGTTACACCTTATGTCATTGCGCAGTGTCGACGCATTCAGACCTCGAGACCAGAGCTCAGGCATGCAGTACAGCAAATCAATGAGAAGCGAATGAAAGAACGCAAGGCACAGGAGGAAGCTGAAAGAGAGAGGAGGAAGAGCGGCGGGTCGCATGGACATCAGGCGAGTGTATCACAACAGCAACACGATATGTCCATCGATTCTCTTCTGGGCGCTTCGCTACAGGATGGCTCACCATCACACACGTCTGTACCGACGCGTGATGCATCACCTGCTGGACCAGTGATCCAGCGCGATCGAGGTGTCTCATCATCATCAACCGGCTCATCGGCTGCGGCTGTCCTGAGTCCACTCGCACTCGGTGAGCCAGCGACGAGGGCCAGCAGCGAACGTCCATCGAGTCAATCCCAACAGCATGATGAAGTCATTCTCGAGGAGGATTTGGACAACAACTCGCATTTCATGACTCCTCCATCGATATCACGAATGCGTGCATCAACAGCTGAAGGTGCCAACTCTCTCGGTAGTGAGCATCGCGACTCAATCACCAACGCATCGCTGAACTCATCTGTCTGTGCGAATGCAGATGATGTCGGTGATGCACTTCCTGATGCAGACACGACAGACGAGGATATGCTCGGTCAGGCGCACCATGATGAATCAACAGCTGAGCCACTCATTCATCCTGCGACATATCTCTTCTACTTCTCCAACCATCTCGAGAAGTTTCGTGATCCAACAACGAGATTCTTTCGAGTACTGGAAGGTAATATTGAAGGACTGCTCGGTGGAAATGAGCATGATCCTCACGCGAGTAGTAGAGCAGTAACACCGCCTGTCAATGCTGCTTCTGCAAAGTCAACCGGTGCGAGTCGTCCGACCACGCCTATGCAGTCGCACCACTCACACAGCGGATCAGTCTCACCACCAATTCATCCACCTCCAACTGCATCCTCCTCATCCGCCGCCGCACAGCACATCATCCTCACACCTGCTCCAAGTCCAACCACCTCATTCCTCACGCGTGAGCATTTCATTGAGCTACTGAATTGCATCTTGAAGATTCATCCAGGTCTTCTCTTCTTACAAGCTACACCAGAATTCCAGCAGAAGTACGCGCAGACATGTATCGCACGTGTTTTCTACTCACTAGCGAAATCATCCGATCGTTTAACACTCGCTGAAATGAAGAGATCGAATTTAGTCGATGAACTGACGAGGCTGGATGAAGAAGATGATATCAATTTGAGTGTCAAGTATTTCTCGTATCAACATTTTTATGTGATTTGTGAGTTGTCGAGGAGAGCGAGTGTTGAGATCGAGTGTTTTTGTTTGAATCGTTGCTCACTTCTTCGCCTTCCTTCTCTTGTTCTCCTTTCAGATTGTCGCTTCTGGGAAATGGATTCACCCGATCACGATGGTTATCTCACACTCGCCAATATTCGTGACTACGAGAACTGCAGTCTCAGCGAACGTATGTGTGAACGTATCATAGAGAACTGTCTCCAAGAAACGCAGCAAGCGAATCTCGCGTTTGAGAGGGATAATCGATCAGCATCAGCCAGTGGTGGAGGTACACCGCACAATGAGCTCAATACGAGTCTTGGTCCAATGAATGTCAACAATGAAGACAGCACACCAGCTATCACGTACGAGATGCACACACCTGCAATGTCGTACGAACAATTTATTCCTTTCTATCTCTCCGAAGTCGATAAATCCACACCACAAGCATTACGTTACTGGTTTCCATTACTCGATACAGATCACGATCATATTCTGTCACTGTACGAGCTCGACTGGTGGTTCGCAGATCAATTGGAAAAGATTCAAGCACTCAGCACAGACACCATTCGATGGGTTGATATTGTTTGTCAGGTACTTGATATGATAAAGGGTGGAGGAAGCGCATCACTGGCCGAAGCGGGCACAGTGCGAAACGCCACTTCAAGTTCCGCATCTGCATCGTCCTCAACACCTCCAACACATGCACCGGCGCACTTGAAATCACACTCGTTGACCTCACCCCAAATTCACAATCGCCGAACTAGCAGTGCCGCATCATCTCCTCGCCCCTCCCTTTCTGCATCGATGAAACCCCTCGCATCTTCGTTATCTTTCGAATTCAGCTCGTGTCATATCACAGCAAAGGATCTCGGACGATCGAAAATGCAGTCGTACTTCTTCAATCTCATCTTTAACCTGCCGCGATTTCTTCTCTCTGAGAGTAAGGATCCGCTGAGATCGAGAATGGCGCATGAAAATGAAGAGAAGGGTATCAGTGAGTGGGAGAGCTTTGCTGCCGCTCAATATCAATCACTTGTAGCGAATGAGGAGCTCCAGGCTCGTGCAGCTGAGCAGCAGTCGATGCACGAGCAGCAGATGAACGAACTTGGTCATGATGATGGCTCGGATATGGGTCACTCGCTCAGAAGTGATCATGATCCAGAGGAGGCAGGCATGGAACAGCAACAACATCATCAACAGCAGCAGCATCATCGCTCGAATGACGATGTCGATATGGACGAAGACGAGCATCGCAATCATCAGCAAAATCAGTACAACACGCATGATTCGAGTGCAGTCGCTGGTACAGGCACGAGTGCTTCAGGGACCACGCGGTTTTTAATCGAGGAGGAAGTCAGCCCTGAATCACCTCAACAACCGCAGCAGCATCATCATCACCTTTTGCAACAGCAACATCGTGATCAATCGAGTCACCACGATGATGACGATGAAGATGATGTAGCATCGGTGCAACACCATGCGCTCGTTTCACCAACTTCAAATTCGAACACCAACAACTCGACTCTACAGTCACCGTTGATGCAACGGATATCCCTGACGGATCCCAAATCAGAGATGGAAGAATCGAAGACTGAATCTAACACCTCACACAAGCCTGCAAGTGTTTACGCAACTCTTTCTCCAACATCAGCAGCCAGGGAAGCTAGTGCAACGAATTTCAAGAGGCAGTTGAATTTCGGCCAATGAGACGACTGATTCGACTTTCGGCAGTCTGCAGAAAACACCCTAATTTAATTTGAGTCAACGTTCTTGTCAATATCCACACATTTCTAGCCACAATCAATTTAATTCGTTCCGTTTGATTAAATGTCTGGGACGATGTATGAATGGCCTAAATGCAATAATTAATGCGATGCTGATGCAAAAGATGTGACTCATGCCTTATCCGATCGCTTCTTTATTCATCTTCTCCTTCTCAATAATATATTTTCCTTCTTTATACTTTTGACTCTCTTCAAATGCTTGTTCATAGAACCATCCGATATTCTCCTCACATGTCGTACAGAAGATATCGCAGACGGTGTGGAGTCCTGTTGTGAGGACACGATCTTCTTTGGGACCGAGTGAGACGTTGATGCTGTGATGAAAAGGAAAGAAAAAAGAAAAAGGATAATATGATTGGAAGAGAATGACCGAGTGAGTGCGTTGCTTGAGGTTGAAAGGTCCTTTATCTACCCATCTCGCCTCATCATCCTCTTCCTCTCTTCACTCACACATTGCCGAACAGATACGCTCGTCCGTGTCGTCCCTGGAATGCTTTGCTTACGAGTTCGTCATGGAGGGCGAGATGTGAGCGACTTAAGGAGAAAGAAGGGAAAGAGCGGTAACGATGTGAGTTGAGAGCGTCTGATTCTTAACTTCCAAATTCTCCATCATCCTCCTGAACTCACCATGCCGAGCATCGATAGATGACACCACCACCGAGGTAGCTCTTAAATAATTTCCCCATCTTTTTTGGGCGAAGTAGGATGAGTTACCTTGCTGTATTCAAGTCGAATCGCGAACGGAAGGAAACGCACGAACCAGTGGGAAGATTTGTGGTGGCGATGATTCGAGTGCGGATGTGGAAGAGAAATGAAGCGGACTGTAATTAAGGTATTGTATGGATGTACTTGAGAGGGTGTAACGCGAGGAGGAACTTGTGTAGAGGCTGGAGGAAGGAGATGAAGAAAGATGATTGAGATTCGTAACTGGAATGAACGGCGAGTTGATCTTTACGTGAAGATCGTACTACAACAACGAGATGGAAATATGTGAGTCGAAGGTAGATTTCTGGACTCGTGAATCAAACTTACATTGAGCTGCCAACGCACGAACGATCAAACGATCGAGGATGTCTGCGTTTACATAGTTTTTACACCCCCTGTGCCAGAAGCACTTTTCCTTTCCTTCTCGCCTCCACCACCGCCATGCTGCGTCAATTCCTCCAGCGTGCAGCGAATTCTGCACGTAGTGGTAGTGGCAGTGCTGCAATTCGCTCATCCGCCGCGGCATCCTCTTCATCTTCCTCCTCATCCACTGCATCTCCCTCTTCCTACTACCAACCACAACAATCCTCATATCAGCATCCGTCATCGCACTATTCCAGCACACCCCAATCATATTTCAATTCTTCATCCTCTTCATCATACTCACAGCAACCGCCACCCTCTTCTTCACTTCCACCAGCTCAACCTCCTTCCGCTCCACCACAAACTCTGTACATTCGTCGTATTCCAATGACCTCCCTCTCACAATCTTTTCGTGCATGGTTCGGACGTAATGGAAAGAGAGTGTGGTTCTGGATTGCAGCGATTGGTGGTGTGATTGCGTATGAGTGGTACACAGGAAAGGAACTGTCAGTTGAGATATCGGGAGATAATGCGAATGGAATAGTGCCAGTCGATGATGCTTCACGATATGTAATTCGTATCTCAATAATTTCTCTTACCCATCTCTCCCCATCCCTCCCACAGCACATTCATCTCCCTCCAACCAAACGTCGGCAGTGCCACTCGTTTCATTCCCACACGGCCAAAAACTCGTCTCTCAGATGTGATGGGATGTGATGAAGCGAAAGCAGAAGTATATGAGATTATTGAATATTTGAAAGATCCAAAGAAATTCACACAGCTGGGTGGAAAGATGCCGAAGGGTGTATTGTTGTTGGGACCACCAGGCACAGGTAAAACATTATTAGCGAGAGCATGCGCTGGCGAAGCCAATGTCTCCTTCTTCTCGACAACAGGAGCTGATTTCGAGGAGATGTGGATTGGTGTAGGTGCGAAACGTATGCGAGAATTATTTGCAGCAGCACGCGAGAAGAGTCCTGCGATTATCTTCATTGATGAGATTGATACCGTTGGTGGAAAGCGTGGACCTTACGACAATCCAAAAGCACGTATGTCATTGAATCAGCTCCTCACTGAACTTGATGGCTTCAAGGAATCGAAAGGCATTATCATCATGGCAGCAACGAACTTTGCAGAGAAGCTTGATCCTGCACTCCTCAGACCAGGACGATTCGATAAACATGTGACAGTAGAGGCACCGGATATTAAAGGAAGAAAAGCGATTCTCGATCTCTATGCAGCGAAGATGAAACTTGACCCAACTATCGATCTGAACATCATTGCGAGAGGTACGGGAGGTATGACGGGAGCTGATTTGCATCATCTTCTCAATTCAGCATCGATTCGTGCTGCGGTCTTGAACAAGCCGAGCATCACTCTGAACGATATCGAGTACGCGAAGGATAAGATTCTGATGGGTGTCGAGCGTGTGACAGCGCAGAATCCACCTGAGACAATCAGACGCATCGCTGTCTACGAAGGAGGAAAGAGTCTCGCTGCACTCCTCACACCCGATGCCGAACCGATTCACAAAGTCACTGTGATTCAACGTGGATCTGTACTCGGTAAGACTGTGCAACAGAGGAAGCAGAACGATGATGCAGTATCGAGGAACTACAAGGCCTTCCTCGCACTACTCGATATTCACCTAGCAGGTCGAGTTGCCGAAGAGATGATCTACGGAGAGAATGGAGTCTCAACTGTCTCTGCGAGGGACCTTGCACAAGCAACGAAAATCGCTCGCAAGATGATCATGAATTACGGCTATTCAGATAAAGCTGGCTTCCGCTCGTATGATACCAATTCATATGCGGCCGAGAGTTCACATCACAGCAAACAGGAGATTGATGAAGAAGTGAAGATGCTACTGACGCAAGCACATGAGAGAGTGAAAACAAAGCTGCATGAGAATAGAGATGTCCTCGATCGAGTGGTGCGGGCACTGATTAAACACGAAACATTAGACGGTGAGCAGCTCAAAAAGATAGTTGAAGGAAATGAACCAGAATCGGTAGCTACTGCAGACTTACTTTGAGTGTTGTTTTCTTGTTTGCATGCAATACTTGTCATTCTACAATTTCTCGCTCTGCTTGCACCAAATTTTGCAATTGATGGCAAACGATGGATGTGAAGATGAACAGACGATGAGCGAGTGGAATATCTAATGTGTCCAAAGAAAACTTCTTCACCAGATAGGAGAAGCAGAAGACGATCACTTCTCTTTCTCTTCCTTCATGTTTCGTTTCCCTCTTCTTCTCATTCAGCAGATTCTTCCTCAACTTCCACAATTTTCTTTCACCACCACACTTTTCACTGATCTTTCTGGCGGCCTCTGCTTTGCACACTCTCACACCTGCACAAAGCTGCTTTCTTCTTCGCGACTGGACTCTTTTTTTGCGTTCATTCCATCGTCGATCAGCATTGGTTGTCAACGCTGTGGATACCATTTGTTTTATCATATGCATACAATATTCAAGGGCTTGCTAATTGCTGATCTTGAACTTGATCACAACGCCACAATCTCTCTTTTCTTTGCTTGCATTTAGCCGAATCAATACCTCAAGTCTGATTTAAATGTGAAATAAAAAGTGTATGAATTTGGTCAGAAAGGACAGAATGTAAAAAGAACAAAAATGGGAATGAATTAAAGGAGCTAAATCGCTAAAGAATTGAACCCAACGTTCGTGCAAGAAACAAAGATGCGATAAGATGGCGAAGAGGTAGATCTATATCCAGATATCAAATGAGGAGTGAGATGGTAGATGAGGTTGGGTGATGACGAAAAGTGGGAAGTGAATAGAATAAAATGAGGGGAAAGCATGTTTGATTGTTGTTGGCTTGATTTAACGTTTCAGATGTGATACCTTCTGGATGACAATTGCAATCAGTATTCTGACGACAACAATACTAAATATTAACCATGCAAGATAATAATTCTCCCAATCTTTACCGGTCGATAAGAACTTCGACACCCATTCCCATTTCGTTAATTGAATATCACCATATGTTACTGAATGAATTGTAGGACAATGACCATCACTGTTATCACAGTAGAACTGAAAGATGGAATTCGAGATGAGTGCTTTAGGTACTGGATCAATATAATACATCCATTGCCATCCTTGCGGAATCGAGTCCTTCTGAATGAAAATACCACCAAAGAGGAAGAAGAACGTAAAAGCAAGACCTGATAAGATATTCGCAACTTGAATATTCGGGAGTAAGGAAGCCAACAGCTGTCCGAGGTAGGAGAAGAGGATAGCGAAGAGGTAGACGACACCGATGTAATTGAAGAATGGTGTAGCACGATATTCGAAGTGAACGAGGAAGTAGTACGGAATGACGAAGAGGAAGACACAAGTCAGTAAGTAAGGTAACTCAACAATCGCGAGACCCATCGAATACATTACTGGTGCGTATGTATTTGCTGCACGTTCACGATAGAATACTTCTCTCAACTTGAAAATGATCGGCAATGCATTTGATGTTTGAAGTACACCCATGAAACCGGTGGTCATATAGATCGCACTAACCTTTGAGATCATGCCTGCTTCGTCGTTATCATTGATATCACGATACACTAAACCGAACATAAGACCAAGAACTATCATCAAAGTGAACTTCGTTGAATTGTATGAAGTATCACGCCAGTACACCATAAAGAGACGATTCAATACCTGCATGAATTGTTGTTGATAGGATGATGCATAGAGTGAATCAAATCGGGGTGCTTGTGTACCAGCTTTCGGTTGTGACATCGAGTTGACTTTGATCATGTTATCTTCACGTAGTTTAGAGTCAGCGTAGACTTCATCGTATGGTGCAATCTTACCTTTTGCTGATGTACCTGCACCAATAACATCTAACATCCATGATGCTGGATTAACACGTTCAGGTAATGATGGACGATAATATTCTGGTCCAATATTAGCATTCATAAAATATGATACTAAATCATAACCATCTTCACCAACAGGACCAAAGTATACTTCTTTACCACCTGATTTAAGTAATAAAAGACGATCAAACATTGAAAATAATTCAGCTGATGGTTGATGAATAGTACATACAACAGCACGACCACGACGTGCAATCTTACGAATAACACGACATACAATCAATGCAGCACGTGAATCTAAACCAGAAGTTGGTTCATCTAAGAATAGGAATGTTGGATTTGCTGCTAATTCAACAGCAATAGAGAGACGTTTTAATTCATTTGGTGATAGACCTTCAATATTAGCATCACCAATTAATCTTCGAGATAGAGGAGTTAATTCTAAATCTTCTAGGATTTGATCAACGAAGTGTGTACGTTCGATCTCAGTGACTGTTGATGGTAAACGTAATAATGCTGAGAATTCAATCGCCTCTCGTACAGTTTGTGTACCAACATGTATATCTGTCTGTTCACAATAGCCCATTAAACGATTGAACGTTGGGAAAGTTTGTTGATGACCATCAATCAAGATCTGTCCAGTAATCTTACCTGATGTCTTACGGCCAGCGAGAACATCCATGAGTGTAGTCTTACCTGCACCAGATGAACCCATGAGTGCAGTGAGCTCACCTGCACGAGCGAAGCCATTAATACCAGAGAGTAATTGACGTTGACGTTTCGTTTCTTTGCCTGTCTTCACATCCTTATCTGTGACCTCAACACTATATTTCAAGTCAACCCATGATAGATCCATCTGTTGAAATTTAATCTGATTCGCATCTTCTTGTTTCTTGTGAAGCTCTGCTGCTGCTACCATTGATGTCGTACGTGCTCCTAAGCGGACTTCGATCTGGACATCATCAGGGTTCGCTGATTCTACGGTGTCAGTACGACGTGTACCTAATGTGAGCCATGAACGCTTGTACTTCAGTGCAGCAGATGATGCAATAACAACGAGAATAAACATACCAGCCAAATAAGCAATACCAGCCCATTTATACGCATTGTTAGTTGAGATTTGCCATGCAGATAAGTATGTATCACCTTGTCCTTCCTCATAACGATCTGACTTGAACTCATTCAAAGCACCACTACGCATACCCCAGGAGAACGGCGAGAGATAATACATCCAGATGAGCCAATCAGGAATCTTATCCTTCGTGATCAAATAACCGCCGAACGTTAAAAAAACTGAAGTCACAGGTCCAGTCAAGTTTGTAGCAACATCAGGATTCTTGGCCAAGTACGCAATAGTACGAAATAAGGCGCCGATTGATAAGTTCGTACCAATCATAAGAAGAACGAAGAAGAAGTAACGACCGGCATCATCAGCAAATCCAGACATCCAGTAGATTAATGTGGAGAAGATAGTACACTCGACGATTGCGAGAGGCAAGTGCATTAATATAACAGAACAGACATACGAAAAAGTGGAGTAAAAGCCAGCATCCACTTGCTTATACACGACCAACTTGAACTCACTTGCAATCGGGACTTCAGCCATATTCGCGAATGAAATGAAGATCAGACCAAATAGAATCAGACCTAAACGTGATGAGAAATCATTTGTTCCTGTACCAAGTTGCCAGAACAATGAGCCCATGACCAATCCCATAAATACAGATTGACCGATACGAGGAAAGATGAATTCTGGTGATCGTGTCATAAACATGTATTGACGATCTAAACATGTCTTAGTGTGATGCCATAATGATCGTGATTGTAATGAGTAGAACTGCATACGAGTGAATTCAGATAGTTTCGTTGGATCAGTCTGAATTGCTTTCTTCTCTAATGAATTATTTACATCACTTACTTCTTGTAACATGTCTGTATAAATTGAAGAAGCCTCCCATGCTTTACGTAATGCCGACGTAGTTAATGGAATACCTTTTGCTGTGACGATTTGACCAAGACCTTTAGTACGAGTGGTTGGTTGAATTGCATTTCCTGCTGGTGTGGATCCAGTCGATTGTGTGTTTGGACGTTGTACTACCACATCTTCGCTCGAAATCGGTAGCTTCTTCACAGTAGCAGCATCATTCTCTTTCTGTCCATCAACATACAATTCTTCGACATTAAGATCATTCGTAATATCAGGTCCGACATGGAATGTGGCTTCATGTGCTGATGAGAATGACACACGTGGTGGTACCACTTGCTTTGTTGCTGTTGGTTCCTCCACTTGATTAGATTGACCTGGAATCGATATAGCTGGATTTAGCGTCTGTTGTTGATGTGTTTGACCATCATTTGGACCAAACTCTCTAAAACTTGCACGAAATGATCTCATACTCGATTGTTTACCTTTTGCTTCAATATCACGTTGCCATACTGCTGGCGGATCGGTTAAGAATTCAACCAACCAATCAGCTGTATCCATATCCGGATTTGGTTCTATTTTACATGCTTCGAAGTGTGCACGAAGTTGTGCTTGTGTACCAGAGAATACAATAACACCTTGACGTAATAAAATAATATTATCAAACATTTGAAATACTTCAGGTGATGGTTGAAGTAATGCAATAGTAGCTGAACCTTTCATAATACGTGTCCATCTCTTTAATGCTGATACAATATCAAATGTAGCAGCTGAATCTAAACCAGTTGATATTTCATCTAAGAATAATGCACGTGCTTGTGTAATCATCATTTCACCTAATGTAACACGTTTCTTTTGACCACCACTAACACCACGTATCATATTATTACCAACTATTGTATCAGCACATTCTTTTAAACCCAATAATTCTAACATCAATTCAACTTTCGTTTTCTGCATATCATCAAATATTGTTGAACCTAATAATTTCGATTCAGCATTACTATTTCGAAGTGCAAATTCAAATGTCTCACGTACAGTCATCATTGGAAAATGTACATCACCTTGTTCAACAAATGTTGCTAATTTTGATAATTCTTGACCTTGTTCTTTTGATTGTTTTGAAGTGAGACCATTCCATCGTATTTCACCTCTCAAATTCTCATTCTCACGTTCTAATCGACCAGCTAATGATTTTAATAATACTGATTTACCATGTCCTGGTGGTGCTAATATAAGTGTTAATTCACCTGGTCTTATAATACCATTTGATGTATTTAATGGACGAAATTCTTTTGTTGTTGTTGTATCACGATGATGATGTGATGATGTATCACGACGACGAAAGAAATTGAATGATGATGAAAACATATCACGATATGATGTATATAGATTTGGTATCTCATTACGTTTTATTGGTACTTGTACAGAATATGCAAGATCCTTATATGTTATTGTAAGATCAGGTAAATCCTTCCATACTGAACGTAATTCATTCAAATAGGATAAATATGCTGGTGGTAAATCTGTTTCTCCTTTCTTGTTCTGTTGATTCTGATTCTGCTGATTCTGATGATTCTCATCCTGTAAACGTTGTTGTGTTGCTGCAGATGGTGCAGATTGAAGTTTTGTCTTTTGAGAGACCATCTCTGTACCTGGCTCGGGATCATATCCATCATCTCCGGTTGTAAGTGCTGGTGGCATGATTGTTTGTTGATTGATGACTTGATGTATGATGATGGATTAAGTATGATTGGTATCGAAGGATGTTTATAACTAGAGAGAGGAGTGCAGAAAAGATGCGTAATTAGATCGATCTGATTGCAATAACTTCGACTCGTGAGACACTGATTCACACCCACACCATTCCGTCACGAACCTTTTGTTGTGTTTGTCACTCTCTTGGCTTCGATGTTGCTGTTTGGATGTGTGTCAGAGTAAAGAGTAGAGAGGTGTGTCTGCGCATGATTGCGATAGGCTGATCAGCCGTGCGGATGCAATGCATCACGCGACGTCGCAACCGGCAATCGGATCTTAAAAATTGGTGAAGACGATATTTTCAAAATATTTTGCGCACGTGAAGTTTTGAATCACCGCGGTTGAAATTATTTTCATCAACAATTTGGTTTCGAACGTTTGTTCACCGCGGTGGAAGTGATGGTGGTACAGGACCGTGCCGGTATTCAAATGTGAGAAGCGAAAGGAAATGATGGGAGCAGGAGGAGAGGAAGGATGAAACACGACGGCGATCGGTCGATGTATTCACAACTCAAAGAAGAAGAAGATACACATTCACATATTCACACATTCACCTGGATTCAGTGTCATGATGCTCCCAATGCTGGTACCAGCAGAACTCAATAAAGAGTGACACAGCACAAAGAGGATATCGAAGATCAGTCCAAGCAAGTTTCGCTCACATCAGAGCATTCCTCGGATGATGTTGTATCGTGTCCCTGTTCTCGCTTCACAACTGTACAATTCGGTGACCGCGTCAATGTCGACGCACATGTTGATAGTAGAATGGGAAGCAAAGCCTTGCAAAAATCTGTCTTCCAAACTGTCGATTTCCACAGCCGTCCAAGCCACCTGATATTGTCATGTTAACACTATCAGGTCGATCCGAGACAAACAAGAAGATTTGTTTATCAATCAGCAGCTTTCATCCACAAAATTGGCAACCTTCATGGAGTATTAGAACAGTTCTGATTGCTTTCTGCGGACGAAGATGACCCCATGAGTTGCGAGAAAGGAGAATAAAAGATGAGAGAAAATCGGCTCTGGCTGTGTTGCAATCGATTCTCGCAAATGCATAAATCAAACATGTTGAAGTCAATTTGCCTGCTTTGAAAGAAGTGAATGTTTCGGAAAATATTACGTCGCACAAGGAGAAGAAGAGACTTGTGTCATTAAGGAATTGAGGAAGAAGAAAGGAGACAAGCACGAGGCTGTAGCATGAGGTTTAATTTAGGAAGGAGAAAGAAGAAGCGAATAGGGAGGAAGAAAAGGCGAGTCGAATCGGATCGAGTCCAGAGGGAAGAGAAGAAGGAGACAATCTACCGGTATCGTGCTTACAAAATAAGCAGTAGAGCGGTAGCGAGAATGAGGGAGGTTGTAAAGAAGGAAGAACTGAGTGAAGTTGCAGAGCTGGCGAAGCCAGTTGAAGAAGAGGAAGGGTTATCGCCATTAATCGCAGTGTCAGTTGAAGTGGATGAAGGAGAGGACGAAGAAGATTGAGATGCAGTGCTGCTACTGTCGCTGCCACTACCTGACGACGATGAATCGGCTGTCGAGGATAAAGCACCGGTCGATGATGCAGCAGTACTGGAAGAAGAAGCAGCAGAAGTCGATGATGGTGAAGCTGACGAACTGGGAAGACTGGTGGAGGGTGTGGACGAAGAGGAGGAGCTAGTTCCACCCGATGAAGAGGAAGATGAAGTCGGTGATGTATCCACAAACTGATATGCACCAATATCCCAACTTCCACCTGTACCTCTCGTCACGCCATTCGGATCAACATCATAAGGTGCAGCAAGGGCAAAACCAGGCAAACTGAATTTTAGTTGCCAGTTACCTGTTAACCATGGTGATGCATCCTGGAAGGGTGATCCTTTGCCAACGATATCGTGTGTCCCACTTTTTCCGTTTGGTGAGTTCGCATAATGATAATTATAATCAACTAACGATCCATCTGCACCTGAACCTGCCACATTATTATACCAGATGTTATTCTCTACCACATACGAATCAAGTGGACCTTCAGGTGCAATACGTGCTGTGAACGAGTCACCACGAATGTTAGCGATGACATTATTGTAGATATGCCAATTCACTGCTCGTACGTTGATACTACTTCCACCAGTTGTACCATCATATCGATTCATGATCACACCTGTATTAATGATTCCATCCAAATATGAACCAGTGTGATAGAAAACATTGCCGTAAATCTGCCAATTCGTTGCATCACCATTACTATTCACAATCGCAATAAATCCTGTACCCATAATATCTTCAAACAAATTATTTCTCACAATCACATTACTATCTGTACCAGCTGACCATGCCTCACGATGTTCTGCGACACCGTTACGTGCGAATTTGGAGTATTCAACTGTTAATCCCGAACCACCAGCTGGCCATGAGAGAATCATGGTACGTGAAGTATCGTGGAGGTAACAATAAGACACTGTAATTCCCGTGTAATCATTCACAATGTACAACAGATCTGTATCACTCGTCTCACTCCTTCCTTCACCTTCAATATCCATATGCTTAAGTGTGATTGACTTGACAACAGCTAGGAAATCAATGACATGATAACCTGCTTTGACATGAAATCCGAATCCTGTCTCCCACGAACCTGGTCCACCACCTGTTGAGCCATCGATTACGTAATAACCTGTCGAGAAAGCGAGTGTATCAGTGAACTGTGCCGTACCGATACCGTATGTATCCATCCAGCCGACACTTGTACCATGTTCAGCGACGATTGCCTTCTTGATTGTGATGAGTTGTGTACCCTGTACAGCGTCGTCGAATGTGACACCGTTGTATGTGCCTGTTGCTACGTAATAGGTGCTGTTGCGAACGAGTGTCGAAGGTATCTGCTTGAACGCGTTAGTCCAATCTGCACCAGTACTACTACCAGTGGCACTGCTACGTACATAGTAGGTACCGGCATCGACACCGACACACAGCAGTGAGAGTGAGAGGAGAAGGAACACCAGTACTGTGCACTTCGAATTCATCCTGGCTGACGACCGTGTAGATGACAGTGAAAGTGACCAGTGATAGGAGTTGTGAGAGTCGTGAGTTTGCGATGATCAAGTGTGGGTGGGTGCATCGGAACGGTGGCTGAACGGACACGCGCACAGTCGTTGGGTCATCCACGCCAGAATCACGATCATTTCACATCGGCATGTTCGGAAGTCAGTCCTCGAAAGACAACAGACATGCAGACATAACTGTGCTGGCACTCAAACTTACTCTCAGTGCCAGCACATGCAACTCTCACCTGTGTGACATCGGAAGCAGAGCCTAGCCCAAGAGCACGAGTTGCATCTCACACAGTCAGCGAGTGTAGGCTACATCAGATTGTGATTTGATTGAGAATCACAATCACCACGACGTTGCATCCAGTCAACAGTTCGGCAGCAAGGCAGGCAGGCATACAAGCAATTGATCTAGTGGACTTCATGCAAAATGTATGAATGATCGAAATTAGACTTTGGTGGAAGAAGGCACCGGGAGACTGAATTTCTCGTCTTCCACGATCGCCTTAATCTGCTTCCCATCTAGCGTTTCGTATTTCATCAATGCATCCGTCAATCTCTCCAGTGTCTGTTTCTCCTTCGTAAGTAGCTCTTTCACACGTTTGTAGGAATCATCGAGTAGTTGCTTCACTTCTTTGTCCACACTTGCCTTCTGATGCTCACTTGTGCCGACTGTAAATTCATTGATTTCTGAATCTGATTGCGGACCGTGTTCTTTCCCAAATCCCAACGACATCACCATTGCGCGAGCGATCGTATTCGCACGCCTCAAATCAGAGGTTGCATGAGAGGAGATACCATTCTCGCCGTAGACGATTTCTTCTGCCACTCTTCCACCAACGAGTGTATCAATCTTTCCTAACATGTCAGTGTACGTTTCATCAACAATATCCTCGTTTGTAAGACTCGTGAATGCCATACGACCTAATCGTGTACCACGTTGTTGTATCGTTACCTTATGAATCGGTCGTGAGGACTTTCCTTTCTTCAAAGCAATCAACGATTGTCCTGATGAATATACAGCAATATGATGCTTCATCTCTTCTGAATTCATACTCGTCGTACGTGGGAGACCCATCAGAATCGTGTCGAGACTCTCTTCGATATCGTCTTGTGTGACGAACGGCTTATCTTTGGCTGCTGCACGTAACGCTGCACCATTTAGTAACTGTGATAAATCAGCTCCTGTCATCCCTTCCGTTCTGCGTGCAATCAGATTGAGATCATACTGTGGATCAAGTTTCATCTTCGCTGCATACAAATCAAGAATCGCTTTCCTTCCTTTAATATCCGGTGGTAACACATCCACACGTTTATCAAATCTTCCTGGACGCATCAATGCTTTATCTAACGTATCAGGTGAATTGGTTGCTGCGATAACGATCACACCTTTCGATTTCTTGAAACCATCCATTTCAGTGAGAAGTTGATCGAGTGTTTGACGAGAATCGGATTCATCCATCGATTGACGCTTTCCACCGACTGCATCGATCTCATCGATGAAAACAATAGCTGGACTGTGTTTTCTTGCTGTATCGAATAGTTCTCGCATACGTTTCGCACCAACACCAGAATACATCTCTTCAAAATCAGCTCCAGTTGCTGAGAAGAAAGCAACATCTGCTTCTCCTGCTACTGCTCTCGCCAATAATGTTTTACCTGTACCTGGTGGTCCAAGCAACAGCACACCTTTCGGCATTTTACCTCCCAATCTCGTAAATTTCTTCGGATCTTTCAAATATTCCACCACTTCCCACATCTCCGCTTTCGCTTCCTCACATCCCATGACATCATTCAAACGTGTCTTCGGTTTCTCAACAGGAAAACGATCCTCTGTCATTGACATCATTTTGCCTGTTTTGAGTTTCTCCCATGATTCTTTCACAGATGCTTGTATCTCCTCTGGTGTCATATCTTTGTAATAAGTATCTCTCACATAATACGAAGCATATCCAAGTATAGCTGTCAGACAGATCCAGAATGTAAAACGACTTCTCCTTCGCTCGTTCTTATATTCAACGAATGCAATATCGATATCGGTGGGACCACCGAATTGTTTGATATCTGAACGAAGCTCGGAGGAGGTACGTGCGTAGGGACGGTAGTGGACTTCACCACTGTCGGAAGAGAGTGCAACTGCGGACAGACCACGTGGTTGAGGAGGTTGAGGAGGTTGTTGAGGTGAGTAGAAGGAAGAGGAAGATGGTGGAACTGCTGCAGCTGAAGATGCAACATTTGTCGTATCTATCTGCTGCTGAGTGATCATTCCCAGCGCTTTCTGTGCTGCCATACACTCTGCAATAATTGGTGGATGAGCTGCTTCCTCTTTCGTGAGGAAGTACTGATAGAATTCAATCAGTCGTTGATGTGCTTGATGTGAATTATACAACTCAAATAATGAGACGATGGCTTCCTTTCGATCAGATACACCGTTGCGTGCGATGGCACTCGCCTCAAAACGCTTGATCAGAGGGTTAAGCATGGGATGATGACCTGGGAGTGGCATGTCGCTTGAGAATCCAGGCTGACGTGGTGAGGTATTGGAGGGTGAATAGGATGGCGCGGATTGTGTCGATGGTGCAGCTGCCATTGAAGCTGCATTTGATGCTCGCAGTGCTTTCATCGCGAGTTTAACTTCCTGTATGATAACCGGATCAGCTGCCTCCTCTTTGGTCAGTCGCTCACGATACAATTGTTCCACACTCTGATACGCATGATGTGTATTATACAATCGAAAGAGTGCATGTACATCTCTCTCAGCAGGTGGTTTCGAAAAGAAACATAATTCAAAATCATTCGTCGTAACTGCCAGAACATTTCCACCCTCCTTCCGATCATACTCCAACACGTGACGTGCATTATCTATGTGTATTTTGACTTCCCAATCCATCTTCTCATCTGGTGAGAGAAAGTGTGACATGTAAGCGACACGTTGATATGCACCATACTGGTAGTACAACTCAAGTACCTCAGCCGTAGCACGTGAGGAAGCGGGTAGTGACCAGAATTGACGCTCGAATGAGGAAAGACCTTTGATCGTTCCAAGTTGATCGGCATCGTGAGAACCATCCTTGTACATATGTGTGGTGGAGAAAGTGCGCTTCGAGAATTGGTGAAGAGATGGAGGATGGAGTCGATGTGGTGATGTGATGCAGCAATTGGTGGAGGAAGCGGACGAGACGGAGGAGAACGGTGATGCTGATGCGATGGATGATGAGGTCGATGCAAATGTAGCTCGCTGAATTGAAGTCAATGATCGCTCCAATATTTGTGATCGGAGGAGGCGAGGAGGACACCTCAAACTCAATCTTCGAAGCAGCATGTTGGCTGGATGGTGGATGAAGGTGATAAAGGGATATGAACCAGATAAATCGAATGCAATATTGTGATGGTTAAACACGGTGCTACTACGGAGCACAGATAACCAATCGGAACAAACAACGGTGGCGAATGTTGGACAAACAAGGAACGGCACGGGAGCTCCGTAAAGAAGCACTTTTTTCATTCAATGCTATCTCAACAAGGAGAAAGGTGGAAATTAGTGCAGGATGGTAGTGAAATACCACTATGATAATAATGATCTCGACCAAGTTATGGTTTAATTGATCTTCTGGTTATCACAGTGGACTATTTGAGCTTTATGACTGTGCATCACACTTTGACTTTCACTTTTCTGTCCTTTCATCCATCTTTCCACCATGTCCTTCCTCGCTCGCCGTATCCAACAACAGATGCCACGGTTGGTATCGAGTAGCAAGATGAGAAAGAATTGTGCAACTGTACTGTGATCCGGTGAACGTGAATCTTGCTCTGACACACTCTCTCGCTTCTCCTCCTGAAGCATCGCCTCAAGCGTCACTGCTCGTCAGTTCGCTGCTTCCTCCTCATCTCAGCAGGTTCGCTCTTACAAGGTCTTGCACCAGAGCCAGGCAAAAGCAGGTAAGTGCCGCAGAAAAATACACAGAGATACAAATGAGATCGGCGATTCACAAATCTTACTGACTTCTCTGCTAATTCTCTCCTCAGTCGGTGGTCGTCAGGGTGTTGTCTCATCCAATGACAACGCATTGAATCTCAAGCTTGATACACCAAAAGGACTCGGTGGTGCAGGTGGTCCAGGTACAAATCCAGAGGTGAGTCAGACATGCATATGAGGAACGGAAGATTGCCCTACTACGTGTGATAAATGCTCATTCGCCTCCATCTCTTCTGCTACATTCAGCAACTCTTCGCTGCTGGTTACTCCGCATGTTTTCGTGGTGCAATGGGTCTTGCACAAACCAAGTTGAAGCTCCCAACTATCCCAGCTGATGCGTCTGTGGAAGGTCTCGTGGACATCGGCAAAAATGATAACGGAACGCTTGGAATTCAAGCAGAACTCAAAGTAAACATCCCGGGATGGAAGAAGGAAGATGTTCAGAAGCTCATCAATGAAGCACATCAGATTTGCCCGTACTCACACGCAACACGCGGAAACATCAAGGTTACACTGACTGTTGTTTAAAAAACATCATCCGCCGTGCCTAGATCGATATCTGATTGTATCTACATGCATTCTGATCGATGATTCGCTGGTTTAATTGTTTTCTCTTGTTTTTCTGAAGTTGTCGTCCCACAGTTGAATGATTCATCTTCTCATACATCTTTTGTTCGTCACTTCGTTCTATTCTCTCGTTGATCATGAGTTTGCGCAGCGAAATGCGAGTGCAATCGAATTATCGTCAAATGATATGTTATGGGATGCTGAATTCATAAAATCAAAACAATAAAGTCGCTTAACTTCCAATGAGATCCTTATATTCCTTTCTAATCTCTTCCTCCTCCGCTTGTGTATAATCATTTCTAATATTAAACGTCGTACGAATCTCATCCGGTTCCTTATTTCTAATCAGAGTCGCTACTTTTGCTGATGTCAATTGAAGAAGTGGTTTGATGTTGAGATAATTCGCTGCGAGGAGGAGCTTGAAGAGGATCTCTTGATTCTCAGCTGAGGGTGGAATTGGTGAGTTCAAACCATTCGGTGTCGTCGGTGTCTCACCATTCTCGATAAACAGAACATCCCACGCATCAACGAGATCTTTCATTCGTGAAGAGACGAGTGGTTTCTCGATCTTACGTGGTGGAATCTTCATATGATACACGAGATAATCAATCACCTTCTGTACAATCATTCCTTCGATATGATATAAGGGAATCTCATTTGCATCACGATCACCTTCCAATGTTGTCTTACATAATTCACTCGTCATCAGTGCTTGACGAGGAACTTGATATCGTCGGCCTTCCTTTGAGATCAACGTTATGGTCTGTGGCGCGGAGTGAGAGGAGCTGCCGCCTGGGACTTCATCAGCGTCGAGAGACAGGATTTTTTCGTTGTGTTGAGGCTGCGAATTGTGTGCAGGTGGAGGTGTCTTCACTTTCACTGCCCTTTCGTTGACATGTAGGGTACTGCTCATTGTGCTGTGCTGTGCTGTGAATCACCGATGGATCAGTGAGAAGATAATCTCCGATTCTGATGGTGAACTCGAGTAGAGGACCAAGGAACGCCACTCGAATTGAGAGGGTACGAAGAATTTGAGCTGAATGGGCTGTGATGGGATGCAATAGATGCAGAATACAGCGATGGAGAAGCAAAAAGAAGTCAGTTACGTTGACTGTGTTAAAGACATGTCTCACAATTTGCACTCGCTCTGCCACCATCATTTCTTGCTGCATCCATGTCACGTCCTGTGAAACCGAGTCAGTAAAATGCGCACTTGCATGTGGTGCGAGTTGAGTGACGCTGCTGCTGCATTCGTGTTGCATTCCTCTTGTGCGAATCTCAACCGCTCACTGTTACATCGTCCTCTACTCTAGGCGCATCATCTTCTGCCAAGACACCTGTAGGAAATAATCTACGTGGGAGAGGCGGACCTACTGGAACACCTGCGTCCTCATCATCCTCATCATCCTCATCCTCAACTCCCTCAACAATCATTCGCAAACCTGGCTCACACAAAACACCTTCCTCCTCGCCCACCAATGTCCCTTCCTCACACTCCTCCGACGACAATCATCAACAACTCGGCTTGAAACTGATCAACGGTGATCAAGAGCTCAGCATCCTCGATAACAAAGTCACGATAGGACGAAGAAAAGAATGCGATATCTGTCTGAATGATCCCTTAGTGTCAGGAAATCACTGCGAAATTACAAATGGATTTGCAATGGATATGGACTCGACGAATGGTACGACATTAAATACAATACCACTGAAACCACTTGTAAAGAAAATGCTCAAAACTGGTGACAAACTTCAGATAGGTGATCGAATCCTGCGAATAGAATCAGGACAGCCTATCATCCGTGGTAGTAGTGAGCATCAAGATCAAGATTTGTCACGATCGAAGAAGTTTATCGGTGGTGTGAATGGGAGAGGATCGAAGGATAATGGAAGCAGTAGTAGTGCGAATAAGGAGGAAGAGAAAACGGAGACGACAGAAGCAGAACAGAAGGAGGCAGAGGAGGAAGCGAAATTGACAGTGGAGGAGTCAGTTGAGAGTCAAGGAGTGAGAGAAGTAGAGAGGCTGGACTTGGAAGAGTGAGAGTGTATTTGAGGCTGACGAATCAAATTGCATCTCCTTGCCTGCAGGCTAATGGACAAGGAATTTCTTCAAATCATCGGTCACGATTCCCTGAAGAAGCAACTTCGGCAATTTTATAAGAAAGTTCAACTTGATAATATTCGTGCGAATGCTGGAAAGGAGAAAGATAAGAAGAGACTGTATCATATGATCTTCTCTGGACCACCTGGAACAGGTCAGCTGAAGTGAGAGAAGAGGATGGATTGATTGCTGCTTGACTTGAAGTGATCTGATCTCACGCCTCTTCGTCTTCCTTCTTGTTGCTTCTATCCTGTCGTTTGCTTCACTGTCATTATTCTGTCTGCATCCACTCCTCCTCACTTCTCATCTTATCATCATTTCATCATCACACTGCAGGAAAAACCACCATGGCGAATCTCGTCTCTAAGATCATGTTAAAGATGAAACTCGTCCAAAGTGACAAAGTCGTGTTCATCAACAATGCGCTCGAACTCTTGGGTTCATTTGTTGGACAAACACCAGCGAAAGTCGATGCGAAAGTGATGGAAGCAAAAGGAGGAATATGTTTTATTGATGAGGCATATTCAGTGGTGAAGGGTGGAGGTGATCGAGATTCGAATGGTGGACAGTTTGGACGTGAGGCAATCGATACAATCATGAAGCATATGGATAATGGAGGAAATGGTGCAACATGTGTATTTATCTTCGCCGGCTATGAGAAACCGATGGAGGATTTCCTTCGAATGAATGAAGGTCTCGCACGTCGTATCCCTTATCGATATACATTTGAGGCGTACAATCATGATCAATTGACTGCGATCTTTCATGTCATGTGTGCATCGAAGGGTGAGATGTTGGAAGCAGGAATGGATTCACAGACAGAAATACCTAAATTATTGAATGAGATCGATCCACTGATGTTAGCAAATCAGAATGCGGGCTTAATCCAGAATTGGTTGAGTTTCGCTCAAGGTGAGCGCGATGATAGAGTCGACATCGATGAGGCTCTTGCAAATCCAGATCTCGCGAGTACTCTGACAAAAGAGGATCTCGTAGCCGCATTAGTGCGTGTAAAGACAATGCGCGGACCAGAAGAGAAGGTACAGCAGATGCAATTACATGGAGAACCAGAGTTGCAGTACGCAGAACAATAGCACCCTCCTCTTCATATCATTAGTCAATAGTAGCGCATCGCGACGGTACCTCGTCTCTTCAGCAGCATAGCGCATCGCAGTTTTCGCACAATTTCAAGTCAGATTTCGATGTCATTTCCAAGTCAGTGAATTTGCCTCTGCCAATTGCTTCACCAACATGTAGAATTGATAGAATTTACGTCATGTGTATGTTTAGATCTTAGAAAACGGAAAAAAACAAAGGCGTGCTGCGTGCGAGAAATACGCACTTCCTTGACGATCCGCTTGGATGTGTGCGCGTGCGGGCGTATGTACTGCTGCTGCTGCGGTGGCGGTAGTGATATAATATTAACGTGTAAAGATGCACTAGTCGCTGTTGCTTGTGTGTGTGATACTGCTGATGTTTCACTTGAAATTTCTCCAGTTTTCCAATACCACTTATCTCCCTTCTCTCACTCACGCACTCCCCTTCTTCTCTCCCTTATTCCTCATTCGCAAACTTCATCAATGCATCTGAATTCTTCTTCAACTCTTGTTGATAATCAGCATTCGCATAGAATTGACGCATCCAACGACGATATTTCAGAATGGGACCATCTTCACGAACGATTAAAGGCTTACGGAGAAATTGCTGTAAAGTGAGGAGAGGGCAGAGGAGAATGGAGTGAGCATCGCAAAAGTGGCACATCAATTTGTTCATCTCACATCCAACCGTTTCTTCACTCACCTTATAATTCCAGATCGGAAGATCTCTTTCAAATTGAACCACAAGACCCATCAGAAACAGCTTCGCTAAAAATCGTGGTACAGTTGGTTCCGCATATAAACAATTCTGTGCACGTTGTAGTGTATGTTGTATCGGTGTAATTGTTTCAATAATAGCAATCCTTCCGAACGGTGTCGGGAAGATAAGTTGTACTAATGCTGGTCCGACTTGATCGATGCGAGAATCGAGTTTAGTTAGAGGAATGGAGTAACCACAGATGGTAACTTGTTGTGTCAGAACGAGACGCGCGATGTGACCGACGGGATCGTGCAGAGGATCCCTGTGATGAGGAGGAAGGCAATAGCATGATGATGAGTACACACAATGCAATTGTCTCTCCCTTCACTCACATTCTCTCAAAAAAATACTTCTTCTCCTTTTCACTTCTCCAAACTCACCAAGTCGCCTCCCATTCATGTCTCACAATCCTTCCGAGCCAACTCAACAAGAAATCACCGTGAACATATTCGAGATGGGCGACATCAGCACCTGCAGAAGAAGGAAGAAGAGTAACGTGTACGGTGAGCACGCTGTTCTCTTATGATTGTTCATCTGCTTCTCGTGCAATGCATCCCATCTCTCCTCAGCTCACCATTCTCCGGAATCTCTTGAATATGACACGCAATCTCATGTGTCACTGATCCATGATACGACCATCCTTCCATACCTGCTATGAGAGGAATCTCCCAATTTGGTGGCACAGAGATACCGGTGTGTGATGGGGAAGTAGAAGTAGTGGTATTGGTCGTGGTGAGGATCTTATCAGGAATGTTCTTCTCGTTGTTGTTGTTGTTGTTGTTGTCGTTGGTGGTGGTGTCATTCTCATTCTTTGGTGAGTTGGAATGTGATCTTGTTTCGTGCTCATCAATTTCAAGATCTTTCAAATTCTCATCATGATACCAAATGAATACCATACGATTGATTTCCTTACTCTTCCATACTTTCAAACTGGTATTCTTACTGGTATCACATTTCGACATCAAATCAGTCTGATTCAATATATTACATCCTTTCGGAATACTTGATTCTGTCATCACTACCACATCATTCTCCTTAAATTCATCCTTATCAAATGGATGAATTTTTGGTAAACGTATCAGGATCAATGATTCACCGAGTGCGTTCACACGATGCGCACGAGAGGAGGAATAAGGTGGCACATGATATTCGTCACAGATTTTGTACCTGTTTGTTGAAGAGGAGAGAAGTGTGTGCGGAGTGAGTTGCATGCTTCTTCCTATCAACCACAATCCTGCATTCATTTCCTCCACAATTCTCTCACTCCCCTACTCTCTCAACTCACCAAGTAATCGGATATCCTGGTGGAATATTTCCTGCTAATCTCAAATACGCAGCTTCTAATCTCTTCTCCTTCCCATATGTTCGAATATATTCAAATGGACGGATTGTCCATTGATAGAGTAAGCGTAGGAGAAGGAGTAGGAGAAAGGTGGAGAGGAGTGTTGACCATTGTGTCGAGGGTGAGAGTGAGGAGAAGGAGGTTAAGCGTTTGATGTAGACACTGAGGAGACCAGTGGTGTGGAGAAGGGGAGCGGATGAGGAGGTGGTGGTGTTCAAATCGGGTACGGAGGTTGAATTGGAGGCAGAGAAGGCATCCGCAGCAGCTGAGTCGAGCATGCCGTTATCTCCACCATCGAATCGTAGATTCGGTAGAAGTACACCACCGATCATACATCCAAGAGCGACACCGATACCGAGCGCATTACCGCTGATGTTCTCACGAGTGACTCCGAACATTTGGATGGACAGATCGAGAGGATGGAGAGAGCAGGCGGAGTTGTTGTCCGAGTGTAGTACTGGTGGTACCACAAGTGTGAGTTCGCAATTTGTTTATTTAGGGGTAGATACGAATTGTGTGTACGCGACGAGCGGCGGTACTAGTAGGAGCACGGCGATATTAAAACGAGAGCGAGACTTTTGTACCTGAGCACGTGAAAAGACCTCGATTGTCAAAACTTAACGATGTGCAGCCAAATTTTGTTGTCCACCTTTTCTGCTCCTATTCCTCCTGCTCCTGCCAAATTCAATGTCCTCTCCAGCTTCTGGTCCACCTCGTGCCTTAGGTACACGTATCGCACGTGCCTATCTCGCCTGTCATCAGCACACACTCGCTTACGGTGCATGCGTACGCGAGATCGTGGAATCATCGAATAATATTACGAAAGATGCGTGTGCGAAGAGTTTCGCAGCTTTGAAGGAATGTGTGAAGATGCAGGCAGGGAAGAGATAATTAGATGGAGAAGAAGAAGCGGAAGGAAGAAAGGCGATATATAATCGTCGCAATCTCCATCCGAATCTGCACCACATCCAGTTCGATCTTGGCGTCTCTCATCAACCATCTCATCTGTGAGTCTACTCAGCCAGCGACACGGAATTGCAAATGGTCATCGAGGAAGCAGCAGCAGGCACAAGCAGATAATTCCTCACGGAGATCCCGACAAACTCAACCGTGGTATTATCTCGCTCAATCACGATAGCTGGCCGTGCAACCACGTTACGAGGCTCTGCGCACAAGGACACGACTACGTAAAGCTGCTGCATTGGGAGCAGATCCAAACAAGCCTCGTTCATTTGTAAAACAGATCTCGACATCGCATCAAAGTTCAACTGATTCAATTTCGATGTTGCACGCAAGCGCAAGTCGATTTGAGCCTAGAAATATGAATAAATATATGTGCATTGAATTGTGTGTTGAGACAACTTGCAGGAAAGAAAGAGGAGGAGCTGTGCTGCGTTTTCTGCAGCGTCGTGTGTTGGAGAGAAGAGTTGGATTTTTAAGTCTGCTCAATCGGCTTGCGCTCGCGACACCAAAGCTCATTTCCAAACCGTACCATTGGGAGGGCATGTCCCGGGAGGATTATCAGCCGCACCAATGAAGTGGGATTGATAAAGTTGCTGAAGTTGTTCAATGTCTTCTTTAGTCGTGACATTCGGCCACTTTATAGTTGTCGGAATGAGATTCACAAACGCATCCATCGTCTGATTAAAATTCTTCTTTGGATTCGGTTGTCCTGGTCCATCTGTACCAACCCATACTTCTACCTCACCAACTAAGCTGACACCGACTATCCCATAGGTCAAGGCATCAAGTAAACATGCCCAAACAGGCGCCGTCAATTTTAAGTAGACTGGTAACCATGCTGATTCCATTGCTGTATATGGTGGAAGATAGATTGGTGTGAGATGTTGATTGGGTACGAGCCAACCACCGAGCGGTGCGGATGTGTTTCCAGCTAGGACGGATAAGTTTAGATGGGTGACTGTGATAGAAGAAGAAAATGGATTGTAGAGCATTGCTTGTGCCATTACGACGCCGCCGTGATTCACGAATATTCCAATTGCTTCTGACAAATTCATTGCAACAGTCAAGTGTGAAATAAACGGTGCTTTATTGCCTTCAACACTCAGACTTGTCGTGAATGCTTCGAATGCTGGTTGTAAAAGAGGAATTGAAATACCCGGTTGATATGAACCATCTGCTTGGAGGATCTTACCGTACATACTGATATCGATGAGATGACCATTCAGATAATCGCTGAGAAATTGTCGAGCGATCAACTGATTCGTAAAATTCGATCCTGGTATGAGTGGACTCCAGAATGTTGCGAAACAATTCTCTGTATATTCATTCACACCAAGCTCCACAGTGAAATTGGTGAGTTGTACTGTCACGATACGTAACGATTGGAAGTAGATATCCATTTCAAATAAACCTAATCCACGAATCGCTACTTGGCTTGGATTAGTGAGTGAGACATTGCATGATAACTGAATGAATCCACCATCTTCATATCCTTGTGAGTTGATACTTCCTCTTGTTGCCGAGAGGATATCGAGATGATTTACGTGTAAGAGAGAGTTACCTGTGCTATAATTCAAGAAGGAATTATAGCCTGCGAGTAAGACAGTATCACGTTGATGAATATGTGTGAGATGCAACTCACCCATACCTGTATCTACAATCGGATCAGCAAATCCATCTAATGTGAGGAGTAATCCATTATTCGATACCATTATACCAGCGAACTTCTCGAATGCTGACACATTGGTGATCTGAAAATGTGCCGAGTCGAAATCGAGGAAGAGTGTGGTGTTCGAACCAGGTTCGTATGTGATTGGGAATCGATCAACAGTCAAAACTCCAAGTTGCACGCCTTCTGTCAGGATGTTCAAGTCAAGTCCACTCGAGGTGATGTTCATTGGAATATTGAGTGAAGGAGGGAGCGCTACGTGTGCTGTCACATGTGCTGTGGTGGAGATCATGAGTTCTTTACCATGGAATTGGAGAATGAAGGCTGTGATCGAGAAATTGTGAAGAAGTTCCATAGCGAGGCCGTTTGCTGTGACGTTAACAGCAAGTCCAGCGAGTGTCAGTGCGTGTGCTGATGTATTGACACTCTTCTCACCATCTCCATCCACCATTATTCCATTTCCTCTCATCTCCAATGTCTGATTCTTCCCTGCTACGTAATGTGACATGAACTCACCAATTGTGCCTAAATCCTCCTGTGCAGGATTGAGATATCCTCTCGCAGTGATGTGTGGATTGTAACCGGAGATCATGTAGAGTGGAAGGATTTCCAGCGATCCAACACGAATAGATTTGTAATATAAATCGAACCAAGCATTCGATAGATTCAGTGTGAGAATCGATGGATTAAAGATCGTTGCATTCATAATAAGATCAACACCACATAGTGGAGGTTGTTCACATGTGGCACGATTACCTAAGATCTGTAAGGATTTCTCTTCGGTATCTTTTAAGCCACCTCCACCTTGCATATCGATTGTGATCGAGATTGGTAAGTCAATGATATCAAGTGGACCATACAAGTAACCAGCTGAGACATTTGCGAATCCAGTGAATTGTAACGGTACCATACCTTCAGCAGCGACAAATGTACGCACATAGTCTACGTAATTCGAGAGAGGAGGTGTGAGTGTGAATGTCGCGTACATGTGTGAGATGAATCGATGTGCTGTTGTGTTGGATGGATGTGGCGAGACGGAGGCAGGCGATGTCATCGAGAGTGTACCGAGTTCAACTGATCCACCATTCACATCATCTCTGTCTCCTGTCGTGTTATTCTGATATCCTACCGATACAGCCATAATAATGGAATACACATCCAAAATCGCTGATTCACCTAATGGTGAATCAATCTGAAATTCAATATCCATATCAAATTCGATTGTTGAGGTCTCTTCACTCGGAATCATCCGCGCGGTGAGGACGACGACGTGTGAGATGAGAGAGGTGTTTAGTCCAGGGACGATTGATGGTAGTGATAATCCTTGAATCACTTCATTATAAAGTGGAATCGAGCTTCCATTCACAACAGCAGGTTTTGCATAGACAGTTGATTCATGTCCTGTCAAATATCTCCCAATAAATTCTCGTGTGACATTCGGATGTGATGCATCAGGATCGAATACACCCGATAGTGAAAAGATATTCTCACCAGCATTCAACATTACCTCCGTATCATCTGTCACCAACACACCTTGTTTCTTGCCTTGGTAGAAGAAATCGAATGTCAATTGACCGATTGGATGGAGTGAGAATGGGGATGGGTTTTCGAGGGAGATGATTGCGTTGACTCGTAACTCTTCTTTCGTTGATGATCGCATATTGAATGACACAAGATGTACATTTTTCGTCAAGCCCGCACAACCTTGCAGAGTGATGGTTTTCTCGAAATCGATGGGATATGTGATGAGAGGCACACCAAAGACGTATGGTGTGACATCGAAACTACTCTTGACACTCCACTGAATTTGTGATTGAAAGATGACATCGTGCAGCCATGCATGAAATGCGGGTGAGGAATCGACATGAAAGAGTGAGGAGAAATTGAAGGAGATGTCACCATCGCATGTCAAGGCTGGGAAGAGCATGTGACCGATTGCTGGATTGTCACTGTCGTCGGAATCGATGTCATCGCGAGAGATGGATGACAGTGTGGAGGCCGATGGTAGTACGAGTGAATCCTGCGACTGTTCAACACGATACAACCTCAATATCGCATCCGCCGTCTTGGCTTTCACTTTCCACAAGTTCGTAATACTTCCACTCGCCTGTAACTTCAGCCTAGTTTCTGTTGGTGTACCATTCACTTCTATCGTATCAAAATTGAGATTCGAGTGTGACATTTGCGATTTGATGATTTCAGGAAGGATGGTGCTGAATACGAGAAGGATGAAGAAACCGAGTGAGAAGGTGATGATGGAGGAAAGCATGCAGATGTAACGACGACGCGACATCTGACAGCCGCCGAAACAACATGCGCAACGAAGAGAGGTTTTGGAGGCAGAGAAAGCATCGTCGTCTGTGTGTGCGGAGAGGAGAGCAAAGGATATTATTGTGAGCGTGCGCAAAGATCGAGGATGAGCGCTAGTATTGCTATATCTCTTCTCCTCTCCTTCTCCTTCTCAACTAACCATTCGTCGCTTGTAAATTCTGGTACTGTGGATACTCATGCTCCTTTCGTTCTTCCGCATATTCAATATCTTCGAATGGCGATTGTTGATAAGGTGCGACGGGTGATGTGAGAAGAGGAGTGCGCATTGTGTTGGCGGATGTGTGTGAGGATGTACTGCTGTTACTGATGCTGCGTGTGAGTGTACTTGCGTTATTGAAAGAACCAGCTCGAGATGATAGCGGTGTAGGGACGACGTCGACATCCAGTGAATTTATTGTTGATCCACTCTGTGCTCGAAGGCGTGGAGAGGATGACATGAGTTGTGAGAAAGATGGATGAGGGAGTTGTTGAGAGATATTTTGCGTGTACGCGGTGAGGGATGAGCAGGAGGAATGGCTGGTGGCGTGGGAGGAAGATCGCAATGCGGCGTTTGAATGAACGTGAGCTTACTTCAATCGAGTAGGAGAATGATGGTACTACGTAAGTTTGATGTAACACCTCACACGATGATATTCCTTACTTTGAAGAATTTGGAGAATGATCACAGCGTGGAGATGAAGCAACGAGGCGAGGAGAAATTGGATCAAATTGTGTCGGCATTCGATCGTCTCAAATTATCAATTTCGCCTGTGATCAACACAACAGTACCACTGCAGTCGTAGTGATAGAGAGTGCAAGTAGCGTCGTGAATACTGTCACTGTACTTCACTCAAGTTCCGCAAACAACTCCCGCAGCGCATCACAACCTGGCTCAACGTCCACATCTGATCGTACGCTGATACGACCTGCTTTTGCATCTTACTGCGCTACTGCATCTACTACACCGACACTGATTGCTCCTCGAGCTTGAACGTACAGGCAGAGCATAATCTTCGACATCGTCCGCATTCATCACTAACACCTCGATTTCGGTCCTACTACTTCCGCATACTCCTCCACAATGAGTGGTAAAGGAATGAGTTTCCTTAATAAAAAGAGTTGGCATACGGGTGGATTGAAGATGATAGCGAAAGTATGGCAAGCAGAAGAAGCAGCGAAAGTTGAAGCGAAAAAGATCGAGGAATGGAGGAAGGAGAAGGAGGAGGAGAGAAAGATTGAAGATTTGAGACAGCTACAATTACAAGCAGGTCTGCTCACAAAATCACAAGTCGATCGTATCGAGTGGATGTACACTGGTGGTGGATCAAAACTCGCAGAAGATATTGCAAAAGAACAGGAAGCGTATCTACTCGGTAAAGTGAAACAAGAATCATCGAATGAAATTAATGATGTCAAAGCACTCGCTGGTGGTACAGCAGCTGGTGCACTTCTTCTTGGTGCATCGAGCATCGGATCAGCAGTTGGAAGTGGCGTCAAATCTGAGCCAGGTGCACAACTCGCACTCTCACAGCAACAATTGGATCACAAATCCAAAGTGAAAGCTGATCTCGAAGCAGCTTCACTCCTACGTCAAGATCCATTGATGGCGATTCAACAACAATCTGAAGCACGTCGCTCTGCACTCACAAATAATCCTGTCATGATGGCACGAATGCGTGAACAAGTGCTGCGAGAGAAGTTAGCGAATGAATTGATTAAACAGAAGAAGAGAGAGGAGAAGGAAAAAGAGAAGAAGGAGAAGAAAGAAAGAAGGAGGAAGGAGAAGAAGGAAGCGAAAAGAGAGAAGAGTGATAGGAAGAAACGAAGTAGAAGTAGGAGTAGGAGTCGAAGCGATAGTGACAGTGATAGCAGTCGATCAGTATCACCGAAGCGCGAAGCACATGCACCTGTAGCTTCATCAACCTCTGCTGCCGCTGCATCCTCCACAACTCATCATCCACACGCTCAATCTACAGCTGCCTCCTCCGTATCCGTTGCTCCTTCTTCCTCATCCTCTGTTCCTGGACCAGCAGTTCCAATCGAGCTGAAACAACGTGACAGCACCGCACTCGACGCTGCCTGGTCCACTTCTGGTGCTGATACACTCGCACCTCTGCCTGAACAACGAGGTGGTCTATTCCATCCTTCGGGCGGTGACAAGTCGAAAGATCGAGCGAAATCGTCGGAGAGGAAGAGAAGTACAGAACGCAAGGAAACATCGCCGCATACTCGTCGTCATCTATCACCATCTCGCTCGCGTTCATCATCACGCGATGCACGTCGCTCCCATCGACGTCACGATTCACCTCGACGAAGCAAGAGTCGTGATCGTTCGCCACCTCGCCACACGTCATCAAGTTCCCGTCGCCATGACTCGCGCTCTCCTCGTCGCCACTCATCACGATCGCCTCGTCGCCATTCATCTCGCTCACCTCGTCGTACTTCTGATCATCGCTCCAACCGTCGACATGACTCTCGCTCGCCGCGACGTACTGATAGGAGAGATGAACGACGCGACAGTTCGCGTGATCGTGATCGTGATCGCACATCCTCATCATCATATCATCGCTCACGTGACGAGCGTCGTGATGGTGACAAACGCAGACGACATTCATCAAGATCGAGATCAAGATCTCCTTCTCGTGATATAAAGCGATCCCGTACAGGCGAATCACATGCACCTCCTCCAATGTCTCACTCTGCCGCACCTATTACTACGGCTTCTTCAGCATCCACAGCTGCACCGCTGCCTCCACCTCGTCCTCTTGCTGCCGCTGCTTCTTCTTCCTCCTCACGCTCATCTCATCGTTCAAATGCTTCCATTCGTCCAACTCTCACTCCAGAGGAACGAGCTGCCCGATTGGCTGCAATGTCAGCCGATGCATCTCAACATGAAGAGAACGTACGTGCGCGTGCTGCTGCAGCGATTGCAGCACAAGAGGTGGAGGAGAAGGCAATCGCTGCGCAGCAGGCAAAGGTGAAATCGAAAGAACCAGCAGCATTCCTACAACAAATCAACAGTACTGTTTATTCTGGTACGCATGAGACACTTCAGGAGCGATTGACGAAGAATCAACATTACTTAGTGAGCAAGGGTAGCCTCGAATAATCTTTGTGCCATTGCGAGGTGAGAAAGAAAGGATCACCGCCAGCGTGAATAGATCATAAACTGAATATCAATGTTGATTAAGTGTGCGAGGTGAAGTCCGGCAAATAGAGGAGTGAGTACCGAATGCTTAATATGCTGTCCCAACCAGGACCCGTACCACCTCGAAAAATTAAAAAATCGTCTTTGTGTCTCAAATCGCTCAGTCAATTCGCAACGTCGCCTTGCTGTTCTGCTGGTGAGTGTTGCTCGAGTAGAGCAGGTCTACCATATTTCTTTCCTTGCACTGTCGTTCTTCTCATCCTATCCTCGTCCTGATTTCTCGCGCTTCTTTCCTCTGCTGCAGACAAATTCGCAACGCATTATAGCTCTTGCACAATTGCAACAACGGCCAGAAGATGTCACGCCATCAGGTTAGTTTCGTATGCAGTAGTAGAGGATTGTGCTGGAACGAGAGCTGCGCAGGATACCAATTGATCCCGATCCCTCAATATTCGAATTCTTTGCGCTCTGCCTCCACCTCCTATGCTGTGCTTGATCACTCAATGATCCTTCTCTTCTTTGCATCCTTCAGCAGTACGCACCAATGGATGCGGAGGAAGATTTGATCGATTATACCGCCGCTGAGCTCTCGGACGATGAAGATGCAACGATGCAGGACAACAACGACACAGACGATGATGAACCTCTGACGACTGTATCAGCATCCTCATCCTTGCCATTACGATTGAAAAAGCCAATCAGCCACCGTCCTCTGAGGGCATCAGCTGTTGTCTTCCGTAACGATGGAGAGATCATTCATCGCGCACCGATTGCAATTCGTGTGATCACACCGTCAGCGAGTGGAGGATTGAAGATTCCTGTATCAGCCATCGCAGCAGCCGCATCCTCCTCATCTGCCACACAAAGGACGCCAGCAAAGCGTAAGGCATCACCACCACGCGAAATGGAATCAGCGAGCAAGAAGATGAAGGCACCACCGATGAAGCGAGAGGAATCGCTTGGAACGCCAGCAGTATCTGCACGAAAGGCTGCAAGAGTTACAGGCGCTGCATTAGTGTGAGTAGCATTGCTGAGAAAAGGAGATAGTGTTGCTTTTGGAGAAATTCGTTATATCAACCGACCGTGTGCTCATCGATCATCTCTCTTCTTCCTTCTAAATAGTCATCCTTCTCCTGTTCCACCTGTCGGCACCTTCGTCAACGTGAGCGAAGGCATGTCTGGCGTACTGCCTGAAGTGACACAATATCCGTACACAGGACACGTGATTCGTAAAGTTGGCGCGCCTCCTACAACCGCACAGGATCTTGCATCGGAGAAAGGACCAACGCCGATTATCGTACCAAGTTTCGCAGCGTGGTTTGATCTGGCGAATGTACATGAGATTGAACGAGCATGTCAGTAGAGTTATCGAGAGTAGTGCAGTGCAAGGATGCGACGCTATGAAATTGAAATCTCATCTTACTCGTTCCCCCTCCCTTCTTCTCAGGCCTTCCTGAATTCTTCGATGCCGCTGCACAACGTACGAAAGCGAATAAATTCTACAAAGATACACGCAATTTCACGATCCAGACATTTCGTCAGAATCCTCGTGTCTACCTGACTCTGACTGCAATGAGAAAGATGGTGAATGGTGATGCATGCTCATTGCAACGTATTCACTCATTCCTTGAGAGTTGGGGTCTTATCAATTATCATGTCGATCCAGGCTCGCTTCCGAGTATGTCGAGTCCGGGTAGTTTCAACTCCACGTATCCTCTCATCAATCACAGCGCATACACTGGATTCACACCGATCGTTGCATCACGACAGAGCACAGATGTACTGAAGCATCTCATTCATCATCAGGCACATCCTGGTGGACTCGCATCGCTACGACGAAGTGTACTCGTCGGTGCAGGCAATCGACTGGCACATGACACACTGCAGACAGAGTTCTCACTCAGAAAGGATCCCTCCGCCGGTCTCCAGTGTCGTATCTGTAAATCTGGTTCGGTCGAGAATGTGCGATACGTGTGTCGTCAGAAGCGTGATTATTTCATCTGTGCATCCTGCTTCTTCGATGGCAAGTATCCACATCTACTCTCATCTGCTGACTTCGAGCGTTACCTTCAGGACGATGATGCGAATGCGACAGATGCTGAGCGCACTGGACCAGAGGAGTGGAGTCGTGAGGAGGTGTATCGATTGCTACAGGCATTATCGATGCATGAGGATGATTGGGAGAATGTCGCAGATCATGTGCGCACGAAAAACAAGTACGAGTGTGCGCTGAAATTCATTCAACTACCAATCGAAGAGCCATTCCTCGAGCAGTACTACAACTCACTTCAATCAATGCCATCACAGCCTACCGCAAACTCACTTGTACCGTCATCATCCGGCGCATCCTCAACCGTCTCCTCTTCTGCTGCACTCGCCTCCATCCCTTTCGCTGAAACACCGAATCCAATCCTCTCACAAGTTGCATTTCTTGCATCGTACATCAGTCCATCTGTTGGTGCAGCAGGTGCACAGGCGGCACTCACATACTCGAGTATTCAGGATTTAGCTGGACAGAGTGTCAAGACACCATTCGGCATTGGTACAATTGTAATTGGCAAGGATGCTGAGTTCTCACACTCATCTTTCACACGTGCAGATGGTATTCTCACTGTTGATCTACCGTGGGGACGACTCTACACACATGCAACTCAGGTCTCAATCGCACCACAATCGCCTCAACAGCAGACCAACGAGAAGAAGGAGAAAGTGTGGATGAAGGATGTCGTGTCGATGAGTGGTCATGTACTGCAGAGTGCAGCACGCAAGAGTGTTGAACTTGCTGAAGAGGAGGAGCGTAAGGTGTTGCGTCTCGTCGCACAGCTGACCAATCAACTGATGAAAAGAATCGAAAATAAATTGTTGCACTTGGACGAGATTGAAACTTGGATGAGTACACACAAGACCGTTTACGATGCGGCAGCCACTGCTTCACATGCTGAACGAATGAAACAACAGGCTGCACATCAGGCAGCACAGGCTCAAGCAGCAGCAGCCGCAGCGGCGGCAGCAGCATCATCGTCACCGATGGATACAGACTCGAATCCCGTCGCAATGAAGCCTCACAACTCCATCCCATTACCACCGACACACTCGAATATAAGTAGCCTGCCAATGGTGAGTTACTCATGATTAACGAACTCAAACCGCATTGTTCCATCTTTCTGACTCAAAATGATTAATATTTCATAGTTCAACAGTTTCAGCCACTCTAACGCACGCTGCTTTGCATTTGAGCTTAGTTACAGTACAGTAATTTATGACGAAATCAAATGTAGAACCAGAAGCAACAATGCAATCGCTGTGATAATATTGGCAGCAGGAAGCTGGTAAGCTTGCTCTGCTGCCGCCTGTTTGATCGTAACAGCTTCAGGCTCAGGTTCGGCTGCTGGTGCAGGTTCCGCTGGCTTCCCACCTCCCTTCATTCCCTTGACTCTGACAATTGCAGCCTCGATATCACTCTTCGTCAGAGTATTCGCCAATGCTTGATTTGCAAGCACTCGATCCAAGTCCACTCTTGAATCTCTCTCACCTTGTGCGAAGGCGATGAAATTCGCCACAAGTCCACCATTCTGTGATGACAGCATCTCCGAATCGATACACTCGAGTAATTGGGGTACATGCACTATCACATCAATATCTTCTCCAAGTACTTCACCCTTCGCTCGACACATGACACGAAATATCGCTGATAGTTGTTCAAGTGTGTACGCTTCGAATGTGTAACGATACGGTATTCTTCGCGCTAATCCTTCATTCATACGAAGAAAATCAGCCATCGGTTTCTCATATCCTGCAAAGATAAAGACACATGTCGGTGGCTGATCACCTGGTGACATGTGTTTCATGATAGTATCAATCGCTTCCTTACCGAAGCCACTGTTTGGTCCTTCTCTCACAACTGAATATGCTTCATCAATAAAACATATACCTCCCTTCGCTCTCTTGACAATCGCATCCACTTTCGGACCAGTACTACCATGATATTGACCGAGTAACTCAAGTGCATTATTCACAAATACAACTTTATCGTTCTTCACCAGTTTCATTCGCAACATCAACTTCGAAACTAGATATGCCATGGTAGTTTTACCTGCAGTGTGGTCGTGGTGATGATAATGATGTTGATAATAAGGATGATGAAGAGGAGGGAGAAGAGGAGGAGAATACAGCAGGATGGTTGGGGATGACCACAGCAGCAGGAGAAGACAGAATCGAGCGGCGTGAGATCAAATCATTTCAGACGTAACAGTCCAAACGTCGCTCACTTTCGCTGACCTGTTCCTGGTGGTCCTGAGAAGATCATGTGATACAACCTCCTCGTATCTTTCTCCTTTCCTGCTTTCGCACGAATTTGATCGAGTTGAACTTGCTTGTAGAATTGTCGTAGTTGTTGTTTCAGTGCATCTTGACCAACGATTCGAGAAAATTCAGAATCCATTAGTCTGTGGAGAGAGAAAGGAGTATATTGTCAGAGACTTCACTCTGATTACTCGCATCTGTTTCTCTCAACTCTTTCCTCTCGTCTGCTAACTCCTCGACTGTCAATTCCGCTGCCTGCTTCTTCTCCTCCTTTTCCTCTTCTCTTTCTTCATCTTCTGCCTTTTCAACCCCTTTCTTCTCTTCTTCCTCCTCCAACTTCTGCTCTAGGATCTCTTCACCTTCTTCATCATTTCCCTCCTCCTCCTCCTCCTCCTCCTCCTCCTCCTCCTCCTCCTCCTCCTCCTCCTCCTCTTCGTCTTCCTTCTGTAGTAGTTCAATTTTCGCTCCACTCTTCGCTATGTACGTCCTCCCACCTGCCCACGCGTCATATCCTTCCTTCACCTCCACCTTCCTATCATATATGAACAGCGAAGGTCTCTGTACAATCTTTGTTTGCAACTTCATCTGTCCTTCTTCAATTCTCATCAATGACATCTTGTGTTTGCCTCGAAATATTTGCAGTGTATCACCTGCTTGTAAGTTTGCGTATTGACCTTTTCGTATCGAACGCGAATTAACTTTTATCTCACGCGAACCCATGTTTGATAAGCATGAACCTGAGATGCAGACGCGAGTGGTAGATTCAGAATCACTCGCATCGTCGCTCGTCGTCATGATAGAGACATAATAAGAAGTTAAGTTCACTCTGCAATCACCTGCGACTAAATGCAGACATGGCTGCAGTTGATCAATTGGAGTGATTGCATTTTGCTCTGCAAGTAAACATGCAACTAGGTCACTCTGATCGGATCGTGTTTGGAAGCAGCGAGCAGGAGAGGCAGACTGCATTGCATGAGGATGAGAGAGGCAGCAAACTGGGATCAAGTTAATATCGATTGGCCAATCAGAGGAGAGTTGATTGCAGTGGCGCGAGTAGAGTACATGCAACAGTGTTCGGAAGTGGTACTTTCTACGACGACGACTGTAGATCGAGACGTCACATTCGAGCCGACCACGATTCGAAATTACGCGTGCAATTGGTGCAGAGTGCATCACATCACATCCATCATCATGTCTGCACCTGCATCATTTGCAGTCGCTCATCAGAAGAGTGGACAGAAGCGTAAAACGCATGGTGAACGCAAGCAACAGGCCCAAGCGAAGCGTCAGAAGCAGCGTGCATCGAAAGCAGAGGAAAGAAAAGATGACGGCAGCAGCAGTGATCGCATACACATCATCTCTGACAACTCGAGTGACGATGAAGAGGAAGATGATAATGATACACCTGTAGCAGCACAATCATCGTCACAGACACGCAAGCAGAATCAGCAACATCTCTCAAGCACATTCCTGACGCATTACTTCGCTCGTAAGCGTGTTCGAATCGCTGAATCAGATGATGAGGAGGAGAAAAATGAACAAGCACAACTGATTGATTCGATCGAGGACGATGAGGAAGAAGAGAAGGAACGACGATCCGCTTCTCCTGCTGCCACACCAAGATTGAAACTCGCACGATCCTCATCATCAATCGTTCCTGCATCATCGCTCATCGCCAGCGAATCAACAAGTGCAACAAAGCAATCCTCCACTCCTTCTTCCTCCGCATCATCTACACCATGCAACATTCTCGGCTATCTTTATGCACTCCAATCGAATACGATTCCATTCGCTTCATTACATCTGCAACGATTGGAGAAGTTGAGAAAACAGAGGGAGAAAGAGAGAATGGAGAGGAAGGATGAGGAAATGAAAGACAGCAGTGAAACGATTGTATCAACTCATACTCCACACTCAGCTGCAGCATCATCTTCTATACCTTCCCGACCATCCTATGCGATTTCCTCCATCTCTCGCCATCTCCTCTCTTCTCTCGTATCCGCCTCTACTCGCTTACTCTGCTCTCGATTTATACCTGTACACGATTGGTCGCTCACTGGCTCATTCGGCGATGGTGTTGATATCGATGCGAATGCCATGCAGCAGCGTCTCTTGCACATGAATGCACAGCGACAAGCAGAGTACGTGAATCAACTCGTCTTCGATCCATCATCCTCTGCCGGTTCACTCCTCGCAGGTAGTACAAATCTCGGAAAGATCAATATCTATGATTTCGAGGAGATTTGGATGGATGGAAGGAGGATTGAGAGGGAGAAGAAAGCGAGATGGGAACGAGAGAGATATGAGATGGATCTGTGGAAGGAGGAGAAGACAAGACGAGAGGAGATGAAAGATGACGAATATCACGATCTGATGACAGCACATCATTCTTATCGTCTGAATCGTGGTCCACCTCCTCTTCGTGATGCACCAAAATCTGCATCTCAATCGCACCATCACTTCTCTCCGACATTCTCGATCGATCTCTACTCAGCCAATGCTGTCGCTGCGGCATCGACTTCATCTTCCGCTGCAGCAGCGAATGCACGCAGCAACCTTCTCCTGCGTCAAATTGATACAATTCAATGGAATCCGTACAATCATGATGAACTCGGCGTCAGTTCACAGCGCACGAATTATGTATACCTCCTCGATCTCACACGCTGTGACGCTCAAGGGTCGCCACACAAAAAGATCCTCTGCTGTGATTCATCTACACTGAAAGGATCGTCACAAGGAAGTACAGGCGTAATGGATTTCAAGTGGTTTCATCCATCGAATGGTGGATGTCATGCAATGAGTCAGACACTGGTTGCGTGTATGAGAGGAGGTGAGGTTAATGTATGCGATTTAAGAATTCCACCGAGATCTGGATCGAATGTCGCTACAAACATCACATCCGTGCCTAAATTACACCGCTCTACACGCGGTCTCTCTCGTCTCTCCTCCTCGACACCTGGTATCTCACTCAACCTCTCACATGATTCTTCAAAAGTTCATATCTTCACCGAATCAGGTATGATTGAAACTTGGGATACCAGGAGTAGTCGAGCATGTTGGATGAGAGTGACGGCGGTGGGTGAGGTCGAGAAAGAAGGAGAGAGGAGAAGGAAGGAGATGGAAGGGAAGAAGAAGAGTAGTGCTGCTGCAGCATCTTCCTCACGTGCAGCATCATCCTCGCAGCCTGATGAATCCGATCATCCCATCACTCGTAGCCTTGGTCTTGATAACTCCACACCGAGCAGTCGTATCTGCAGCACCTCCCTCCATCCATCGATCGACGGCCTCTTCTCCCTGCAGCTTCTCAACGGTTCAGTCGGTATGCTCGACATCAATCCTCGCAATGAAGCTGGTTATCAGAGCATGGATGTTGTTGTACCGTACGAGAGCGACTTCGTGTCGGCGAGTGGTGATTATGGATTGAGAACGAGGAGAGGACATGCATGGATGCCGCAGACTACTGTCAGCGGAGGAGGAACGAGGAGAGAAGCGAGAGAGAAGATCCTAGCAGTAGCGAATTCTGAAGAGGAAATTGAGATCTGGGAGACATCAAGCACTTTCTCGAAGCAAGACCCTCGACTCCATCAGAAGAGTTTCGAGGAAGCTGCTGTTAACAAGCGATGCATAGATCTCTCGCCGGATCCTCTACTCGAACGTGAACTCGCACGCTCCTTCCCTTCCAGTGCACCTCCACCGAATAACTTGAGACTACTACGTTCCTTCCCTCTCATCAAGCGACAACAAGGGGACGACTCATCCTTCTCGTCACAGTTTCCGATCATGTCGCTCGCTGTACATCCTCGTGTGCCGTATATGTTGTGTGGTTCGAAGCAGCAACAGATTCGTGTCGTCACGCATGAATCAGAGATTGAAATGCAACATGCTGAGTTTTAGCAAGGTTCATTATTTTTATGACCTTCTACATGTAGCGAAGCAGGCAGAGGCGAAGATCGCAATCGCGCTATCATCAGTCGCTGCCACGCGGTGATCAAAAACATAAAACACAACATTTTCATCTCACACATGTACATCTCGCTTGCCATTTAAATGCTTCTGCTCAAAGGTTTGAAGAAGACAAATTTATGATGAGAAGACACCGACGAATACAACAGATTGCACAGGATGAAGTGCAGCGTTGTGCTCGCTGCGTGGACTGATGTTTAGTTCGCAGCCTTGCCTTCGGCTTGTTTCGCTGCTTGTTTCTTCGCCTTCTCCGCCTTCGCTGCTTCAAGGTTCTGTGTCGCCTTTCCAGGTGGTGCATGTCTCAACTGCTCGCGAATTTCATCCTTCACTCCATTCGCGTAGCCAAGGTACATCTCGATCAGATATTCATTTCTCTTTGTCTTCTCGAATGGTTGGACCTCAACTGAACGTGGCAGACGATCAGCATCGGAAATGATATGTGATGGACGCTTGCTGTAAGCTGCACGCCATGCATGAAATGCTGCATACTCTTGTGTTTCTGGCACTTTGAAACCGCGATAGTGACCGAGGATGAGAACGGCACGATCAACGAATGAAATCAGTGCGATATCTGCGATCGTGAATTGCTCACCAAGTAGGTATGGACCGCCACTTGCAGCAAGATCCTTGCTCAACTCAGCATAGTTGCGGAGAAGTTGTGTCTTCAGTGTCGTACGTGTTGCTTCTGCCTCAGCAGTCTCATCAACCGTGAACATGTACTTGTAGAATGGTCCTGTCACATCGAATTCACCTGACGTAAATTTTGTTATCAGTGCTTTCATTTTCTCGATACCCTCTGGCGTCGATGGTTGTAATGGATTATTCTTGAATGTCTCATCAGCCCAATACACAATCGGCATGGATTCACGTAATTCGACATCGCCATATCTGCCTGCTGGTACTGATGGATGAAGTGCTAAAAATTCCTTTGTCAGTGGTAAATCAGGATTGAAATAGTTGACTTCCTTGTAATTGAATAGTACAGGATGATATGGATCCTTCTCCTTCTCAAGGAATGCTATCCAAGCACGTTGTGCGAATGGACAGAAATCTGCAAGATAAAGGGAGCGATGCGAAGGGAGCAGGGTGGCAATGAGCGTGATGTCAATACGCACTGCACAATGGTATTTTCACATTGTGTGTGGCAATGGAGCGCGCAGGAGTGAGGACTCGCTTTGGTGGAGCTGAACATGATTGCAGTAAATATCTTGCTTGCTTGCTGCGTTGCGTGGGATCTCACCGGTCATAAAGAGCTCCACAGCTGGCATGGCGACAGAGTGTAGTAGTGGTTGCTAAGAGTGGATGAGAAGGAATTGTGAGCAGAGCGGAGCAAGAGAACGACGAGCGTCTTTGATTATTGAATCACGTGGGTGACAGAGTGATGAATGATTACAGATGCTTGCTCTGTGTGAAGGGAGTGGTACAAGCAATCATCTACCGCAACAACGCAGGTCGGTGATTTGGTCGGCTCCTCGCGGTTTGTTGAATTCAAGTCGTGTCGCAGAGTAGCAGCATAATATCGAACATCAACCACAACAGCAGCACAACAACCTACATCAACCTGAGATTCTCATATTCATCCAAGATTCCACATCCAACAACAGATTCTCCTCTGCCTCCTCTTCGAACCTTTCTTAAGCAGCCATGACCTCCCACCTACCACATTCGCACCACGATCGATCAATGGCCGCTTTAGCTGGAAAGACAGATACCAACTTCACACAACAACAGCAGCAACAAGCAGCATCACTTCGTTCATCACGCCTACTAGAACTCCACTTAGGTTCGCAAGTATTCAGATTAGAACCGAACATTGAATATCTGATCGGTAGTGGCAAAGATGCACAGATTGAGATCAATGACAACCAACTACCAGCAAGAGTCGCATCCATCAAAGATGATCAACTTACATTACTATCTGGAGCCGTCATACTCAACAATAGAACCTTAACACCACCAGAGACATCAGTCATGAGATTGAGAGATGGTGATGAACTGAGAATTGGTCACACTACAATGACTGTACATACTCAACGTCAATTGCAGCAGCAGCAACAACATGAAGCACCTCGTTCGCTAGCTGTTCCTCGTACTGCCTCACCATCGAACAGTACATTCCTTAATTCGCGCGTACATGATAAGGAAGAAAGTGCATTAGCTGGAACGAATCAGCAGCAGAAGACATACGGTAACGGACAGGTATATGGACAGAAATTCAATGATTCTGAGTTGGATCGATTTCCGAATCAGAGTGTACAACAATCGCAACAGCCGATTCAGCAGCAACAACAACACGCATCAAACACTCATTCCGTAATGACAGCAGGAAATCAGCCAATCACACTTACAGAAGCGCTGGCAACAACTAATCCATCGCCAAGTCAAACTGTTCCACATCCTACTACATCATCAACATCAACAACAGGTGTGAGACATGAACATGAACACAGAACACCGCAACAGCCTGTAAGCGTTATTCCAGCAGGAGGAAATAAGATGGCAGTGAATCAACAACAACATCAACAACATCAACAACAACAGCAGCCAGTACAAACTCAGACAACTGTGATTCAAGATGGTAGACCTGTACAGCAGCAATCACAACAACCACAACAACACAACCTTTTACGTCGTGAGACAGATTTACTTGCGACCAAAGAACAACCACAGCCACAACCACAATTGAGCGGTACTCTTTTCAACAATCCGTCTCAATCACAATCGACTCAGAACACTGCAATCAACAATAAATATTCTACTGCTGAATTATGTCAAATCATGCGTGATCTCGTCGAATTACGAGGTTTACACTTAACATCCTCCGCGAATCGTTCACTCCCTGAAATGTTCGCCTACCTTCCGAGACATCATCGTGCAGATATGACATCGAGTGAGTTGAAGAATTGGATGAAGTGTGCTGAGAAGGAGAGAGAATGGAGAAAGAACGAAAGTGGACTGCAACAGCAACAACGTCAGCAAGGACAAGAGCAGCAACAGAACGATGCAGATCGTCTGACTCAAGAAGATCTTGCATACGGTTTACTACGTCTGATCGGTCAAACACCTGATAGTACAAGTACTACCTCACAAAATAGTATCAGCAATGGAAATGTAAATTCATCACAACAGCCACGTTATTCTGATTCCAATCTCTCGACCATCTTCGGTGACATGCTCGATGTTACAGGTGAACAGATCGAGGAGTCAACGTATCAATCGTTTCCACATATGATCTCATTACTGTCACCATCTTATCGTAGCTCATTTGATTCAAGTCAACTCAAGTCATGGATTCAGTATGCAAAGGAGTTGAGAAAGGAACGACAAGTGTATGATGGTGAGAAGATCATGCAGCAACAACAGCAACAGCAGATGCATCACAATTCAGGATCTTCTTCCTCATCATCCTCATCCTCAGGTACATTGAGTGAGATGGACCTCGTCTATTCGTTGATTGGACTGCCATGGTATCAACAAAAGGAGAACACAGGATCGCACGTTGTTCGAGCTTAAGAACAAGGAAGAGGGAAAGATAATGGCACAACAACTCACAGATCTAGAAATATCGCATAGCTTTAATCGCGAGCAATCACAGCATTCATACAGTTGCTGAATCAGGTTTCCAAGTGTTTAGTGTTTTGCATGAACAGAGCGATGGAACAAAGCAATGCAAGCGCGAGATGCGGCACACCGTTGCTCTTACTTCTTGCGTTGCATCTCGACACGACGCAGCAGCTGTCGTGTCAGCGCCTTCGCCATCATATGTGCGATTGGATAGTGTGTCGCACTTGTCGATAAGTTGATATCGAGAGTTGAATTGACCTGTGCAAGAGGAGGAAAAGCGAGTTTTGCATACTGCTCACGACTTCATTGCTCCACTTCATTCTCGCTGCGTTTCACTCCATGACCTTCTTGACAAAGAATCGTACAATGAAACCTTCACCTGTGCGTTGCCACATCTCTGGTCGTGCTTGATGTGAGATCAGTTCAGTCTCACGCCATGCAAGACGGCGAAGTGGTGAAGGTGGCAGCAGTTTCGGTTCTTCTCCTTGTTTAGCTGCATCATTCGTATCCCTTTCCTTCATCTCGACATCTCCATCTTGTTGCTGCTCCTTACAATGTACAAACTCAGCTCCAATATCCAATCGAACAATCGGAGTATTCGTGATGAGACGATTGTACTTCTGCATTAGGTTCAGTTGATGAACACAGAAGTCGATGCACTGCGCCTGACACAAGGACCATTCAGGGCGCTGTCAAGAAGAGGAGAAACAAGAAAAATCAATACAACAGAAGGAGCAAGAGTAACTCGATTTCTTTTCACATTCAAGCATTCTCTACTTTCAACTAACATTCAGTGGCTGGCCGTCGGTCACTTGTGCCTAAACAAAAAGAAGGACAGAGACCATTGCTTCAAGTTGAGCGGTTGGTTATTCAATCTCTCTGAGACTCACAACCTCTCTTTTATACTAACTGGATCGAAGTGAACCTTTTTACGATTGAATTGCTGTGAAACTATCATGAACAGAAATTTTCCTTCTGAGAAGAAGACGTGATTCTCACTTCGTAAGCTGGACAAGTAGGGCTGCAGAATAAATCCCTGTTGTGGTACCGCTTTTCCCTCCTCCACCTTGCCATTTCGTTCCATCGATGCGATAATGTCTTTCGTCGTACGCCATTTCTCAACTTCGTGTGAGTCAGTGACGCTCGTACCCTTCAGAATCCATACGAATTCATGACCTTCAGAGACTTTCCAGCCAGCGGAATAAACATCTGTCAACAAGAACTGACACATGAGAGATACAAATTGTTCACGCTTCTGAGATGAAAGTGCAAGGATGGAAGCAGAAGATGGCATCAAGATAGTAGGAGGCAGATGTCGATTGTTGGGCAGATGAATGTAATCGATCTGACTATCCCAACGATGACGACCCAGCGCAGATGAATCCTCTGTGCTGTCACTTGAGGATGAAGCAGTCGCTGCTTGTGTCTGTGCCGCACCACTTGTGTCGTTCTTCATTCTCTCTTCCAATCCAATGTATTGATCCGCTGTTGCCATCAGATAATGCATATTCTCGTTTTTATAACACATTGCTCGTTCGAGTTCAATATCAGGATAAAATCGTCTCTCACAAACCTCTTCAACCTGATGGAGCAAACGATACCACTCATGTAGTGTGCGTGATGGACAGAGCAGTGCAACTGATGGGAGCACAAGAATTTCTGCAGTGCAGAGTGCTTTTAATGCCTCCTCAATCTGCTTGTGATCTGTATTCTTCACTAATTGCAAGTATGTTGTAAAAGATTCGAGTGTCAGCCTCGCTTGACGCTGATTCGTTGAGGCTGATTGGTGCGATCTCAAACTGATTCGATGTTCTTCCAGTGCGTCAGCCAATAGACCGAGATCACCGATGGGTATCATATTGACATCGAAAATCTTTCGACCCATACGATCGCGCATCGCTGAGTGCAGGTAGAGTATGATTGCAGCGTGCTCTGATGGTTTGAATACACGTTGACATTGCTTGTTCTTGTCGCCATCAGCTCTGACACCAAGTTCCGTGAATAGTCCTTTCTTTGTGTACGCATTCTCAACGTATTTCAGATGCTCGAAGCTACTTTCATCTCCAAATGCATTTATGATGTCATTCGATGCCTCGATGAAGCAGATCTGTCGTGCCAAACCGTGCTTGACGTGACTTTTGAGACCATGAAATAAGGCGATCTTGATTGGCTGTCGTGTTTCATATTCATTCAGATCAGGTAACTCAGCCAGCTCTTTCTCATCCTCAGCAGACCAGTGCATATGACATTGAGGTAACTGAGGCCAACATGACTCGAAACGACCGTCAGAGGAGGGCTGGTGCGAGAAGGAATGAGAAGCAGCTGAAGAAGACTTCGATTCTTCTGAGGAAGCGAAGAAGAGCAAAGGTGAGCGACTTCAAGTCAGCACAAACCAGACACGCCCTCATGGACTCACTAACTGACCTACCACAGCTGAATGATTGTGCTGTTTCGAGAGTTGAGATCGAAGTGCTGCATTCTCTTGTCGCAGCTGCTGATTCTCTTCATTGATGCTGTGTGAAGTCGAAGGATGCAACTGCTGCTGGTGCTGTTGTGCATCGCTTCGACAGATCGATGTGGCGACGAAGTAAACTTGTGCTCGTGATTGTAATGAATCGAGATCATTGATCAGACTCGTGCAAGTAGAGCAGGAAAGAGAAGAAGCAGCAGCTGTGGAAGATGAGTTGCCGCTGCCGCTCGATTGGTGTTGCAATGTCGTGACTTGATCGATCAACTTGCGCACCTCTGCTGTCAGCTTTGAGTGTTCCGCCTCGAGAACATGGATGAAAGCAGTAGCAGCAACAACGATAGATGAAGAAGGTGATCGAGGAGGCTGATTAGCAAGGAGTTGCTGAAGTCGAAGCAGATTGACGCGAATCAACTCCATCGTGCGAATGTGGTAGCGAAGGAGTGACGCGAGATGAAAGAAGGGCGGGATTACGAGGGAGGAGATGGGATGATCGAGAAACCCAAGTGTGGTGAAGGAGAATTGAAGAATCAGTGTAGCATCACAGTTCTCTTCTCTGCTCGCTTGCCCTAACCTGCTGTTGATCAGTTGCTGTTGAAGTCTTAATAACAGTGTATGCTATCCACAGGTTACTTTTCCATAACCATCGGTACAACACCTTCCGATGTAGCTGCAGCCGTTGATGCAGACGGTGGTGCTGAGGAGGAAGAGGATGCTGCTTCTGAAGCTGCAGTACTAGTTGCTTCCTCTTTCTTCTCCTCCGCCGCGTTCGTTGTCGTCGCTGTCGTTGCCGCTGCAGTTGTTGCTCCTTCCTGTGCTGCCAACTTCGCTGCTTTCGCAGCCTTCTCGGCCTTCACCCTCTCCTCATGTTTCTTCCTCTTCTCATTCGCAGCCTTTTGGGCAGCTGCCTGCTCGGCTGGATCCTTCTTCGCTGCTTCTTGCTTGATACCCATCACTTCCTCGAAGATCGTACGCAGATTGAATTTCGAGTATTCAGCGAATTGAGTGAAGACGGAGATACCGGTCAAGCGCTGAGGAAGGAGGAGGAAGAGAAGAAGAGGGAATGGTGAGCATTCGAACGAGCACATTGTATGCATCTCTTCGCAAGTATGTCCCTCCTCACTCAAAAACTCACGCCCAAGACTTCCACTAGAATGACAATCTCCGGTTTCTTCAAATCGACTTTAAAGTGTTCCTCCGGTTTCGTAGATTTCGGTACAAGTGATGCCATCTGTGCAATTGTTTTATCACGATCCATTTGTGAATGATTGCCCCTTCGTACCCATTCGACACTAAACTTACGTCGAGACATGATTTTTGGATCTGTACTTGTAAGAATGGAAGTAAATCCAGCTGGTACAATTGTTGAAGCAAGTTTGAATACATCTTCCATCGTCGAGTAACATGTTTGTTGAAATGGATGTAAATGGACAGTAAATCGTGTACGAAAGATTTTCGTCTGTCGCACTTCTGTTAGCATACCTTCGATCAGTCGGACTGGACATATTGCAGGATCTTGAATCGCAATGAGGATGATGCCGCGGAACATGTTGAGATCGCCGACAATTTTGAAACGTGGGCCAACGCCGGAGGAGGATGAGGATGATTGTGCGGAACGTTCTGCTGCAGCTTCTGCTTTAAGTGCTGCGAGTTCTGCTGCTAATCCACCGCTGACTGAGCTCGATGCTGCTGAGGTCGAATCATCGCTCATCGCATTCGTATTCGTGCGTGGATATACTCTATCTGCATACTCAATCAGCCATGCCATCATCTCCTTCTTACATAATTGTTCTTTGCCGCTATCACAGGTCACGAGAACCATTGGTACATTCTTGATGTGACCGGATGTTGTACCTGCTGCAGGTGCGGAAGGACCTTTCTTCTTCTTTGCTGCAGGCGCGCCGTCTGCGCTTGCTGCAGTCGCATCGGCAGCCTCATCGTCGTCATCATCACTCGAGTCATCACTCATGCTGCTATCGCTGTCCTCATCTTCTTTGTTCTGTGCAGTGTTCGCATTCGCATTCTCTGCATCTTCTTCCTCAGCATCTGCTTCGCCTTCCTTCCGAGGTGCGCGTGGCTTCTGACGCTTCACTTGAGCCTGTGTAAGAAAGAGAAGGAAATGAGGCGTGTGATTCTTACACTGACTATGCCTCTTCTGCATCTCCGCAACTAACGAGTTGTTTGCGTTCCCCGTGTGTTTTACGCTTCTGTCCACTCTTTTGATGTACTGCAGATGATGAGGATGAGGATGCAGCAGGTGCAGACATGATGGATGCGACGTGATGCTGCTCTGTACCACACTCGCTTCTGCTTTCTGAAAGCACTTGTCAAGTGGTCGGCTCGAATGTGACGTCTCTCGGAGGACAGTCAATGTCGTAGAAAGCACAACTTCCGATTGCGTCAACACTCCGCTCAGTCGAGTATTTGGCCAGATACGAGTCTCTCCTCTCTGTCCTCTTGTCTGTTCCGTGACCCACAAATCGCTTTCAATCGATTCCTCTCTGATCTGGTTGTCCCTCTCTCTGACGCGCGTCTCCGAGACCCTGCTGCTTCTTGCCGCAATGCAGCGTCTCCCCCTCCTTTTCCTCACTCACGCTTCGGATCTTCATCTTGTGAGCCAATTGATAGTCGAAGAGGTCATTCAAGCCATCAATGGTGATGAGCTGCAGCCGTGTTTAAACCTAGTCGTGAACGAACGACGTGTTAATTTATCTTGTTATCAGGTAATTTTTTTTGCGGATCGACACTACGATTGTTGCGCCAACTCACGATTAGCTTTTCTCGATGGAGTGGCATGGAACATCGGTACAGGCGACATTCAACTCAAAAGGACAGAACGATTGTCATATAAGATTGCACGAGGACAGGAAATGAAATTACACGTAGGAGATGTGTTGACATTATGTTCACACGCGAAGTTGCGAGTCGAAGAAGGATGGATGAAATGCGAACCGAAAGGAATCGTACAACGAAAGCGACCTCTGATCCAAATAAGTGATGATACAGAACTTCGTCGATTGACGCACGACTTGAGACTCGTCAGAGATGACTCGGAATCCGTACAATGGTTAGGAGGCTTAGTATCAGCATCACAAGTTCAGCTCCTTGCATCTCTCACATTGATGGCTAAGGCACAAAAGGAAGAATACGGAGAGCAAGACTTAGTCATGAAGGAGGCGGATTTAACGGTCGAGGAGTCCGTCGCAGAGAGAGCGGAGAGAAAGAGCAAGATTGAGAGCAGATGAGTGAGGCTGATGATCAAACTATCGTGCTTCATTCCTCCTTCTTCGCACAGGCTGATGAAGCGAGAGTTTGATAAGATTGTCGGTCAGGATCAACTTAAAAAACAGCTCGAAAACTTCTACAAGCAAGTTCAACTTGATAAGATTCGTGCAATTGCAGGGAAGGAGAAAGATAAGAGATTGTATCATATGATCTTCTCGGGGCCACCAGGAACAGGTCAGTTTGGTGTGTGCGGAGATCCCACTTGAAGTGATCTCATCTCATGTCTGTTGGATTCTTTCTTCCTACTGCATCTACGTTCACTACTTCGTTGCCATCTGCCTGCATCACCCTCCTTCACCTCGTCCTCATCATTTACATCCTTTATCATCATACACCATCATCACCATCGTCTCACCATTCTGCAGGTAAAACTACAATGGCAAATGTTGTTTCGAAGATGATGTTGAAAATGAAACTTGTCGAGAATGAGAAGGTCGTATTCGTGAATAATGCACTTGAACTGTTAGCTTCCTATACTGGACAAACGCCAGCGAAAGTTGATGCAAAAGTGATGGAAGCAAAAGGAGGAATATGCTTTATTGATGAGGCATACTCGATTGTGAGAGAAGGATCTCACAAGGGGTACGGCCAAGAGGCGATTGATACATTGATGAAACATATGGATAACGGAAGCAATGGTGCAACATGTACATTCATCTTTGCAGGTTATGAGAAACCAATGGAAGACTTTTTAAAGACAAATGATGGATTATCACGACGTATACCGTATCGTTACAAATTTGAATCGTATACTCGTGATCAGCTGTCAGAGATATTTCGTGTCATGTGTAAAGCGAAAGGTGAGATACTAACCGGCTTGGATGTGCTCGCAGTACCGAAATTAATTGAAACAATTGATTCAGAGATGTTGGCAACCCAAAATGGAGGGTTAATCAATAATTGGATTAATTTCGCAAAAAACGAGAGAGATGCTCATCTTGATCTTGCCAAAGCCAAAGAGAACCCAGTCCTAGCTAGTACGCTATCGAAGTCGGATCTCGAAGCAGCACTCGTCAAAATACTCAATATGAAAGGAGGAGACAAGAAACCAGCTGCATCCTCACCTTCACCTCCAGCTCCAACTCTCATCGTAAGACAAACTCCACCCGCACTTGGACCTGCTCCAATTACAACACTTGTGGTAAAATCTCCACTCACGAATGATCGATCGCAGTTGATTCTTCGATCCAACCAGTCTCAGTCGAGCTCGAGCCAGGTCGTTGTATTGCCTCTGGCATCAGCTTCATCATCATCAACACTTGCCACAAGTTCCAAGTTTGTACCACGAGAGCCGCTGATGATTCTTCCACCTGAATCCGAATCGAATCAGAAACCAACACAACAACAGAAGCAATCATCAATAACTCAAACAACTTCAATTCAAGTTACAAAGCCGGTACAGCAGCAACAACAAAAACAGCAAACAGATCTTGTTGTTGCGAAGAAATCGAGAAAGAAGAAAGCGAAGGAAGCATTCATTCAGACCTCGGCACAGTTGAGCAGTACTCTACACAACGGTCAACCTCAGCAAATGCCGAATCAAAGTCCTTCCACTACCACAGCCAACAACAGATTCTCCACCCCTGATCTATGTCAAATCATGCGTGACTTGATTGATATTTGCGATTTACGCCTGACATCAAAAGCTATGGGTGCACTACCTCATATGATCGATCATTTACCGAGACATCATCGTACAGGAATGACATCGACTGAGTTGAAGAATTGGGTGAGATGTGCGAAGAAGGAGCGAGAATACAGACAGGAACGGCAAGGCGGTGGACAGCAGCAACAGCTGCAGCTAGGAGAAGTCCAGAAGAAGTTTCTGGTGAATAAGGCAGATGGATTGGCTCAAGAGGATCTCGCATACGGTCTACTCCGTCTGATTGGTCAAACGCCTGATCATTCAAGTTCATCACAGCAGCTCCAACTCCAGCCACACACCTCCGATTCGACACTCGCAGCCATCTTCCGTGATATGCTTGATGTGACAGGTGAACAGATCGATGCTTCGACCTCTCGCTCCTTCCCACACATGATCTCACTACTCTCACCTTCCTATCGAGCTTCGTTCGATTCGAGTCAGCTAAAGTCATTGATTCAGCGTGCGAAGGAGTTGAGGAAGGAGAGACTAGTAGATGGAGATAAGACTCAACTGCAAGTAGCTGCTGCATCTTCATCATCCTCATCAGCATCCTCTTCATCGTCTCCCTCACGTATGTTGACCGAGATGGATCTCATTTACTCTCTGATTGGATTACCCTGGTATCAGCAACAGGAGGTGAATCCTAGTCCGCATCCCACAGTTGTTGCATCTCCATCGAATGCAGCATCGTCCAGTTCCAGTTCCGTGGCTGTCATGACACGACCAGCGAGAAAGATAAAAAGCCCGAAAGGAGAGGAGAAGAAAGATAATTAAAATATTAGAGGAGCGAAGAATGTGAGATATTTTTCCTTCTTCTGCTCGTGTGCATGTCTCATACCAGACCAAGTCCGATTGTGATTCAAAAAAGAAAGTTGCAGTGCCACTGCTGCCAGCAATTCAAAGATCTTTCAAAAATACATGCGGCTGTATGAGAGTTGAACTGAACTCGCGAGCTACAATGCAAGAGCAACAGCTGCAGCATTATACGGCAACACTCCTGGCTTTCTCATACGCTTTTAGATTCGCGTGCTGCTGTGCTGCTTGATCGTCTTCCATCTTCTTTCTCCTGTTCAACTCGGCGACTGAAGGCGGCTTGGAGAGGGATGGTTTCTTCTTAACACTAGTAGCTTTGCGCAATGGTGGTCCTTTCAACAACAATCCAACAGCCGGAGTTGCTTTTGGGTTCTTCGCACGTTCATCCATCTCATCCAACTGTTCATGAATCGAATCCGCGAAATGTTTCTGTGAATATCGAAATCCGGAGAATGATGGTGAGAGTGGTGTAGTACGTGGGCCGAAACCAGGTGATTCGAATCTGTACAGATTAGCAAATGCTTGTTGTGTTTGTTGGATGCGTTGCTTATACCATGAACATGGCTGTTTTGCTTGATTTGTTAAGGACTCACCGTGTGCACAACGACCATCATCATGATTAGTTAATGTCGAGTAGAATGCATCATTCGGTGTCTTCCCATACTTCTGTTTCTCTGCATTCATCGCATTTCCAACTCTACATGATGAGAACGGTACAAAACCATCATGTCCTTTCTGAACTTCCTTCGACAGGCGTGTTCGTGCATCAACACCCCATTCTACGACAATAGAATCATCATTGAGGAAATTAGCAGATGATTTTGCTAGAGGTTTGGCATGCGGGAGTTTCTCACTGATGTAATGATCGGGTGCGAGACCACACATCGAACCAGCAACAAATAATCGTGCTAATTCACTAATATCAATACATTCCTTCCTGATATTCTCGGTGATATCATAATGTGCTAAGATTGCATTCGAATCACAGTTATATTGTAATGTACTGCGCTCTTCACGTGAATCAGCTGAAGTCGATGCCAGATTAATATAATCCTCATTCAATGTCGCAAAACCCTTATACGGACTCGCTAATGCACGTTGACACACTCCATTATACCATTTCGGTGTCGGCTTCTGATTCGGCTGCTCGATTCGTGCACAGAGTTCGTGGAGCTTCGTACCCAGGGGTGTTCCTTTGAATGGAGGATTCACTGCGAACCAAAGAGTATGACCACGTTGGATCTTACCTGCACGTAAGTCGTCTTGCAAGATGATACGATCACATCCTGGTAATCCAATCAATATTCCATTTGCAATGATATTATTTCCTGTCGAGTGTACAAATATAGCATGTGGTTGATATCTCGCAATCGCTGTACAATACTCTTCAGTCAAGGTAAAATTGTTCCAACTTCTCTGTGTCGTATCTGTAATATAATAACGAGCATCACATTCTTGACTGATCTTTACTGTATCTTCTAATCCAGACCAATAACGAGGAAAAGATGGAAAAATTCCATCATAATCACCAGCTTGTGTATTATAATCATCATATTTCAATTTCGATACACCTGATCCGTGAAAGAATAAACAACGTTTACCAGTAATACCATCATTCTGATGCTCATTTGTACCACTCTGGTAACATTGTTCGGAATCATCACGTGATAACCAAGTCTGACCTTCGACACTAGTTGAGAGTACTTTCACACATATATTATGTACATCTTCATCTCGAATCGCTTGATTCAATGTCTTCAGATCTGTCACCATAAACAGATGTGCTCTCATATTCACACACAACTGAGTCTCCTCTTTCGTATTGAGATGACTACGTGTTGGATTCTCACACGAATCCATGATCGCAACTTCATTAATGCGAACATGATTCTTCGAATTTGGTGAGATCATCGCTCCGAGCATCTGAATACACATTCCAATCCTTCTCCGACCCTCTTGTGTACACGAAAAGGTGGTGGCGCCATTCGAAGATGGTGTGGGAGGACGACGTGATGTTGGTGTGGGAATTGCTGCAGGAATTTTTGTACCGAAATGGGTACCACGTTTCAGCGTACGTGATGATGCAGGGAGGAAGAGAGGGAGGGGTGGCTTGTTTTTGCCTTTCCCTTTCTTCTCATCGTTTTTCTGTTGATTCTTTTTACTTTTGCCGAATCCGAACCAGGCTGCGTCGAGTGTGGATTGTGTACTCACTTCGCTGGTGTGTTGTATCATACTCTGCGTATGCTGTTGTTGCTGCTCTGCTGCCGGTACTACAGAGTCGACATATTCAGCCAGGATGTAATCGTGTGAGGAGGGAGGTGAGGAAGATTGTGATGGTGATGATTCAGGCGATTCTTGTTGCAACTGTAGTTGTGGTTGTGCTGATATGTGAGGGAGGAGTGTGAGTGTGAGGATGGTGAAGCAAGCTACATGGAGCAACCTCAGACGAGGCACCATCGCTCAGAGGAGAACGCAGTGGATGACGCTGCTGAAGGAATGGTGGTACCAATCTCGCTTGTAGTGATCAGAAATATTTTAGGCAGTCCTGATCGATATCAGAGGAGCAGATGAGCTCGAAAATTTGACTGCACGCAACTTCAGAGTCAGAATTCTTAAGACAGTCACTTCATCAATAAGAATGACCTTATGGTGGAGAATGGCGGATTATATTAAACTAATAGTATCGAGTTGATTGACGTAGTCGGATCATACATCGTCGACAACATCGTGTCGTTGAACGTTCATCCACGAGACGTCTGCAACGCAGTTTCGTTCTACGCGGTGCTGGTCGTGCTGTGGTGATCGTAGTGCAATATGAGTTGTGTGTGCAGATCAAAGATATGTTCTATGTTGATTTGCTTCGCTCAGCGCGTCCTCACTCGCGCACGTTGTTGTGTTCATCAAACCAGGACCTCAGCAGAATCAACTTCCATTTCGAATCCACGCTGATCACAAGCGAGACTCGTGACTTGACTCGATCTCGACTAGAAGTATACCAAGGTAGTGAAGAAACTTGGATCGTTCGCTTAATCGCTTAATCGCTGGTGCGAATATTTCGCAGTGCTTCGATTCGGTCCTCTTCCTCTGCCTCCTCTTCACCTGAACGTTGCGATCATTCATCGCACTATCGTCATCGCGATGTTATCGAGCGCATTGTCTTCGGTATGGTTTCTAGAGAATTTATCTGATTGGCTGATAGCAGCGGCATACTTCAGGTGAGCAAAGACGAAGAGATGACGAGTTGAGGAAACTGCGACTCTGGTCCTGACCACGTTTCTCTCCTTCTCTTCCCTCTCAGTATCCCTGTGCAACTCCTATTCTTCCTCCAGCGCATGCCAATACCGCTCGATCGAAAGTGAGTAATGAGAGAAGCGAATGAACTAAGGTGAAACTCTTTCAGTCGCTCACCATCTCCTCCTCTCCTCCCTCGTCTCTGCAGGAGCAAACTAATTGTAACCTTATTCGCTGCCTTTATTCTCCTGTGTGGACTAACGCACGCTCTGCACGCGTGGCTAATGATTCTAGTTGTGCATGCTGGTGATCGACTCACACTTACGATCACACACGCATCGGATGGTGCGGCTGATGCTGCCGCGATCCATCGACTCAATTCAACACTGATCGTAACGAAAGTATTGACAGCATTCGTCTCACTCATCACCTGTGCTGCACTCTTCGCATTAATTCCTCTCATACTCGAACATATTCGATATGTCGCTGAACTGGAGGAAGATATGAAACGCAAAATCGTTGAACTTGGTGAAGCGCAGACGAAAGCTGAGACAGCGAATGCGAGGAAAGGAGAGTTTATGGCGTTTCTGTGTCATGAGATACGAAATCCTCTTCATGTCATCACGGCGAATGTGGATTTTCTTCTCGAGACGAGTCAACCATGTACTGAACAACAAAGTGAGCGTGTCGACCTATCCTCGTCGACCGTGAACAACAGCGAAAATGATGAGGTGAGCAAGCAATTCCTCCAGAGCACCAACTCATCGATCAACTCCACTACAGCTCCAACACCTGTACCTTCGACTCCGAGTTTTATCGAGCCTTCTGATACGAGTACGTGTGTATTTGTATCACCGAGGAGTCTGCAGCAAGGAGGAAGTACACAAATGCGTCTCTTTGACATTCCAAGCGAAGTGACCTCACGCGCTCACTCACGTATGAGTAGCCTCAATCCACCATCTGATACATTCGATACAGCAACTCTTACCTCCTTATCATCCCTATCACACACACCCACTCTCGAAGCACCAACTCACAATAAGCGACATACGTGGCCTTCGCCTGTCTCTATACCTCGATCAGTTACCAACATTTCATCCGCTCTCAAGCCGTCACTCACAATCGAACAACGGCAGTACTTGAAGAATATCAATCATGCAGCCGAGCTGATGGTAACATTGTGTAATGATGTACTCGATATTGCGAAACTTGAGAGTGGCGTATTGACATTCGAGCATCTCGCTGTCGATCTGCCACTACTGTGTGAGACATTCATCAATCTCTGCTTGCCTCAAGCAAACGCAAAGAATATCAAGCTTTCTCTCGTGTGGGACGAACCTCCACTCAAGAGTCGATTCGTGTTCTGCGATCCGACGAGGTTGCACCAGATATTCCTCCAAATCATATCAAATGCGATCAAGTTCAGTAAGGGGCAAGATACAACAAAACAGGAGGAACAGAAAGAGAATCAACTCCATCAGCAACAATCGAACACAACTGCTTGTACGATTACATCCAATCGAGTGACAGTATTCAACTCCGATGGTTGCAAACAATTGAGGAGTGCCATGCCACGCTTCCCACCCCGTATCTCATCCGGATTCGGTTCTGGTGGACAAATTCAATTCCGTGTACGAGCGTATACACCGACGAAGGCCGAGTTAGAAGCGATTGAGAGTCGATGTGATCTTCCGAGTACGAATCAGCCTTATCCACCGAGTCAAGACGAAGTTGCAGCAACACGAGCGGCACAACAACAGCAGCAGCAGCAGCAACCTTACGAAACAATGCTGAATCATCAAGGTTTACCTAGCATTGCTGCCTCTTCCACACCCTCTCACTCGTCACCTTCACCTTCACCCATCACATCGCCTTCCTCTCAGCCGTCAACTCCATTCTCACCAAACTTCCGAACATTCCGCCACATGCCTCGTGATCGCGCGCAGTCGAGTACGAATTCACCTGGTCTACCTGGGAGACATCTCACGACACAGCCAATGAATGCATCGTTCTCGAAATTATATGCTGCATCAAAATCATCGTCTCGATCATCAACCTCATCGACGTCAGCAGCGAGTACACCACAAACAATAGCATCGCCAAGCGGACCGGCACGAACGCTTCCTACCTCGTCCGATACAAGCAGCATCAGCTTGACGAAATTGCCCTCCTCACACACTCACTCATCGATGACGCACCCGTCACATGCCTATTCGATTTCGGATTCCGCACCACTGCTGACCTCCCCGCCGCCACAACTCGATTATGGTATGCGCCGAAATGATGAAACCAGTGCGAACAGTAGCGATGGGGATGCGACCGATGAAGAAGAGGAGAGGCGGCATCTCATGCAGACGACTGCAGATGTCAACTTTTCACCATCACCTTCGTCTTCTCCGGCGTCGAAGCCAATTAAGCGACGCGGTGCACCAAGTAGCAGTATCACACATCATTCTCCTCCAGCTTCCTCACCCTCGCACACAATTTCGATCACTGAAGGATCCTCCGAGCGCACTGGCACGATGAGTGATCCGCCGCTCGAGTATGTCTGGGTGGAATTTCTTATCATTGATAATGGATGCGGTATGAGTCATTCATCGCTACAGAACATCTTCACTCCTTACTCGGAGAATAAGCTGAAGACATATAGATCGAAGGGCGGGACAGGATTAGGTTAGTTTCGTGTTGCGACATGCAGGGTTTGATTCTCTCGATTTGATTCTCACTCACACTCACCCATTCCTCCTCCTCACTTCTCCCTTCTCAACAGGCCTCGCAATCGTTCGTGAAGTCGTGATTCAACTCGGTGGTGATATTGTCGCAACGAGTGTCGAAGGTGAGGGCAGTATCTTCTCCGTGCGAATGAGATTTCAACAAGCTCTACCAGAGGATGTACTTGAAACGTACGGTACTATACAGGAAATGAATGAGAATGTCACTCTCACTAATTACGAATCGAACGATTCAACTTCAAGCGCAGCAGTGACAATCGGTGATCCAAGTCAGCCTCAGAATTCACAGATTCCTGTTCACTCACAAGCGGCATTCAATGAGGCAATGAACTCATCCTTCTTCTCGCCTCCTCCACCATCTACCTTCGTCCTTCCGAATTCACCTTCCATCAACGAAGCCACATCAAACAACGAACCGAATACAGTGATTAGCCTCACTGCTATTCCACCGAACTCGGTCACACCTTCAAACTTGCACATGACCGCGAGTACACTCACTGGACAACCTTCATCAGCCATTTCGTCTTCATCGCACTCATCCAGCGCTGCTTCATCACTAATACCACTCCATCCTTCAAGTACATCAAGTCGTGTCAACATTCCAGTTCTGAATTTTGAATCTGGATTGATTATATCACCAGTTCAACAGACACCCACACCAGTCGAACTTGCTTCTTCCAGTGTGGGTTCGCCTCTCTCAACCACCATCACACCAATATCATCTTCGACACCGATTGGATCACCAGGATTTCGTTCACACGGAAGTAGTACTCATCGTGTCTTGATCGTAGATGATAACGAAATCAATCGCAAGCTATTGTCGAGAATGATGACCAGCCTGGCGTATGATGTTGATATGGCTGAGGACGGTTCTGTCGCAGTCGAGTGTGTCAAGAAGAACATGGAGATGTATCCACAACCAATTCCATCATCCTCATTGTCATCAAGCTCAACAGCTGCTGCACCCCTATCTGCTTCATCGTCAATCTCATCACCATCCGTCATCACACCGCATATCACAACGGAGGATCAGAAGTTGATGCGCATGTATGAGGAGAATCGTTACGTGTGTATCTTCATGGATATATCAATGCCAGGTGATTGATGAGAGAGAGAGTGTGTGTGTGTGTGTGAGGTGATGGATGTTCTGTGAGCATTTGGCATTGCTCTTTCACTCACACTCGACCGTGTCTCCTCTTCTTCTTTCCTTCCAATTCACTAGTCATGGACGGTTACGAAGCAACACGACGTATTCGTCAACTCGGATATACTGCGCCGATCATTGCACTCACTGCAAATGCATTAACTGAAGAACGATCAAAGGCATTCGATGCAGGAATGAGTGATCATTTCTTGAAACCGATCAGAAAAAATGAAATTGCGCTTCTAATGAAAAACTACTGCCCTACACACGATACTGGAGTTACATCTAAATCTACCCCTTCATCAGCTGCTGCCTCCTCTCTACCTGGTGCACCTTCGACAATTGGTGTGCGCCAACGTAGCTCTCCCCATCCAATCAGCTCACTCGGCTATCCAACACAGCCACACTCACACAGTTTCGCTGACTCCAGTAGTAGTAGTACACAAGATGGACTAGCAGTAGTAGCCGCAGCAGCATCATCTTCTACTGCTGTTGCATCCTCTTCAGACGCATCCGTCAAGCCGTCATCTCGTCTACGTGCTGCCTCGGGTGATTCATCTGCACGAAGGAAACGTCACTCGCATATTGATACATCGCGAGGAAGTGTGCGGGGTATAGGTGAGACGGCAGTTCAACTTATTGAACAACAACCAATCGTACCATCACGCAACAATACCACTAGCGACAGCGACAATCTGCTGTAAGTGTATCAGCAGCAAGGTCGCTCATCTTTCTAACGGCAGCGACAACGACAACGACAACGAGCAAAGTTCTTTTCTCAGCCTCTGATCTCTGCACACGCAGCGTAATCTCATTCTTCATTCTTAATTTCGAGTTTTTTTATTCTTTGACTATGCACTGCAACATAACTATTAGACGGATTTTTATCACATCATACGAGAACAGTTGCAAGCGTCGCAATCGGCAGCGGCATCGCAACTTCTTTTGTGATTGGTCTTGTACATGCTGTATGAGACACAGATCAGAATTTGAAGAAAGGAGAAACACATCCTTCTCCGTTGCTTTGAGATATTTTCTACTTATCTCCAGCTTTTTAATCACTTCGGTGTGTATACAATTCGCACGCCTACGCACGGAATTCATTCAGCTCAGTGAATGAGAGAGGCTAGAGGGAGAAAGAAACAGGAGTATGAGTCACTGCACCTTCTCCTGTTGGTCCGCAATCAACACTCACAGTAAGCACCCCGCTCACGATACTTTTGCTTGGAAACATTTCATACCTCTGTAAGATTAAGCGTAGAGCTGAATGGAGCGAGCAATGAGAGGAGACCAACGTGATCACGCGCGACGGTCGGCCATCGGGATGCGCGAGCCGAAAGCCGCGATCTATGAGAATTGCGCTCGAGCTCGCTCTGCTCTGACTGCATCTGACTCTTACATTCTACTCTGCTCTGTTCAGCTTGTTGCTGCTACTCACAATTCAAACTGAATCAACAATAATAAGCATTACATACCCATTCCACAACTAACGCACTCATATTAATATCTATCATCATGTCAGCTGTGGAACTTTTCATGACCGGTCAGTTATTACAACAGTGACAGTCTCAGCAGAGAGAAGATATCGTTTGTGGCGGCGTGCAGCGTGTGTTTGTATGATATCTCGCACTCACTTAGTCACTATCATTGCCCTGCATCCTCTCATCTTTCCTATCACACACAGATTTCTGTCCATTCGCACAGCGTGCGTGGTTAGCATTCCTCGAGAAGGAGAAAGATCCATATCATCCTGTATTATTCAATTACAAGGAAGTCAACTATTTCAATCCTGATTTGCCACTCACGAAGGAGTTCTTAGCTCTACATCCAACAGTACCAGCAGGTCGATATGGTGATGTTGAATTACGTGAATCATTACCAATTGCATACTGGGTTGATGAAACATTCAAGAATAATCCACTGCAGCCATCAACCCCAGAAGGTATCGAGAAGATGAAAGCATTGATTACTAAATTCACATCAGGTGAATTTGATATCCTCGGACCACACTTCAAGCTGACATTTGCTGCTGATGAAACTGCTGAGGCCGATGTACTACGAGCAACATTGAAGGTACAGCTGCTTCGTACCTTAGCAGAACTGAGTAAAGATCTTGCTGCCAATGGTGGTCCATATTTACATGGTGAACAATTTACAATTGCTGATATTGCACTCATTCCATTCGTTGATCGTGTTCAGGTCTTACTCGGACACTACCGTAACTTCAAGATCCCAGAGACACAGGAGTATGCAGCACTACATACATGGATTGCAGCATACAGTAAGCGTCCATCGTTTCTCATCTCAAATGCTGATCGTCTACAACGTTCAATTGATGTACAACCCTTCGAGAAGACAAAGAGACGTGAATATCTAATTGAACAATACGCTGCATATGCGAATGGTGTGAAGGATGAAGTACGTGAACAGTTGAAGAATGCACCAGCAGGCAAAGCAACAACGAATATCGCAGCAGCGAAGGCAGACAAAGCAAGGAAACTCGCTGCAGCAGCAGCAAAGGAGGTAGAAGGCAAGACTGCGAACTAAACATTTGCTCGTGATTGTACTCACTCTCATATAACGAAAGATCGATATTTTTTGAAAGAATGAAATTGTATGAATTGATTGATTGAATGTCTGATGTACATGTATCGCAAATGCAAAATGCAGAGAGAGCGAGTGTGAGAAAGTTGAGGAGAGAGAATTAAGTAGTGAGATGAAGAGGAGCATAGATGTTTCTTCTTTGCTATATTTCCATCATCACTTACTTTACTTCTGTTGTGCTTCAATCTGTTGTTGTAACATCTGTTGAATAATTGGAATATAAGCAGAATCTAACTTATGTTCCTTCGTGAACTGTTGTGCTAGACTCATCGTATCATCATTTTCATATACAACAATCTGTTCTGTACGTTCACCGAGTTGAATATTGACGTAGAGAAGGACTTTACGCTCGATTGGTGCTGGTACTGCAACAATGTCAATCATTTCGTCGTTGGTGGAGGTGGTGTGTTGCTGTGCAGCGGAGGCATCAGAGAGTGCAGAGGAGAGTGAAGATGGTGTGGATGCTGCTGCTGGTGTCTGTTGCTGTTGCTGTTGTTGTTGCTGCTGTTGCTGTTGTACCGGTTTCTTCTCAAACGGTAATCTCTTCATGGCTTTCGGTGATGATTTTGGTGGTGATGATCTCGGTTGAAATTGTTGTAATTGTCCACCACTTCTCACTGGTGAGCCACTCGGACAACGATTCAATGGTGTACGTCCACTCTTCACTGGTGTGCCAGCAATACCACGACGTGGTGTTGTCACTGTACTACGTAATGCATTGATATCAATCGGCTTCTGATTCTCCATATCTAACATCTCCGGTGCATGTTGTACAAACAACGTACTCGCTCTCATACGTGGACATCCTACTGGTAACGGTGTATGATTCATATTCGATACTGCATCTAACCATTCAGCATCTGAATCAAATTCGACCGGGACAAATTCATCTTCGGGTGCGAATGAAGCACGTGGTGCATAACGCTCGGCATTGTGCTTGGCAGTGACTGGCTTATCTGGTACACCTCCTTCATGCCATACTGCTGGGGAAGTACGTGATCGTGGTATTGGCTTATTAGGATCTAATGAATTCTCTGCTTCCTGTGCAGCAAAATCTAATTCCTTTACTGCTGCTGATGTAGTCTCAATCTTCTTTCCACTCTCTGGACGAAGAATTGCCTTTTTAGCAGAAGGGGTGCGTGGTGTTGCATTGTATGCGATTCTGGCCTCTTCCTCCAGTTGTAATTTCTTACTGAGTGGTGCTTTCGAGGATGTGAAGCTGTTGTTGAAAGCAGGACGGTGGACAGTTGGTTTGACGCCAGACATGATGGTAGAAGGTGGAAAGGGGTGAGGTGGTGTTGAGATTCTGAGTAAAGGTGTTGTAGGTGTTGGAAGTTGGAGTCGAGGTGTTAGAGGTATTGGCAATGCAACTGTGACAAAATTCGACCGTTGGAGATGTTAACGACCAAATTCCCTGTCAAAAGTGCCAAAAAATCTGATGCTTGTTGCCGTGCAATACCTCCTGCTGCCTCTGATTGCAATTGTCTACTTCTATTACTCCACAATGAGTTCTCTGAATTCTCTACCTCCTGTTATTCCTCCTGACATAACTCAATCTGTAACATCGTTCACACCGAGGTTGCAGATTCTGGTTGTCGGAGACTCGCTCACGCAACGTGGATCAGAACCCTCTGCTTGGGCTACATTACTCGCTCACTATTACTCGCGCAAGGCTGACTTGATTAATCGCGGATATTCTGGTTACAACTCGAATCACATACGTGCGATGATTGAGGTTCACAGAGAGGAAGGGATATGGTGTGCAGGAAAGAAATCGAATCAACAAACACTCATCACACTCTGTCTCGGTGCAAACGACGCCTGTCTACCTGATGGATACTCTGCTGCACAGAGCGTACCAGTTGAAGAGTATGCAAAGAATCTTGAGGCGATTGGAGAGATGTTGATGGAGAGGGATGTGGAAGAAGGAAATGCTGCGACATCGACACCATCCGCTTCATCCTCTACCAACACTTCTACATCCACTTCCACGGCATCCTCATCTTCCCCAATCTCCCTGATCATCATCTCTCCACCACAATGTGACGAATCCTCCTGGTCACTGATCACACAACAGCGTCATTCCCTCTCCTATCGTCCAACTACACGTGATAACTCACACACTAAGAAATATGCCGATGCTTCTCGTGAAGTTGCGGCGAAGTTAGGTGTACCGTTTATTGATATGTATGCACTGACACCGAAGGAGGAATGGAGAAGTTTGTTAGTTGATGGATTACATTATACAGAGAAAGGCAATCATCTCCTCTTTACACAGCTCATCTCAACAATCGAGAAACATTATCCACACTTACGAGCATCCGTACTTCCTGTTGATTCATTTCCGTTCGCACAGATCACAGAGAGGACATATGAAGCGACGAAGGAGAGGTTTAAGAAGCATACGCTTACGAATCAGAATGAGAAGAAGAAAGAGGAGGCGAAGTAAATGCAGTCCTGCTGTGTTGCTTGTCTTGTTGAGCAGTTTTGTTGACGAAGACAGAGTCAAGAAGCTTGAATCATTTTTCTATCCAATGCGAGCGATCAGCTGGCGTAGATGAAAAGTCAGAAATTGATAAGGGGTTGTGCAGGTGATCGAAGTAAGGTCTGAGTTCGCAGTCTTGCCTTCTGCCTCCTTTGCTGCAGCTGCAGCGCTAGCGATCGCGATTTTCTTTGCTTTTTTCTGTCTTTGCTGCTGCTGCGATATTCGTTGTTGCTTTTCCTGCTGGGGCACTCTTTCACACCATTCGCATATGCAGCGTATTGTTCAAGTAGATATTCACGTCTGTTTGTCTTTTCGAATGGTTGTACATCGTTTACACTTGCTTCGCTTTCATTCCAGGAAGGAGGGCGAATTGCAGCGAGGCGTCTTAAGGACTGGAAGATTAAAAGGATGTAGATATGTATAAGAGTGAACGATGGCTTGCACAACGTGACGGGCAATCGGTCGTAGTATCAAGTATAAGAAACTTTAGTTCGCTGTCTTGCCCTCAGCCTCCTTTGCTGCAGCCTGTTTTTTCGCCTTCTCTGCCCTCGCTGCCTCAATATTTTGTGTTGCCTTTCCTGGTGGTGCATTTCTCAACTGTGCACGTACTTCATCTTTCAGACCAAGTCCGTAACCAGCGTACACTTCTACAATGTATTCATTTCTTTTTGTCTTCTCGAATGGCTGTTTCTCGATTGATCTCTGGAGACGATCGGCATTGGAGATGAGGTGGGATGGACGCTTAGCATAAGCTGCACGCCATGCATGAAATGCAGCATACTCGGATGTCTCTGGGACTTTGAAGTTGCGATAGTGACCGAGGAGTACTTGTGCGCGATCGGCGAATGGAATCAGGGCAATATCAGCAATTGTGAATTGCTCACCAAGTAGGTATGGACCACCACTTGCAGCAAGCTCCTTGCTCAACTCAGCATAGTTGCGAAGAAGTTGTGTCTTCAGTGTCGTACGTGTTGCTTCTGCCTCAGCAGTCTCATCAGTAGTAAAAAGAAACTTGTAGAACAATCCTGTCACGTCGTATTCACCTGATGTGAATTTAGTAATGAGTGCTTTCATCTTCTCGATACCCTCTGGTGTAGATGGTTGCAGTGGATTATTCTTGAATGTTTCATCAACCCAGTATGCAATTGGTAATGATTCACGTAATTCAACATCACCATATCGACCTGCTGGTACTGTTGGATGCAATGCGAGGAATTCTTTTGTCGATGGTAAATCCGGATTGAAGTAATTGACTCCTTATAGTTGAAGAGTACAGGATGATATGGATCTTTTTCCTTCTCAAGGAATGCTAACCATGCACGCTGTGCGAATGGACAGAAATCTGTGGAGGAAAGCAGGGTGCAGGGAGACAATGAGGGTGAGATTGATAATTGATAAATCATCATACACTCTAGTGTGCATTCTGGTAACGTCAACTTGTGACAGCAGAGTGCTATGCTACAGAGCAGCGAGAAATACAGTTACAGCAATATCTTCTCTTTCTCTGTTGTAATAACTCACCGGTCATGAAAAGTTCAACAGCTGGCATGGCGACAGAGTGTAGTAGTAGTTGGATGAGAGTGTGAGTATCAGAATGAATTGTGAGAGGCGACAGAGCGAGCTGCAAACAATCCAACACATCAGCTCGCTCGGATCACACCGACCAACGTGCTGCGAGCTCAGTAGTAGCATGACCAGACACTCGCTCCATCAGCTCTGCATGCGTGTATTTGCCTCCATCGTCCTGCATGCAGTGTGATCGAAAGGTGGTCTGATCCAGTGTGTTCGTCAACAAAACAGAGAATCTGCAGTCCATCCTTGGGAGCTTGGTCTGTCAGCGAGCAATGGAGTGCAGCTGCATCTTGCTCCTTCCAACATCTCCTTCTCCCTTTACAACTTCTTCACCACCTTCGCCTCATAATGTTCCGACAGAATCGTCGCAACACATCCAGTCAGTCTCTTCGTGAAATCGATATGAAGAAATTCGTTTGGACCGTGTGCATTCGAGGATGGTCCGAGAATACCGGTAATCACGAATTGTGTCTTTGGATACATCTCACCGAGCATACCCATGAATGGAATAGAGCCACCCTCACTGTGGGAGGAGGGAGAAGGGAGAGGAAGAAAGTACCAGAAGAGAAAGAGAATGAGTGACTGTGTAAATTTAATATCACATGACTGTCCTCCTGCTAATTCACACAGCACTAACCCAGTGAATAGTGCTGGCTTGGAGTAGAACTGATTACTCGCCTTCTGGAGTGCATCAGCTAGCCATGGTGCGAGTACAGGTGCAGACCAACCAGTCTGTGCCTTATCAACAACCCACGAGACCTTTGCGTTGTATGGTGCATCGCGTGTCAGTTCCTGCAGAGAGAAGAGGGAAGAACAGCGATGAGTGAGTCTATGTGCATTCGCGCAGGCGTTCACACTAACCCCACACACTCACCTTTCCGAAGTACTCAGCAACTTTGGCAGCATCCACAGTCGGCGGTAAACGAAGTGAAAGACGAATCGAAGTACCACTACGAAGTACGTTACCTGCAGTTGCAATCGAAGGAAGATTGTCTGCACCAGTATAACTCAATGCTGGCATGAGATATGCAAGTGCAGAATCGACTGGATTCTTCGATACTGGTCCTGCAGTACCATTCTCGTGTTTCACGAATGGAAATTTTTGCCAGATCGCATCTCCCACAACATCACCGACTGCTTTTGCACATGCCTGTTCGTTCATTGATAATGCAGAGTAACAAATATCTGGTAATTTGCCTGTCTCGGCATTCTCAATACGATCCAAGAGTTGACGAATGATACGAAAGGAGGATGGAACAATTCCACTTGCCATACCACTATGAACAGCCTCAGTCAGAATATCAACAGTGAGTGTACCAACAACTAGTCCTCTCAATGATGAGGTCATCCACATCTGTGTATAATTCTGACACCCTGAATCAAGACATACAACAAGTGATGGTTCACCAACTTCCTTCTTCTTCATCTCGAGGAAGTATGGAAGATCGCGTGAACCTGACTCCTCACAGTTCTCGATAATCAAGACAACACGTGCGTGTGGCAGACCTTGTGCTTGCAGAACTTGGAGTGCATTGATTGCAGCGAACATTGCGTATCCGTCATCAGCACTGAGAAAACAAAGAAAGAAGGAGAATGAGCGCTCGCTCTGCTATTTGTGTTCTCCTGACACTCCTCACTCTACTCACCCTCCACGTCCATAAAGCTTGCCATCGATGATAGCTGGTGTATGAGGACCAGTTCCCTTCATCCAGTATTCGGTCATCGGTGGCTGAAGAAAAAGAGAAACACGGTGTCAGAAGAGCCGATATTCGTCCGTTGCTTCCTCTTCTATCACTCACTCACCTGCTTATCCATATGTCCATACATGAGAACAGTCTCACTCGTTGCATTCGAACCTGGAATGACCATAAACAGTACAGGTGTACGTCCCTTCTCTCTCAACACTTCCAGTGTCAGTCCAGGCATATTCTGTGATTTGATCCAATTGACATAGAGATCGACTGCACGATCTTGATGACCATTCGTCTCCCATTCGGAATCGAAACCTGGTGACTGTGAGGAGGGAGGAAGTTGAGAGGTCAGTACTGCGTTATGAGTGCCAGGCGCAACATCACAAATCTAGATGCCTAGGCAAGTTACTTGGTTGGGGATCTCGATATACTTTTTCAGTGTATCGAGTACACTCGCATCCCAAGCAGCATTTATTTGCTTGAGCGCTGAGTCACTGTCGACTTGTTTGGTTGAGGCAGAGGCAGACATAACGAGGAGGAGATCGGACCTGCGGTCAGACGAGACAGGAAATCAAGAGTGTGAACAGTTGGTAACAATCAACGTTGAACTCAACATTAGTATGTACATTGACATTTGTCAATGATGCTACACACTCACGACAACGGACGAGCAGGAAGATAAAAGTGCGAATGAAATCAGAAATGAACACTGGATCTCAGTGACCAACTGGTCAATTGCCTGCAACTCGGTGTCGATAATTAATATACTAGTGCAAGCTTACAGCCGTAGTGCACAAATTTTCACTCTTCTAGTTATTGCGATGCAATGATTGAAAAATGGTACCGTAAACTTCGACGCAGTCGATTTTTGACTAACAAATTCGTTCTCGCTCCTTCATCTTCGTCAGTGGTTGCAGCAATCGTGCGAGTGAGTGTTGATTGAGTTACACCTACTGCATACTCTCTGCAGTGATATTGAGTGTTGTTGACATTCGTCAGCAGCGGCTCGCTCCTTGTTGTTCTCCTGTTCTCCGCCTGCCACTCATTCCTGTTGCCAACTTCTCACATATCCCATATCAATTTCTGCATTACTCTCATCTACTTGGTGTTACTTTTCCTTCCGATAAGATCAGCAGCAAACTCGAATCTCTTCAAATCCACCACGAATCTCCGATTCTTCCTCCTTCTCATCCATCCTCCATCCATTATGTCAGCGCCAGCTCCAGCAGCTGCATCTTCCTCAGCCTCAACATCCTCACTCACTAAACCATCACAGCCATATTCATGTATTGTACTCGGTGCATCAGGTGCGACTGGTCGTGTACTCGTTGGAAAACTCGCGAATAAGTCAGTGCGATGTGCGATGCGATGATGAGATGTTGAATCAAGTTGGATGATGATTGGTTGGTGTTATGATTACAGCTGAATTGTAACTTACTCCCACCACTCTTGTCTTCTTTCTCAGTCCAATCGTAACACACATCAATGCGATCGTCCGTACGGAGTTGCCTGCGGGTGAGTATTGAGAAATCGGAGCGAGAAAGAGTAGTCACTGATTGCTGCTCTCACACTCAATCGCTTGAACTCTCGCATCCTTCCTCTATTGCTTCCTTTCTGCAAGGTTACTTCGGTCAACTTCTACCAGCGAATCAGGAGAAGATCAAGCAGACAGTCGTTGATTTTGAGAATCTAAAGGCTAGTGCTGATGCTTTCAAAGGCTATTCGGTTGCCTTCTCTTGTCTCGGCTCCACACGATCGAAGGCTGGTTCGAAAGAAGCATTCTATCATCAGGATTATGATTATATCACAGAAGCAGCACGACTTGTACGTGAGGCTGGTGTGGAACATTTTGCATTGACTTCATCGAGTGGCGCTGATCATAAATCAATGTTTCATTACCTCAAGACGAAAGGCCTTATTGAGCAACATTTAATCAATACAGTACGATTTCCATCACTCAGCATCTTTCGTCCGGGTCTCTTACTCACTGATCGTCCAAATGAGTCTCGTTGGGGGTGAGTCGATGAATATGAGGCACGTGAGGAGGATTGAGTTGATACAAAGGCTTTGGTGTTCATTCTCTCTTCTCTCCTTCTCATCAGCGAATGGTTCGCACAGAAGATTGTACCAGCATTTCATGCAATTTTACCTGAGAAGGCATGTGGTGTGTACACACAGACTGTTGCTGAGAGTATGATGAGAAATGCTGAAGTCATGTTAGCACAAAAGGAGAAGACTGGTTCATTCGCACCACCAGCATCTGCACCTGCTGCAGCAGCAGAAGGGGCCGTTGAAGGAGGTGGGTTGGAGGTGCTTGTGTCGAGCACGCAGGTAGCGAGAGTTCTGCTGCTCATTAATTTCTCTGATTCCTCTTTCAGATGCAGCACCAGCTGAACCAGCTGCAGCACCAGCACCATCAGCCTCATCATGGCGCATCTTTGAGAATGATGAGATTCGTGCAATGAAGGTAGCGAAGCTGTAAGTAAGCAACCTCTCCCTCTCTTTCTCAGTCAACTACAATCCCATCACGCATTCTACTGAACCCCTTCTACGAACACACACACGCATGTACCTCATCTTTGCATCACCACCTCACTGTCGATGCAAGTGTCGATCACAACACGCTTGCACATTCGGAGTGAACAGCAGCAAACAATACACAGTATTTGTCGAAGTGCCAACATCATTCTTTTTCGTTTGTACATAGCGTTGCGCCAATAACAACACTCCAGCCTGTACAGTCACCTCATAACATACCCATGCATTGCTTTGGAAGCGATTGGCACACGCGACGAGCAGCGCAGCGTCGTGCAGCGTGAGATGATAAGCAAGCACGAAAAAATGAAAGCAACGAAACTCACACTTTCCCTTCTCTTCAATCCTATCTCCACCATACACACAACTAACACCTACTCACATCATCAACATGGACTCGTCAATGTTATTTCTGAAGGAACTCGAGGATGAGTACAATGATAATATTGACGACGGTAGCAGCATCCTTCCACTCACCTCATCATCTTCCTCTTCCTCCTCGCTTTCAACGGATGATGATCGTGAACTCAATCAACAAGATGTTGATATTCTCGCACCTATGACTGCACTTGTCATCGTAGCCCTCACGCTTGCAGGCATCTTCAATCTCTGACTGTAGAGGCGACATCCTTGATGCGCCACGCAGTTGACCAACATTACCATCACCCTTCTCTTCTTCACCTCTTGACTTACATTAGCTCCTTCATTTCTACCAGTATACATTAGATTACTTACCACCAACACCTGATATTCCTCGCAACGAAACCGCAACTTTCTTTCCTTCCAACCTCGTCGCCCTTCCCATTCCTTTTTCATCCTCCTCAATTTAATCCACTCGCCCATCACAGATAAAATTGGCCAGACGAACGAAACACCAATTCAATTATCATCGCATCGTCGCAGTTGCATCAGCACTCGTCCTCATCACTTCATTACTCATTCATTACTCACTTCACCCATCTCACTTTCCTCGTCCTCCATTTTAAACTCTTTTACGACACCACCTACACAATCAAAATCTCGCCTCTCGTTCACACTCACGCGAATCCTTACGGTAGTTAACCTGGAATCAATCAATCGCACCACGCTGCACACTAGCGCTAGAAACCAACCTTTTTGCTTTCATTCCATTTCTCTTGCGTTTCAACATTGAACACAAACAAATCGAACGATCTTCTCGAAAACATAATTGTTGTGGATTGCGAGGACAAGCATGCAGACCACTGTGAAGTAACAGGACGCTAGGACGGCGGAGAAGCATCGGAGGCGGCAGACAAAGATTGAGACATTAACGCGCGATCTGCACCCAGCATCGCGGTTTGCTGCAACTGCTTGCAAGCACACAATTCAGACACTCACACTCTCAGCAACTACTACTACTCGCCATGCCAGCCGTCGAACTCTACATGACCGGTGAGATCGAGAGCAAGCAGCAAGATATGAGATACCGGCTGTGACTGTATTTAGCCGCACTGGAACGTGGCGCTCTTGATGTGTTACCAGAATGCACACTAGAGTGTATGACAATCTATCAATTTATCAAACTCGCTCTCACTGTCTCACTCACTCTGCTTTGCACTCCTCCCATCTCCACCTCGCTGCAGATTTCTGTCCATTTGCACAGCGTGCATGGTTAGCATTCCTTGAGAAGGAAAAAGATCCATATCATCCTGTACTATTCAACTATAAGGAAGTCAACTATTTCAATCCTGATCTGCCATTGACAAAGGAATTCCTCGCATTGCATCCAACAGTACCAGCAGGTCGATATGGTGATCTCGAATTACGTGAATCATTACCAATCGCTTATTGGGTCGATGAAACATTCAAGAATAATCCATTACAACCTGCAACACCAGAAGGTGTCGAGAAGATGAAAGCATTGATTACTAAGTTCACTTCGGGTGATTACGATGCGATCGCACCGTGGTACAAGCTGACATTCACTGTTGATCAGACTGAGGAAGGTGAAGCAACACGTACACAACTGAAACAACAGTTACTTCGTAGTTATGCAGAGTTGAGTAAAGATCTGGCGGCCAATGGTGGTCCATATTTACTTGGTGAACAATTCACAATTGCTGATATTGCACTCATTCCTCACGTTGATCGTGCACTCCTTCTGCTCGGACATTATCGTAACTTCAAAGTACCAGAGACGCAAGAATATGCAGCATTTCATGCATGGATTGCAGCTTATAGTAAGCGTCCATCGTTTCTCATCTCAAATGCTGATCGTCTTCCACGTTCAATGGAGACCCAGCCATTCGCTCAACAGAAGAGAAGTGACTATATGATCGAGATGTATGCAGGATACGCCAACGGAGTGAAGGATGAAGTACGTGCACAGTTGAGAAATGCACCGCCAGGAAAGGCGACACAGAATATCGAGGCAGCTCTGCAAGAGAAGGCGAAGAAACAGGCAGCTGCGAAGCAGGCTGAGGGCAAGACAGCGAACTAAGCGCAAGCGAGTTATCATCAAATCAACACCGCGAATGTACATCAAACTTGTACAATCCATCGTTCACTCTCATTTTCATATCGTTTCTGTCCTTCAATTTACATTTGGCAGTTTGTATGCATCAAAAAGCCTGCGCTCACAACGACAATTCATCTTCATCTTCATCGCTCGAAACATGTCGTTCTCGTGTTCGTGATCGTGGTGGATCAGGACGAATTCGCTGCGTTGGAAATTGTGATGGATGGGTTGGTTTCAGCTTGATTTCACGACTCGGTGCGTATGAGAAGATCGATCTCTGCTTCCTGATTGCTTCATTCCTCTCACGCTCTTCTTTCTCGACTGCATCACGCGCTTTCTTCTGCTCCTTCTCTGATGCTTCCAAGAATGCAAGTTGTGCGTGTGAACGGAATGGATTAGCATCAGTAACTGCTGCTTCACCGCCATATCTCCACGCACTAACAAATGATCCTTCAAGTGAATATTTCCCATCACGTAATGCGGCAGCATACTTCCTCTCTTCTTCCTCTTCTCTCACCCTCCTCCTCTCTGCTGTATCGACATTTCCTTCTGCCACAGCTTGCACACCACGAAACTCCGTGGCACTCTGAAATAATGCCTTAGTTGGTCGTTTGGTAATCGGGAAACATGCGATATCTTCTTCGAGTGACCCAAAGACAGGAAGGATGAGTGGTGGTTGAAGATGGTATGAACGAGGGATGATAGCAGGACCGAAGTAGTAACGTGCTGGCGGTGTGAAGTGGAAACGCTTGGAAGTGAAGTAGGACTCTTGAGAGGAGAGCGAATCGTCGTTCGTTAATGCCGACGCTGCAGTATTGACACCTATTCCATTCCTTCCTTGCATCGACGCTGGAGTAGAATCCGGTTCATTATATCTCGGAATCAACGTATGTGGCGTGATGAAGTTCGTCGATGTGATGAGATCATCAGCTGGTGAGGAGGAGGAACGATGTACACGAGCTAGATGTGAGGAACGTGAGAGATGCTTCTTGACTGGTTTAGCTGACGGGAGTGAGGTTGCATTTACTGCACCACCAGCAGTAGCAGCAGCGGCATTCACATTCAACACCGCCACAGCTTTTTCAATATCACCAAAGAATCCTTTCGCATCAATATGACGATACTTCCTGCGTGGTCGTTGTGTGTACGATTCGCCGTGACGAGTTGGTGGACTGTATGACGATGATTGGAGAGGCAGGAGGAGGCTTGAAGAATCAGAAGCAACCTCATGACCACTATGATGACGTTTATACTTCCTCTCATTCGAATGTAGATTCTTCTTATTCGCATCCACACCAGAACTTAGTGTTGATGTACGGAATGATGTGATGAGTGGAGTAGTTGCCACCTTTGATACTTCGGAATATCTCATACCTCTTCTTTTCGAAGAATTCAACACACCTAAATGTGCAGTATAAATGCCTTGTCTCACTCCTACACCTCCCTTCTGAATCATATTGACATCATTCATTTGCATCGCATTCTTTTCTCTCTCCACCCTCTTTTTCTCCACCTTCTCTTGCTGCCATTCATTCAATGGTTGTTTATATCTTGTTCCACTGCGTGCATCAATATCTTCACGTTTCATAGAAGACCGTTCACGTTTTAGTGTGCTGTAATGAAGCTTCCATGCTTCACTGGCGGCTTGTGGTGAGAGGAGGAGTGGAGTGATGGATGGCTGCAGTTGCTGCTGTTGCATCTTATGTCTCTCATATTCTCTCCTTCCCACATTCTGCACGGCTTGCCAACTAGGAGATCTCCTTACAGCACCCTTCGCATTACAATCTTCATACACCATCCTTTCTCTCTCCTGAATGATTCGAGATTGTTTCTCCCTCTTCGTCATGCCACCAAACAAGCCGAGTTTCTTCTTTGCTTCCTCTTGCTTCAAGAGAGCAACTTGACGTTGTGAGTGAGGATCATATGGATTGAGGATGGATGGATCGTGCACAGTTGAAACATTCCAATCGTGTGCTGACATGGCGAGACGCTCGGAGGAAATGTCGATTTTCGCTTTGGTACTTGAAGAACCCTGCTGTGAACGTGAAGTTGGCTTAGGTGGTGCAGCGTCAAAGGTGGGTGGCGAGGATGTGAGTAAGATGCGTCCATCAGAAAGTTTCTTCTCATACACGATCGTCGCACCACCATTCATTGCTTTCATTCCTTTTGTCGCTTCCCCTCTTCTCTGCTTCGCCTCATTCACTCTCTTCCACGTCTCATACACCACTTCTTCTGCTGTTCCTATCACATTTCGGTCTTCATATTTCATTCCTTCTCTTGCTAGTTCGAGTTTCGACCATGTACTCAATCGGGAGTAGGGTGTGGTGATGTTGATGGGGAGATGAGGTGAAAGTGTGATGAATTGTACACCAGTTGAGAGGTATTCATCTGTGGACATTGCATCAATGCCTGTTGCGTCGTGATGAGGTTCATCTTCAGAGAAGAAATGAAATTGTGGTCCATGAGATGCGTCGGCAGGGAGACGATGGAAGGAGATGTGTGGCTTTACTGGAATAACAGCGGCGGCGGGTGGTGAGGATGTTGGTGAGAATGGACTCGAGTGGGTGAGAGGAGCTGCTGTCGACGTTTGTTCTTGCTCCTGTTTCCATTTCTCAATAAAGATCTGCTTCTGACTCCAATTCGCCTTCTCATTTTCGATTGCTGTTGTCTGTTTCGAATTTCGCCCAATCTTTGATTCAGCTGGAAATGCGGTGGTCGCATTGCCGCGTGATCTTTTGTATCCAGTTTCATGCTGTGGCTGAAACCAGAGTGAATCATCGATATCGGCGGATGATGCAGGAGGCTGCGGCGATGAATTCTTGCTGTTGTTCTGTTGGAATGCGTGAGGCACAGTTGCTGCGAGTACGGTCGAATCGAGTGTGGATGAATAACCAAGATCATCAGCGTTGTGATCGAGGTAGTGAGGTTGAAGGAAGGATTGATGCTGCTGTTGATGTTGAGAGAACGGATCATCTTCGTCACGATATTTGTGCTCCTCCATCATGATTGTGGTATGATTGATAGGTAATCAAGCGTCTCGTTATAAGAGATGATAATCAGCACCTTATCTCCTTGATACGACATATGATGATATCAGATCGTGGTCAGTTCGCTTGACTAGGATCGTTTCACGCCACCGACCTGTCTCTATTTTCAAACGCTGCTGCTGTACTGCTGTTCGCCACCTTAATTGGTGTCGACGACAACGCACATAGTACTCTTCCTGAAATGAATGGCGCTACCGCAATGAATGGCGATGCAGACATCACGGCAGCTGCTACGTCGTCCTCCTCTTTCAGTCGCGCATCATCCTCTGCCTACCGATCCTCGCCCTCTGATGAATCACTTGCAAATATGATGTTCTCGAAGACTATCTACGATCCAATTCACGGGTTAGTGGAGAGAGGAAGAGAAGAAAAGAAAGTGATTTGCGCCTCAACTCTGATCCTTGCTCTGCTTCTCCACCATCATCAGACAAATCACACTCGAGCCATTGCTCCTACAGATTCTCGATACACCTCAATTTCAGCGTCTGCGTGATCTGAAACAACTTGGTTGTGCGTATTTAGTATTTCCAGGTGCGAGTCACAATCGATTCGAGCATTCGATTGGAGTATCACACCTGGCACAGCAGATGTTGATTCATCTCCAATCGACACAACCTGAACTGCATATCACTGAGGATGATATATTGCAAGTAAAGATTGCTGGATTGTGTCATGATCTTGGTCATGGTCCATTCAGTCACTGCTTCGAGGAGTTCGTACATGATGCGCACACGATTCGATACAATCGCATGTGCCTCGCACAGAGACAGATGGAGGAGGAAGAAAGAGAGAAGAAGAATGAGGAGTCGAAGATGGATACAGAACAAGATGGCGCATTCATTCAGATCAGTCGATTGAAGATCGATCGTGCATCTCGACCGAATGGACTTGCCTGTGATGGTTCGCACTATCAAGATTTGCTTCATGCAGCAACACAAGTAATCGGTCCTGCATGTCGCATCACTGAACTACAATCACTCTTCGACTTCATCGATACCGATCCAAACGTCGACGCATCCACTGAGGCGCTCGCACAACTGTCATCTGTCGACTACACAGCATTCATCGAACTCGAATCATTGGTCAGTGCTAACTCCTCCAATCCGATCAAATCACCAACTCCACGATTGGCCAATGTATATGCACATACGAAGTGGCAAGCATGGAGATCGCATCTTCTGTCAAATCGCTGCCAATCACGCGAAATGCTCAAAGTATTCGGATCGGATCAGCCGTACATTTGTCCTTATTCACTCGGTGGCAAACAGGCAGCCTCATACATCATTTATCAACGTGAGCAGACGAGAGATGATGAGATACAACACATGATCCAAAATCATACCGGTTTCGAGTGCACTGTCGAGGGATTCATCGCTCATCTCAACTCAGAGAATCATCTCGTCGTATGCGAAGTATGTCATCGTCTCATCCGTACATATGCTGCAAATGACAATCGACCTCCGCTGATCACACATGGACGTGGCGGTGAGTTCGTTGATCCTCTATTCATCGAGCATCTGAGAGCACCTGCACCAGACTCGCCATTTCGTCATGAACGAATGAGCGTATCCATGCTTGAGTTGATCATTAAGGAGGTCAGTGATATTTAGTGCACTGCTCGATCGAGATGTTCTTCAGCTGCTTACCATTGTCTCTCCCTTTCTTCTTCAGAACGCCATCCCAATCGACGCACCAACCATGCAATTCCTCCGAGAATGCATCAATCCTTACGACAACCCCTCCCAATCCAACCCGAAGAAATTCCTCTACGATATCGTCGCGAATGCACGTAATAGTGTCGATGTGGATAAATTTGATTATCTAGCACGTGATTGTCATAATCTCGGGATGTCAACGAATCTGAAACACGAGAGATTGATGAAACATTGTCGTGTTATCAACAATGAGGTATGTTATAATTCGAAGGAGGTATATAATCTGTATGAGCTATTTCATACTCGCTACTCACTCTTCAAGCAGGTCTATTCCCATCGTGTATCAAAAAGTATTGAATATATGATCTGCGATATCTTTCTATTAGCTGATCCGATCATGAAATTATCTGATGCAGCTTCATCACCAGAAGCGTATGCGAAGTTGACTGATTCGACTCTGAAACAGATTGAAACTTCTTCCGATCCACTTCTGGAACCAGCACGTGCGTTGATTCGACGAATTAGATCGAGAGATCTATACAAGCTCATCGACGAGACTGTACTTCCAATCGATATATCAACAAAGGCAGCACTTGCTGAAGTGACATCGACACAGATCCTCAATTGCTATCCACCGAGTCGCGACATTCTCTCCGAGTCCGATCTTCACATTCAGAACCTCCGTATCAACTACGCAATGAAGGACAAGAATCCAGTCGACTCCATCCGATTCTTTCACAAAGGTTATGCACATACCTCATTCAATATTCCAAAGAGAAAAGTATCACACATCATTCCACATCATTTTCAGGAGAGAATCTTACGTGTGTTCTTGAGAGATACAACGCAAGAGAAACATCAGGCAGCGACTGCAGCGACAGATCACTTCTTACAAAGTAATGAATGTCTCAGTCCGAAAGTATCACCGAGTCTTCGTCCAGTTCGTGCCTACTCATCACCTCCCGTCATCACCGAAAGTCGTCTCATACGAGGATCGAGTCAATTCGGCGCAGTATCAGCATCACCACCACCACCTGCATCGATAAAAGAGGTACCGGGAGAAGAGGATGATGATGAACCGTCACTGAGTCAAGGAAGTGCTGGTACAGCAGCGATGGATCAGGAGGATGATGAGAATATGATACCATCGAATCTCGCGATTGAGATGACATCCTTCAATGGTGAAAAGACGAGACTCAATTCTCTACCAACCACACCGAAGCGTGGCGTCGTAGCGCATACTCCACCGACAATCGAAACGCCTCGTGATCATCCTGCAGGAAGTACGATTGCCTCTGGTACACAGCGTAATCTCTTCGCTACTCCTTCGCTTCCTGTTGCTGGTGCGAAGCGTTCCTTCGCCGCGACGAACGCATCTACACCTGCTCAAGCACGTCTACCATCGAGTCCATTTCGTCGATATGAGCGTGAGAGTTCCATCAGTCCATGTCCAACGAGCGTACCTCAACCTGATACAAATGTGCCAGCTGCTGCTTCTGTTGCAGTAACTCCTCACACCCCTGCTTCCTCTGTACTCGCTACTCCAGCGAAATCACGCAGTGCAATGAAGGCAGTGACACCGATCAGTAAGTTGGCTGTGGCATCAGCACGACAGACACCGAATGCAACAGCACAGCAACATCGTGCGAGCAACAATCAACTACCACTCGTACCGACTCGTTCTGTTGTCTCTGCAACACCAGCTGCACAACAGGCGACTTCGAAACGGCAGAAGTTGAAGCACGCGACATCATTAGCGGCAGCAACAACAGCAGACGAAGCAAAAGAAGCAGCGAGAACATCCTCATCCGCAGCCAAATCGCTGCGTTACTGAGATTGTTACATCGCATGCAGACGGTGATTGCCATCTATATGGATCACCTGCATTCTTTGTTGCTTTGTTTGTATGTCATCCTTATTCATACATCTGCGTTGACTTCTGCAAGCCAAAAAATGTCGTCCTTATGTCTTACCGCCAGTCATGCCTAATAATAACTGCTTGAATCGCAGTTCTGCAGAACTTCCTCTGCCTCCTCCTGTGTGTTACCTATCCACAGTACGTGCAACACACAGTCAACAGAGTGCATCAATATTGTGTCAACGTGAGCATTATACCACTGTTCCTCTGGTGGTTTCTGTGCGGTTGCGATGAAACTCATCGATTCTCTGTTTCGTTGACTCGAGTCAGATGCCTCACAAAATGACGACTGAACTAGAAGCGACTGCAGCAACGACTGCCAGAGCAATCTCCTCCAACTGTATCTGCACTTCCTCCTCCTCCTCCTCCTCACCTTCACCCTCACTCCTTCCTTCTCGCACCCTCATGTCACCTTCCAGTATTGCACGACGAATTCGCGGGTACCTCATCTCGACACTACTCCTCATAGCAAGCACACTCGGCATCAAGCACGATTACTCGCACTCACACTCATCATCCGACTCTGCACCATCAGCCTCCTCCTCGCTTCTCCTCTTCTCTCACGCCGCATCACAATTCCCTGGTCTACCTACACCAATCGAAAGCGCACACTTATGCTGTCAGTGGCACACACTCTTGCCACGCGACAAATGGATATTTACAGTCGGTAATCGTGTCTGGGAGTATGACTCAGTACATCAGAAGGCTTTCACACTCTACAATACACTCGAATTCATGTCACCACCATACAGTCCCGGTGTGAATATCGGTTCATTTCCGAATCATACAATTTCTACATTCAATACCGTCATGAAATGGTGGAACGAGAAGGCGTACTGGTTCGCAAAGGATATCTATTGGCGTTACAAAGACAATTCATACACGTCACAATCTGGTCCCAGTTATACAGCGAACGGATGGATGCCTGGTATTAACACACAAGAAGGTATGTTTATTGCATCGAATCAATGGTCATGGTCGTTTGTGGGGAAGAATGTACAGAGGTATGATAACTTCAACGATAGGATTGATCCGGACTATTTCAATTCTGCTACTGGACAGTCTATCCCGAGACCAGCAAAGGATGTATTTGGTGCAAGTCTACCTGTACCATTACAAGATATTGATATACATCCAGAGAGAGAGGAGTGGATGATATTTCATGATGACAATATCACACTGTGGTCACCTGTTACATCGAGTGTACTACCATCGTATCCACGTGCGATGCATAACGATGCTGTTGATGGTGGTACATTTGGTATGAATCGTACGCGCTGTTCAGGTGTCATGGATCTGAGTACGATGATTGGCTTTGTTGAGGATAAATCACCTGAAGATTTTCTTCGTCTGATGCCGTATGCTGATAATCTGACATGTGATTGGATGATCATGCTACCAAGTAGAATGTTGAGAACACCAACTGCCGGTTATCAAGGTATCTCAATCTATTTCACACGCTTCGATCTTGGTAGTGGTGCATCAGTTGAGATCACTGAGATGAATGATCTCCCTGAAAATATACCTGAGATCGGATGGGAGTACTTTACACCTGATGAAGCAGACAGCGGACAATGGAGTCGAGAGTGGTATGATGCAGGAAGTCACGACGCTATCCAACCGAAGAAGAACGCGGTACCAAGTGTGCTTGGGAAATTCACTCAAGTCAATCAACCGAATGTGAGCCAGAGTCCGAGTATCATCAGATCATCAGGGCAGTCGATGGCAGTTCGCGTACGATTCACAACTACCAGCGATAGTGCAGCACATCAAGGTACAGGTTTTGCACTTCGATTCGCTGCGACCTCACCAACAAGAAAGACATACGTTGAACTGGACGGCCTAATATGGTTGAGTTCACTCGGTCTGATACAACAGAATCAGAGTATCATTGTTGCACCAGCGACTCAGACATATGGTCCTGTAAGCTTCGCGTTTCGATTTCATATCTATCCACTCTCACCTCAAGCAGCTAATCAAGTTTATATGCTTGTTGAGAGTACCCTTACAGGCGAGGTAGTGAAAAATTGTACTGGATCACAGCTGTACGCGTACGGATATGCTGGTCCTCGCTGTTCCTTTACAACAACACCAGCCCAAGGACCGGTGAAGCTGACTTATGTGACAGGAGTTGGTTTCTCTGCAAGTGTGATGGGTGAATATCACGCTCTCACAATCTGTAACAACTCACCAGCGACACCACAGAAGAAGACTGCAATCAACGGCTCGATCTCAGATGGATCTGGAATACATTATCGATACAGAGAGAATTCTGATTGCTCATGGTTGATTGGAGAAACACCTGTATTCAAGCAGATCTCTATCAATGAGACAGTGAATGGTACGACATCACTTGTACCGTACAACAAGACTGTATCGAGTGAAGCATTGTTCGTGAAACTTACTTTCACACGCATCGAGCTCAGCACACAGATGGCAGATAAAGTCCTGATCTACGACGGAGATTCACCCTCAGCACCACTCCTCGCCACAGTGCAGCGCAGACAGACAGATGCTGATCCTTATCCATCTGTACACACAACACAAGAAAGTATGTTCGTGAGATTCGTTTCAAGTCTGGGATATACGGATCAAGGGTGGGATGCGAATTGGAGAATTAGTTATGCTCCGATTCCGAGCACAATTACGTTGGATGGATTTGATAGAGTTGTTGGTGAGAAGGTTCTTGCACAACTTGCACTACTCAACAGTACCGCTGCAGCGGTCACATATCAAGGTCGTCCTGCACTTGATGTTCCCCTACGTGGACTTGATCATTTGGGTTTGTCATGCGACTTTGGGTATGAGAATTGGTACAAGTTCTTCTTTAGATGGTTTCCGTTGAGCGTGAGGAAGAATGATCCACAGACATATGAACTTCTCACACTGTATCCGTATTCGTTGTCACAGACAAATAGTTCCTACTGGCTAGCGATGTACGGAAAGATGGTATCGGATGATGTACTTGCATCAGTGTATGAGTATGAGAGCACATCAGGTTCATTCCTACAGTATGTCTCACCTCTACTTGGCGATTACGATACTCGACTGCTGGCTCTGATTTATTCTCATGGCCATGATCTCATTTCTGGTTGGAATGTATCTGATTATGACAATACAACATACTACGCAATTGCACGAGATGAAATCCTACACGTTGCACCTTATATCGCAAAAGCAGGGAAGTCTACAGTGGTGCGATTACCGGCTGTACTACCAAGCAATGAAACACTAAGTGCACTCTTGAGGAATCAAAGTGCACCAGAAGCATTGGCCTTCTTCGGTAATCTGACCATGCAATCACCGCACATTGTTGGTACACCATTCAATCTCGTCGTGACCACACGTGATGAGTATGGTCAAGTGATGGAAGGATTTCGTGGCGACGATTTGCGACCATTCTTATCATCCGATTCGACACAGAGCTCACCCACTATTCGTGTCACGAAGATCTTACCCGGTTCGTACCTATTGAGTGTCACTCCTATCGTAACATCGAGTGACTATTTTCTGACAATCCTCGTGACAGGTCATGATGTTGTCGATGGTCCATTTCGGCCGTACGTGATTGCGTCTGATACAAGTGCAAGTCGATCAACAATCAAACTCGCTGCAACAGGTGCGTCACTACTCTCATCACCAAACATACCACAAGGTGATAATATCGAGATCATCGTCACTGTCAGAGATCGATACGGTAATCCGCGAGGTGCACTTGCAGTGAGTGATAAGGTCGAACTATCATGGCCAGATCATAATGTACGTGAAAAAGACCGAGGTGTGAATGACAGCAGGAGCGATTTTCATTTTCTCGTTGATGCTGGTGATACATATATGAGTAGTATATTGGAGGTACGTGTGAATGGTGCATTACTTGGTTATGATTCATCACGTGGTTCGTTATCAAATTTCGCTGCTGGTATCAATGTTGTCATTGGTTCACCAGAATATATCAACTATCGCACCCCGATGAGGGTCCAAACGACGCTCGTATTCTTCACATGTATTTGTATACTCGGCACACTTGGATTGATGTATTACATTTACTCACATCGTGCATTCGGAATGATTCGCGCGAGTTCACCCAATTTTCTCTTACTGATGTTAGTCGGTGCACTGCTTGAATATTCTACAGTCATTCCAATGACACTACCAGAAGTGAGTGACATCTCATGTGCAATAGAACCAGCGTTAGGTCATCTCGGCTTCTTTGCCATCTTTGGTGCACTATTTGTTAAGACCGGTAGAGTAAAGGCCATTTTCACTGACAAACGATTGATGGTCAAAACACTGACAGATGGCTCACTCCTTATTCGTCTCGGTGCAATGACGGCTGTTTATGTTGCATATTATATTGTGTGGATGATTCACAGTCGACCTCGGCCAACTTTAATTACGAAAGATTACACTACATACAGAATTTGTTCATCACCTGAATACCTATGGCCGACTCTCATTCTCGTTGTCGAGGGAATCGTCGTCGCGTACGCAGCATACCTCTCGACTACGATTTGGACTTTGCCTCACCTCTTCAATGAGTCCAAATTTCTTCTCGTTGCAACCTATAATGTTGCTGTCATTGGTGGTCTCTTCACACTCCTCGTGAAAGTCGAACTAATGCCACCGAACACTCAACTGATATTCGCATGTGTTGGTGTGCTATTCGTGACCACAACTGTCCTCGTTGCAATCTTCGCACCAAAGATCTATGCAGTTTTGTATGATCAGCCGGTGAAGAAGAAGTCGATGCTCCAACCAACGCAGAGTGCACATCAATCAGTGCCAGCAAATCCACGTACACAATCGTTACAGCGATCGGTCCATGATCGTCCGATGAATCCACTTGAAGTCGAGAGACAGGCGGAGAGGGAGCTTCTGGCTGCTGGTGCACGTGTCACATCTCACCCTGGATCACTACCCGCATTCGATCATGCTGCCTTCCTACTCGCGACTGACCAAGAAAAGAATGTGTTGAATGATGATGGTAACAATAGTATGGCGCCAATGAAATTACCGCATACGCATGTCAGCATTCTTGACTCACCTCAACCACCTCAAACACTGACGGTCGATGATTCACCACAAGGTGAGCGACTAATACGTGGAGTCTCGACTTCAGCTGCTGGTGCAGGTACGACTGTACGACGCGATGATGACTGTAGCGTCACCTCAACTCCTCTCCAACGAGCACAAGCACAACCGACTCAGCCTGTTGTTGGTGTACCGTTGATCATACCGGATCGAAATGGTATTACACCACCTTCGACAGAATCACAACAACAGGAGCTGATGCAACCAGATTATAATCGAGTCAGGAGTAGCAGCGGCATGCAACCAATGGATCTGAATAACAGCAGTGATGGTAGTGCACAGAATCAACAGACATCGTTACCTGACATGCAAGCACAGCGATCGACTTCCGTCGGTTCTTCTGATCCATCGGTTCATGCATCAGCGATTAATCTGAACGCTTTCTCGAACCCTTCTTCTTCGATTCCGATCAATGTTGCGATTGATCGTGCCGCAGCAGCTGCTATCGCCGCTGGTCCGAGCTCAGGTCCATCATCGACTCGTATTCAGCATCCAACTACTCGACTCTCATTGACGGCCGTACTACCAGGCATTCCAATCTCCTTACCTCGAACACCGACATTCACTGGTCCAACTGAAGCATCATCGCGCAACTCCTTAACTCGTCCTGCGTCGATGACACTGCAACAACCTCAGCAATCACAGGATAATTCGATCCTGCCTGGTCAAGTCCTCGCACCATCAACACCGACGACGATCGGTGATCAACTACCACCGGCATCGCCCAGTGTCAATTGAGCGACTGCATTCCGCGCTCGCTGCTGTGCGTCTTACAACTGACTTCAACAACTCGTCTTTTCGCGACTTTCCTTTCATTTGATTCTTTCATCTATTTCATGTATTCCATCGCTTGATGGTTTGTGGCCATTCTATCGACTCCTTCCGACAGCAACTGCCATACTGAGATCAGCTCTCACCAAGTCGACTTAAGGATGGACGAAGACAGTTCAGAAACTGTAGAGGTGCCTTCCTCCTTCTCCGCCTCATTTTCCTCTACCTTGCATCGTTTTTGTGGCCATTCTAACTCTTTTAACTTCGGTTTGTGCGAAGGGATGAACTGTGTAGCTGCTTTTGTTGTTGCATCGTTCTGGGAATGATACAGCCCTAGTCAAATTTTAAAAAAAAAAACTGTTTGGCAATGCGATGTGAGTTAGTGTTAGGATTTGAGAGTGGAGTGGAATTTGTCAAGACTTTCGAGACATGTTGGAGGAGTGAAAATAAATAAAGATGCAGTACGAAGAATGAATGTTGCTTCACGGTCATGAAGGCACCGATTGGACAACAATGAAACAATCAAAAAATAAATGCTAACCGCGCACGCTGTGCAAATGGACAGAAATCTGTGGAGGAAAGAAGGGGTGCAGGGAGACAGTGAGGGTGAAATTGATAATTGATTAATCGTCATACACTCTAGTGCATTCTGGTAACATCAACTTGTGACAGCAGAGTGCTATGCTACAGAGTAGCGAGCAACTGTAATATCTTCTCTCTCTGTTGTAATAACTCACCGGTCATGAAAAGTTCCACAGCTGGCATGGTGATAGATATTAAGAGTAGTTGGATGAGAGTGTGAGTATCAGGATGAATTGTGCAGGTGGAGGAACGGCAATCGATGAATTGAGTAGTAGGAGGAGGAGGAGCGAGCGAGCGCGGTTCTCAAAATTTGAATCTCTGCGCTCTGTGATCGATCACGTGTCCAGTACTACAATCATGATTGATCAACATCTGAGTGCACTGCTGAGTACAGTAGCTATCGTCCACATCCACGCATCATCTGATTCACTTCTTTCTTGCTTCAAAGTCGATTACTGCTCACAGTCAAACGGAAGTGAATTCTCTGATCTGAGTCAGAAATTCGCATTTTAGCATCCATATTGGGAGCTTGCGGCAGCTTCGAGCCTCGTCGCCTTGCCATTTACCTGGTCAACATGATCTGCCAGATGAAGAAGAAGAAGAAGAAGCCGAAGATGGAAGGCGAGTGGAGGGATAGAAGGATTACCATCACCATCATCGTCGCCACCAGCATCATCCTCTTTTTTCTCCTCCTACATTTACTTTCTCTGACCACGCACCAGTCGCATCATCCGCTCCGATTCTCACCATCTACTGATTATGGCTCAGCATATTATTTATTTTCAACATTCTCACCTGTCACAGCAACAGGCGCATCATCATCATCCTCCTCGTCGTCTTCTTACTCCGCCTCACCCTCACCCTCATCCTCCTCGTTCTCATCCTTCTCCCAGATGAGGGATGAAGTGACAAAGGTGTTGTTGGTCGACGGCGTCGCGCTCGAGGATGTCACCTCTAAGTCAGAGATTGAAGATGCCAACGATGCAACAACAAAGCAGCTACAAAGTTCTTCCAAGACCAGACATGGCCCGACGCCGCGAGTTTGTGCAGCATCAATGGGATGCAGCGATCAGATGTAAAAGTGATGAAATTTGTGTTGTAGGATGAAGTAACAAGTAGTTATTAGACTAATATAGACGAAGATGAAAGAAACGGGAATCGATACAGAATGAGAAAGAGAAAGATTTAAGTTGGATGGGCAGTAGGCGAGGACGTGATGATCGTGGCGGCGCTCTTTTCATCATCTTCGACGAGTGATGGATGTTCATGTGATGGAAGTTGTTGGTGTTGTTGTTCTTCGGTTGGTTGTGCATACGGTTGTGCTTGTAGTTGTTGATGGAACACAATATCATTCCTCTCTTGTATCATTCGTTCGAGTATCTTACGTTGATAGACAAGTTGACCCTCGAGTCGACGCTGCTCTTCAGCTAGTGCCAGCATGTGAGCAGAAACAACCACAGAAGAATGACCGCCGATGTCAGCGATGCCCATTGATGCAGTTGGTGATGACGAGGAAGGTGTAGCCGAGGTTGCAAGTGGCGACGAGGATGGAATGAGTGAATCAGGCATGGGTTGTTGCTGGAGTTGTTGTTGTTGTTGTTGTTGTTGTTGTTGTTGTTGTTGTTGTTGTTGTTGTTGGGTGGTGGCATTGAGTGGTGAGATAGTGCTGCTGGTTGGCATCGAGCGTGCATGAAGAACGGGAGAAGTGGTGTTATTCATAGCGATCGGACCCGACGGTGCGAGTGCGAATGTGAGTTGAGACGAGAGCATGCGGGGACTCATCAGCGGTGAGGAGAATGTACTTGGACCAAGTGAGGAGGAGGACGAAGTCGAACCATTCGATCCATGATGAGACGAATTCATCGAGGATGAGGCGGACGAAGATGATGAAGATGAGCCGAGTGAACTGTACGAAGTGTACCGATAACTGTGTTGGTGATGATACATCGCCGATGCTGGACTAACAGGTACACTCGTACCAAGGAATCGATACTCCGATCCAGGTGTGACAGATTGAATCGTCGATGTGCGTGGTGATATCGCCTGATGTCGCTCAGAATCACTTTGACGCTTCCTCATCAACGATCGATGTACCTGTTGGGAGGTCGTAGTGTCATCCTTTAGAATCTCAATCTGTTGCGAATCGTCAGGTGGCAGAATGAGCGGCACTGGTGTACCGCTAGTTGATGGCGGTATAATTGGTTGCGGATCGGCAATGAGTACCGTTGCTTCACCCAACTCCTCATCCTCGATCGCAGCATCATCCTCTTCGGCAATATAAACAAAGCGCATATGCTTGCCATCGTCATAGTAGTGAGGAATATCACGCCGATTGATTGTGGTCTGCGATGATGATGGTGCTACTGATTGTGGTTCCTCATCAGCCCCACTATTCTGTGGTGGTAATGGACCATCAGGTTGTGCGAGTGAGATGGATGAATTCGTCTCCTCCTCTTCCTCACCTTGCTGCATTTGAAGTTGAATACGTAGTTGGTGTTGCAAATATTCCAATTGATCCATTTCATCTGTACGTTGCTTCTGATGGTACGGTTGCTGCAATATCGCATGTATCGATGCCATCTCAATATCTTCCTTCCTCTCCTCCTGCTGCTGCTGCTGCTGCTGTGCACTCTGCTGAGACTCCTTCAACAAGAAGGCAGCGCGACCAAGTGGTGGCATCGAACTGCCGTTACTCGTGTAATGAGCACCAGCATCGAGCAGTGCCTGTTGAGCTGCATGCTCAGCATTCAATCGATTCATTTCGGCTCGTTGCTGCGGTGAGAGTGGCGAGGCGGGTGAGTCAGGGTGAATCTGAGCCTGTTGATTTGGATCGTTGTTTTGTGTCTGTGGTTGATGCGACGGCTGTGTTGTTGCTCGTTTCTGTTCCTTTTTCGCCTGTTCAACGGCCATCACCTTATTCGCAAATATAGCGATAATCAAAGTCGATGTCACAAAGAGAAGACCAACACACGCGAATATGAGCTGTGTACTTGGGATATCGATGACGACCTTCACTAATAGTGTGAAGAATCCACCAACAACAGCAACATTGTAGGTTGAGATGAGAAGATATTTCGATTCGTTCACAATGGATGGCAGAGTCCAAATCGTGGTTGAGAGGTACGCAGAGTAGGCAACGACAATGCCCTCAATTATAAGAATGAGAGTCGGCCATAAATATTCCGGTGATGAACAAACTCGATAGATCGTGTATTCTTTCGTAATTAAAGTTGGTCGAGGTCGACTGTGAATCATCCACGCAATATAATACGCAACAAAAACAGCCGTCATTGCACTGAGTCGAATGAGTAATGCACCATCAGTCAGTGTTTGCACCATCAATCGTTTGTCAGTGAAAATGGCCTTTACTCTACCGGTCTTAACAAATAGTGCACCAAAGATGGCAAAGAAGCCGAGATGACCTAACGCTGGTTCTATTGCACATGAGATGTCACTCACTTCTGGTAGTGTCATTGGAATGACTGTAGAATATTCAAGCAGTGCACCGACTAACATCAGTAAGAGAAAATTGGGTGAACTCGCGCGAATCATTCCGAATGCACGATGTGAGTAAATGTAATACATCAATCCAAGTGTGCCGAGTATACAAATACATGTGAAGAATACGAGCGTCGTTTGGACCCTCATCGGGGTGCGATAGTTGATATATTCTGGTGAACCAATGACAACATTGATACCAGCAGCGAAATTTGATAACGAACCACGTGATGAATCATAACCAAGTAATGCACCATTCACACGTACCTCCAATATACTACTCATATATGTATCACCAGCATCAACGAGAAAATGAAAATCGCTCCTGCTGTCATTCACACCTCGGTCTTTTTCACGTACATTATGATCTGGCCATGATAGTTCGACCTTATCACTCACTGCAAGTGCACCTCGCGGATTACCGTATCGATCTCTGACAGTGACGATGATCTCGATATTATCACCTTGTGGTATGTTTGGTGATGAGAGTAGTGACGCACCTGTTGCAGCGAGTTTGATTGTTGATCGACTTGCACTTGTATCAGACGCAATCACGTACGGCCGAAATGGACCATCGACAACATCATGACCTGTCACGAGGATTGTCAGAAAATAGTCACTCGATGTTACGATAGGAGTGACACTCAATAGGTACGAACCGGGTAAGATCTTCGTGACACGAATAGTGGGTGAGCTCTGTGTCGAATCGGATGATAAGAATGGTCGCAAATCGTCGCCACGAAATCCTTCCATCACTTGACCATACTCATCACGTGTGGTCACGACGAGATTGAATGGTGTACCAACAATGTGCGGTGATTGCATGGTCAGATTACCGAAGAAGGCCAATGCTTCTGGTCGACTCGGATTGCGCAATAGCTGGATGAGTGTTTCATTGCTCGGCAATACAGCCGGTAATCGCATGGCAGTCGAGTTCTCTCCTTTCGCCAAGTAAGGTGCGACATGAAGGATCTCATCTCGTGCAATTGCGTAATATGTCGTGTTGTCATAATGAGAGACATTCCAACCAGGAATGAGATCATGACCATGAGAATAGATCAGTATCAAGAGGCGAGTATCGTAATCACCGAGTGGAGGTGAGACGTACTGTAAGAATGAACCCGATGTGCTCTCATACTCATACACAGATGCAAGTACATCATTAGGTACCGTCTTTCCGTACATCGCTAGCCAGTATGAAGTATTTGTCTGCCACAGTGGGTATGGATACAATGTCAGAAGTTCATATGTCTCAGGATCATTCTTCCTCACACTCAACGGAAACCATCTAAAGAAGAACTTGTACCAATTTGCATATTGAAATTCTGATGTAGTACCGAAACGATCTACACCTTTGAGTGAAACATTCTGTGGTGTACGACTATAAAAAGTGACTGCGGCTGCACTGCTCTGAATCACTGCGAGCTGTGCGCGTGCTCTCTCACCATCAAGTCGAACGAATCCATCGAGTGTGATCGTACTCGGAACAGGTGCATAACTAATCCTCCAATTCGCATCCCATCCTTGATCCGTATAACCAATACCTGTGACAAATCTAACAAGCATGCTGCTTTGTGTGGTGTGTACTGATGGGTATGGATCCGAAGTTGTATTTCGTCGCCTGATCGTCGCGAGTAGTGGTGCTGCTGGTGAATCACCATCATAGATATGAATCTGATCCATTGGCTGTGTGGTTAGTTCAATACGTGTGAATGTCAGTGTCACAAACAGAGCATCACTCAAGACTGTCTTGTTGTGTGATATGGATACATTGGTGCCATGAGTCGTCTCATGTTCGTAAGTCACCTGTGTTACAGTTGGTGGTGCAATTAGCCATGAGCAATCTGAACTTTCTCTGTATCGATAGTGCAGGCCAGATCCATCTGATATAGATCCATTCACTTCCGTCTTTCGTTGTGGCGTTGCTGGTGAGTTGTTACAGATCGTGATTGCATGATATTCACCCATCACACTCGCAGAGAAGCCAACTCCTGTAAAATATGTCAATTTCACTGGTCCGTGTTCTGGTGTTGTCGTGAAGGAACATCGGGGTGCTACATATCCATAAACGTAGAGTTGTGATCCAGTACAATTCTGAACTACCTCACCTGTAAGAGTACTCTCAACAAGCATATAAACTTGATTAGCTGCTTGAGGCGAGAGTGGATAGATATGAAATCGAAATATGAAACTCATCGGTCCGTAGGTAAGAGTTGCTGGCGCAACAACGACACTCTGATTCTGTTGTATCAGACCGAGTGAACTCAACCATATTAGACCGTCCAGCTCAACGTATGTCTTTCTCGTCGGTGATGTAGCAGCAAATCGGAGTGCAAACCCTGTACCTTGATGTGTTGGACTATCGCTCGTCGTTGTAAATCGTACGCGAACTGCCATCGATTGTGGTGAGACCTGAAAGATGCTCTCATTCACATTCGGTTGATTTGCTTGTGTCAATTTCGCAATCATACTCGGCACAGCGTTCTTCGGTTGTACCGCATCATGACTACCAATGTCATACCAATCTTGCCATTGGTAATATTTCGCCTCTTCTGGTGTGAAGTACTGCCATCCAATCTCAGGTATATTTTCAGGGAGATCATTCATCTCAGTGATCTCAACTGATGCACCACTACCAAGATCGAAGCGTGTGAAATAGATTGAGATACCTTGATAACCGGCAGTTGGTGTTCTCAACATTCTACTTGGTAGCATGATCATCCAATCACATGTCAGATTATCAGCATACGGCATCAGACGAAGAAAATCTTCAGGTGATTTATCCTCAACAAAGCCAATCATCGTACTCAGATCCATGACACCTGAACAGCGCGTACGATTCATACCAAATGTACCACCATCAACAGCATCGTTATGCATCGCACGTGGATACGATGGTAGTACACTCGATGTAACAGGTGACCACAGTGTGATATTGTCATCATGAAATATCATCCACTCCTCTCTCTCTGGATGTATATCAATATCTTGTAATGGTACAGGGAAGCTCGCTCCGAATACATTCTTTGCTAGTCTAGGTATCGGAGTGTCTCCACGCTCATAATCCGAATCGATACCATCGCGTACATTATCATATCGTTGTACATATTTTCCAATGAAAGACCATGACCATTGATTCGATTCTGCAAACATACCATCTTGATCATCAATTCCTTTCATCCACCCACCTGAAGTATAAGTCGGACCAGAGAGTGATGTCCAAGATGCGTCCTTGTATCGCCAATAGATATCGTGATCAAACCAGTACGCCTTCTCATCTTTCCACCATTTCATTGCCGTATTGAATCGCGTGATCGTACGATTCGGGAATGAACCGAGATCCACACCTGGACTCAGCGGTGGTGACATCAGCTCGAGTGTTGTGTACAGTGAGAAGGCACGCTGGTGGACTGAGTCATACTCCCAGACACGATTACCAACTGTAAAGATCCATTTGTCGCGAGGTAGGAGTGTCTGCCATTGACAACACAAGTGTGCGCTTTCGATTGGTGTAGGTAGACCAGGAAATTGCGATGCGGCATCAACAAGGAGTAGAGGAGAGGAGAACAATGACCAGACGACGGAGGAAGGGGAGAAGGATGAGAACGAGGAGGATGAGGGTGAGGGTGAGGCGGAGTAAGAAGACGACGAGGAGGATGATGATGATGCGCCTGTTGCTGTGACAGGTGAGAATGTTGAAAATAAATAATATGCTGAGCCATAATCAGTAGATGGTGAGAATCGGAGCGGATGATGCGACTGGTGCGTGGTCAGAGAAAGTAAATGTAGGAGGAGAAAAAAGAGGATGATGCTGGTGGCGACGATGATGGTGATGGTAATCCTTCTATCCCTCCACTCGCCTTCCATCTTCGGCTTCTTCTTCTTCTTCTTCATCTGGCAGATCATGTTGACCAGGTAAATGGCAAGGCGACGAGGCTCGAAGCTGCCGCAAGCTCCCAATATGGATGCTAAAATGCGAATTTCTGACTCAGATCAGAGAATTCACTTCCGTTTGACTGTGAGCAGTAATCGACTTTGAAGCAAGAAAGAAGTGAATCAGATGATGCGTGGATGTGGACGATAGCTACTGTACTCAGCAGTGCACTCAGATGTTGATCAATCATGATTGTAGTACTGGACACGTGATCGATCACAGAGCGCAGAGATTCAAATTTTGAGAACCGCGCTCGCTCGCTCCTCCTCCTCCTACTACTCAATTCATCGATTGCCGTTCCTCCACCTGCACAATTCATCCTGATACTCACACTCTCATCCAACTACTCTTAATATCTATCACCATGCCAGCTGTGGAACTTTTCATGACCGGTGAGTTATTACAACAGAGAGAGAAGATATTACAGTTGCTCGCTACTCTGTAGCATAGCACTCTGCTGTCACAAGTTGATGTTACCAGAATGCACTAGAGTGTATGACGATTAATCAATTATCAATTTCACCCTCACTGTCTCCCTGCACCCCTTCTTTCCTCCACAGATTTCTGTCCATTTGCACAGCGTGCGTGGTTAGCATTCCTCGAGAAGGAAAAAGATCCATACCATCCTGTATTATTCAACTACAAAGAAATCAACTTCTTCAATCCAGAACTGCCGTTGACGAAGGAATTTCTTGCTCTACACAAGACGGTACCAGCAGGTCGATATGGTGATGTCGAATTACGTGAATCATTACCAATTGCATACTGGGTCGATGAAACATTCAAGAATAATCCATTGCAACCATCAACACCAGAAGGTGTCGAGAAGATGAAGGCATTGATTACTAAATTCACTTCGGGTGAATTTGATATCACTGGACCATTTTACACATTAATCAGCATTGCTGATCAGACTGAGGAGGCTGAGACCAAGAGACACACACTCAAGACGCAGTTACTTCGTAACTATGCTGAGCTAAGTAAGGATCTTGTAGCAAGTGGTGGTCCATATCTCTTAGGTCAGCAATTCACCATTGCTGATATCGCACTCATTCCAATGGTTGATCGTGCACTTGTTCTCGGCGGTCACTATCGCAATTTCAAGGTGCCTGAGACACAGGAGTATGCAGCATTCCATGCATGGCGTGCAGCTTACAGTAAGCGTCCATCGCACATCATATCCGACGCCGATCGTCTTCCACGTTCAATGGAGACACAGCCATTCGCACAGCAGAAGAGAAATGATTATCTGATCGAGATGTATCAAGGAACAGCGCATGGTGTAAGGGATGAAGCAAGAGCGCAGTTGAAGAATGCACCACCAGGAAAGTCAGCATTCAATCTCGAAGCTGCAAAGGCGGAGAAAGCAAAGAAACTCGAAACAGCGAAACAGGCTGAGGGCAAGACTGCGAATTAAACACCTTCAGCTTGCGCAACATCACGAGCGCGCTCACCGCACGATCAGGTGGCACTTCAGCATGTGCCAAATGCATTTTCGTCTTTTTTCTTCTCATCATATATTTTGACTTCACCTTTCGAATCCGCTTTGCATGTTTGCATTAAAAGTGCATGTTTACAGTTGCTAAGTCAAACATGTGAGTTGTTTGTAAGAAATGATTGGTGTTTGTATGATTCCAGCGAGTGACGCTTTCATTATGACTTCACGCCTTCTTGTTGCTGTTGTTGCTGCTGTTGTTGTTGTTGTTATTGTTGTTGTGAAAATGACCATTGCTTGCTCCTCCATTCAGCTTCAGTCTCATCAAATCCTGTTGCAACTGTTCCTGTTGCATCTTCTGAATCCTTTCCAGCTCCAACTTCTGTTTCAACTTCGCTCTCAACCTGCGCGTTCGGGGATGTCCATCTCTGCGTGAAACAAACCCTGTGTAAGGTGGAACAACAAACGATGTATTCCTTCCATCTTTATCAATCTTCAGATGATACCATTCAAGTAGAGTGCGAAATGTGGAGTGTGTCACAACACGATAGAGTTGACGTAAGTTCTTACAATCTTTCCAACCATGTAACATACCGTTTTTCATGACGAGTGGGAGGTCGTAAGAGAGATGCAGAAGTAGATCACGCAGATAAGGATCAAGCTGGTATGTCTTTGTATCATCTAATAATTGTACTAATAAAGCAGTAAATGATTTTCTTGGAATAAATTTCGTGGTGAAGATATAGGAAAGCTTGTGATATTGTGGCGTGCGGGTACGGATGGCTGTTGTAGAGGAAGTGGAGGAGGAGGGGATTGAGGATGATGGTGGTGGAGAAGAAGAAGTGGCGGACGTTGATGATGTTGCAGACGAAGTTGCTGTAGGAGTGGTAGTCGAAAAAGTAGCGGCAGCAACAGCACTCGCAGTACCAATAACACTATTTGCTTCGAGCAGCATGCATTCGAAGATTCCAATCAACGAACGAAGGCCAACAATATAATTCGTATCAGTTTGTGGAGTCTCATTCACAGTAAATAGAGCTTTCGATGAAGAAGCAGCTGATGGCGCTGTTGATGCTGAAGAAGCAGGTGCTTGGGTTGCGGTAGGAGGAATCTCGTCAATTGAATAAGCATGACCAAAATCAATAATATGCAATTGTGCTTTCGGTGTCGGTTGCATTTCATAACAAAATAACAGACTCGATGCATAGAATCTCCATTTCGGTGCGTGGAGACAGAGATGAAGTAATTGACGCAGACGAGCGAGTAGTAGTGGGACGATAGTCACGACAATACGCATCGTCGCATCAGTCGGTCGTCTCGGTACTTTCGTAGCACGATGTCCAAAATAAGTCCAGAATGGTTGGTCGATATGTTGCATATCAATATCTCTCGACCATTTCTTATCACGATACTCGTATGTTTGCTCTTGTGCATGCCAGATCTTCGCACCACAGATACGAAATCCACAGATTGATTGTGATGGACACTTGGAACGCTCACGTTCGATCTTATTTGCACCGTCGGGATTCGATGCAGAGAGACATTCGAATGGATCGTGAGATGCTACGCCCATCTTGACATCGAGGAGAGAAGGGTGAGTGTACGATGCAGTGAGGTCCTCAAGATGCAGATAGTACGGCACGAGTAGCGACTCATCTGAAGTCTCACTTGTGAGTGACACAAGTTGCTTCGTTGGTACGACATGCGAAGTGATGTTGCGCGGTTGATACATCGTACCGTGATATCGCGGGAAGAATGAAAGCCACTCGATTTCAGCTGGTGTGAGTGGTGATGGATCATCATCCTCTTCCTCTTCACTCTCATCATCCGAATTAAAGATCGGTACATGATTGACAATACACTCCTCTTCTAACAATCGCATTCTCAATTTCTCAATCTCTTGATAGAATTTCTGCTCACGTCTTCCTTTCATCTTATGAGGTATCGGTTTGAGTACACTCGATTCGTGTACATCAACTTCCTCCTCGCCATCAGAATGTGTGATATCACCACGATGCGCCACGCCATCATTCGTCTTGCGACGACGATACGAGCGGAAACTGATTGAGGAGTCGAGATGACCTGCGATCTGATGTGCGAAGGAAGAGGAGGCAAAGTGTGGGACTGGAGGAGGAGTGGATGGAAGAGCTGCTGAAGCGACAGGTGCGACGGCAGTCGACACAGCGGCGATGGAAGATGAGGATGCGGAGGAGGTTGATGCAGGCGCAGCTGTCGCAGAGGCAGACGGTGTGGATGCTGCAGACACTGGAGTAGTTGACACAGCGGCCAGCTTCGGTAATGCAGTAATGCGCGGTGGTGCAATGCGTGGTACAATTGTTGCTTCGAGTACTGCTGCTTTCGCAGCGAGTGCTGCTTCCTTTGCTGCCCTCTCCTTTTGTTGTATCTCTGCAATCTGTACTGGTGTTAGGTAGACTGGATTGATGAGTGAATTAATCTCGACTGATACTAATTCACCGCCATACATCACATGAATATGCGTTCGAGGAGAGGGATTATTAGGTGATTGAGGTTGTTGACTCATTACGAGATGGAAGAGGAGGACCAGGAGCGTGATGCCGCGATTGAGCGACTCGGTCAGACAGTGAGCACTTAATACAAGCAACTGAGTGACGTAAAGGTGTATAATGTGAGAGGGAGAGATGCAGACAGTGCACCACAGCAGGCAGTGTTGCACTGCGAGTGATTGATGCCGACACGCGTGGGTCGGTGTCTCATCGTCTCACACTTTGCTTTCACCCTCAACCACCACGATGCTGCAACAGCGAGTACGAATCGCGTCATCGCAGGCGTCATATTATGATGTTGCGACAACAGCAGTACCAGCAGTGACGTATGGCTGCACTGGAATGATGCTACGAAATGCAGCATTGGCACGCACTCACACAGCCGCCGCATCCTCCTCTTCCTCTCATGCCTCTGCTACTACTGCTGCTCTTCCGCTGTCTGTCAAGTTCGATATCTTATGTCGCTCCTACTCCAATAAGTGTTGCTCACTCCTTGAATTACCGTCGATACGACGATACGGTACTCACAGCACAATAAACTCCAACTCGTCTCTTCTTCCTCATCAACGTTACTTTAGCACTGGAAGCCAACAGCCCGCACCGTCACAATCTACATCTCCTCTGCCACCACCGATACCTCGCGCAACACCATTAAAGTTAACGCTACCGCCATTGCAGAATCGACAGCCACAGTCAGGCGCACCAACTCCTCCTTCTCCCTTCGGTCTGCCTGTATCAGGTTCACTTTCGAATCCACCTTCTTCTTCGGCAGTACCGCCACAACTCGCTGGACTGCCGTCATTCTTGAGTCGCGCAGCTCCACTGCCGCCGATATCACCTCAGCAACCACAACAGCCAATGTTTGCTCGACCGACGATACCACTTCCTGGTACACCATTACCACGATCGCAGAACGGTGCAGCACCAGCATTGTCTGGCTTTCGACTGCCGCAACCAACACAGCCACTACAACAGCCGACACTAGCGCAAGCAACTTCGGCCGCATCTCCACTTCCTCAATCACCTCCTCTGCCATTCCCATCCTCGGTACCCTCCTCCTCTCCCTTTTCAGCAATTCCTGGCGCACAACCGCGACTCGTACTTCCTACACTTGGTTCTTCACCTCTTCCACCACCACTCTCGTCACTCGCATCACAACCAAGGAGTATCCTACCACCGACAACACCATTGACTCCTGCTGCCGTGCCAGTAAATGGTGCAATGCCACATCCTGCTGGCAGCTTCTTATTTGGTGCGAGGCCAGCAGCAGCAGGTGGCAGGATGAATCTCGTACTTCCTCCATTGTCGACTCCTTCGAGTGCACCTCCTCCACAGAATGATACAACCGCTTCGACAGATGCGAATGCAGCAGTAACTCCACCAGCAGCTGCCTCACCATTCGGTGGTGCCGCTGGTGGTGGTGGTGGCAGTCTGTTCGAGAATCTATTGAAGAATCGACTTCGTTCAACAACACCAAGTCTGGGTGGTCTCAGTTCACTGACACCACAAACGCCACTTCAGGCAGCAACAAATTCATTTGCTGATAGTATGCTCAATAAAGCGAGTCCACGTGATCTCAACAGTTTCCTCGCACAGACACGTACGCATGTCAAGGAGATCGAACAGAAGAAGCAGGAGGACCTCGAGGCCGCTGCAGATCGACACACGAACAGACGATATCTAGGACTGCAGAAAACACAAGCCGAACGTCAGGCTTCCAAAGACGGGCGTATTCTCACAGCACAACAAGCATTCGAAGCACGCGCAAAAGAGAAGCGTGACTTACGCTTTGCTGAACGAATGAAAGAAGAGAGAGCGCGTCAAGTTGAACGAGTGGAGCGGGAGAAACTCGAAGCAGAGAGGAAAGCGGCACGTGAAGCAGCCGAAATCGAGCGCATCGCGAATATGTCACCAGCCGAGCGTGCTGAACATGATCGCCAGATTGAGTTACAGAGAAAGGCAGAGGAACGTGAGGAGAGAAGGAAACGTATGGCAGGATATGTGAGAAATAATCCTGATCAGGTTGAAGTGGATCAGATGGCTGCATCTGAGAAAACACCTGAGGAACAGGAAGCATACCTTAGACGCACAGTTACTGATCGTATGGAGCAGGAAGATGAGTCAGAACAAACAAAATTCTCGAAAGAACTTGAACAACTTCATGGTGTACCACTTCACTTCCAGCCACTCTCAACTCGTCTCGTCGAACTCCGTGACTTGCACAAGACTCATGATGACCTCGTACTCCAATTGAAGGAGACTGAGAAGATCTTTGCACTCAGACAGGCAGTACAGCCAGTAACCGTATCAGAAGATGATCAAGCGAATGCGAACTACCGACGATCGAAACGACGTGAGAAGGATCAGGAGGAGCAACTACGTAAACTCGAACAACGTATTGGTGAGGTGCTCAATCAGATCCAACCACTCGAGAATTCACTGCAACACACCCAAGAAGCCTTCAGTGAAGAGAATGCAGCAACGAGTTTACTCGAGCGTGAGCAGGCAACTGACGATACAGACGAGATCACTCTACCGGATGGTACTGGATTCGATCTCACTGCCTCACCCGATTCGCGATCATATTTCCTCCACATCGAGAATGCCGCACGTCGCGCCTACTCTGATATGCAAGAACAATATCCAGGTAAGACGTCAGATGATTGGTGGACAATGATGAAAGAACAACTTGAACAGGAATATCAGATGGCGCAAGCAAAGCTGAGCCATCGAATGGAAAGAGAAAGACTTAGGATGCTCGCTGATCCTGATCTGACTGAAGCTCAACGCACTGCACTCGAGCCATTAAAGGGTGAACTTCTGGCAAGTGAAATCGAGCAAGAGAATGCACTCGCGCTCCGGCAACAAGCTGAGGATGAAGAATACGAGTTGCAGACAGGTGATGATTTCGCTCTGGATCGTAATGTTGATGAGGATGATGAATTCGGCATGTTGGGTGAAGATGGTGAAGAAGATGAGGATGGCATGGTTGGTGATGAAGATGATTTCGAAGGCGAGGACGACGATGACATGCGAATGCAGATGGAAGATGACGATGGAGATGGTGATGACCTCTTCTCACAGAAAGATTCTGTCGATGAAGCTGCTATCGCAGCGAAAGGATTCCAAGCTACAGCCGCGGCACAAGTTGCTGCACTCAAGCCATCAGTCGCCAAGCATGCAAATGAAATCACTGTATTCCACGCACAGACACTCGGTGCACTCTCACACAAGTTAGGTAAACCTATCAAAGAGCTCATCTGGAAGTTGAATAAAGAACTTGATCTTAATACGACACTCACACCACAATCACTGATCCGAGAAGATGTTGCACGACTCCTGATCGAAGAGTACAAATTCATCCCTGTTAAAGGTGAGCGTGTCATCCAACCTCAACTACTTGCACAACTCAGAAAGAAAGCGATGACACCTGAGGAGTATCTCGCTCTGCCACTCAGACCACCTGTTATCACTGTGATGGGACACGTAGATCATGGAAAGACATCTCTGTTGGATCGGCTGAGAAGAGAGAACAGAGCGGCAGGAGAGGCTGGTGGAATCACACAAGCGATCGGTGCGTTTAGAGTGAATCTGAATGAAGAGAAGGAAGCAGAGGAAGATGCTGCATCGCCATCGTCTTCTTCATCATCATCAAAGAGGAAGAAGCAAAATGCACTCGAAGTCATCCAGCCAACCGAAGACGCTGATGGTAAGCCAACCTACGCAACCTTCCTCGACACACCTGGCCATGCAGCATTTAAATCCATGCGTGCACGTGGATGCAGTTCCTCATGTACTGATATGGTCATTCTTGTTATCTCTGCAGCTGATGGTATACAACCACAGAGCCTCGAAGTCATTCAGCTAGCTCGACAGAATAATGTTCCACTCATTATTGCAATCAATAAGATTGATGTCCCAGGCGCTGATCCGAATGCGATTATTCAACAATTACAGGTACATGATGTTGTTGTCGAGTCAGTTGGTGGTGAGATTCTGTCATGTAATATTAGTGCGAAGACTGGTGAAGGTATTGCTGAGTTGAAGGATTGTATCAGGTTACAACAGGAAGTGTTGCAACTACATGCCGATCGATCATGTCCTGGTGAGGCATACGTGATTGAATCACGTGTCAACAAAAAAGGCGGTGGATGTGTCGCGAACATTCTTGTTCGTAACGGTTCAGTCAAAGTCGGCCAACACTTCGTATGTGGATTACAACATGGTAAGATTCGTTCACTGATCGATGAGAATGAGAAACAAGTGTTGACGGAAGTATATCCTGGCCAGGCAGTTCAGTTAACTGGACTCAAGTCATTAGAAGATATGACAGAAGATTTGTACATTGTGGAGAGTGAAGAACAAGCATTACGTATTCTTGCCGATCGTCAGACACTCCTCGATCTCGACGAAGATGAGGTGATTACAGCACAACAGCTTCAACAACAGATCGATCAGAAGTTACAAGCATACAAGATTCAAGTCACACGTCGTAAGAAACGTGTTGCAATTCGTCCACTCACCGAAGAGGAGAAGGTACAACAAGCTATGAAAGATAACTCTGTTCCAGTACTCGTCAAATCTGATGTCTCTGGTTCGATGGATGTCTTACTTGATTATTTCACTAAGATTCCACGTGATGAAGTTCTCGTCAGTATTGTGAAATCCAGTCTCGGTGAGATCACAGCAGCTGATGTTGAGTATGCAAGTGAGATCGGTGGTGGTGCTACCATCTTCGGATTTAATGTCAAACCGACGAGTGAGGCATTGTTACTTGCGAAACAGAAAGGTATTCGTCTGTTTCATAATCCTGTCATCTACTCATTGTGGGATGATATACGAGCTGTGGTGAGTGAGAAGTTACCAGTGGAGTTGGAGGAAGTACAACTCGGTCAAGCAGAAGTATTACAACTGTTCCCGATGTCGGCTGGTGGTGGAAAGAAGAAACAGAAGGCCGATGCAGCCGCAGCTGCTGCCGACGGTGCAGATGATACTGCAGCGACAGCATCCTCTGTATCTGAGGTTGCAATGGTTGCTGGTTGTCGTGTGCGATCGGGTAAGATTGATGCGAAGATGAGCTTCAAGATTGTGAGAGAGGAGGAAACAATATTTGATGGAAGTCAGTTGTTGGAGCGAGGAATGAGAGAACGAACGAGAGACAGTGTTGCTATTTGTACTCGTTGTGCTACTGCTTACTTTGCTCGTTTCTCTCCCTTCCTTTAGGCTGTATCTCTCTTCGTGTCAATCGCGACATCAAACCATTCGTCGAGAAGGGTGCCGAGTGCGGTATTCGTTTATCCAGTGGATCAGATTCGCTCGTTGCCATTGGCGATCTCATCGAATGCTACACGAAACAACCGAAGAAGAAGCTTCTTGATGACTCAGCTGCTCGTGGCTTCGCGCCGGGTGCATCGAATCTCTACGATAACTACGAACAATGAAGCGCACTTTAGCTTGCGAGTTATCTCAATTACTCATACAACACAATGAATCATTTCAACGCGACAAAACGCACTACAGTATTGCGACTTGAAATATTGTGTAGCTAAAGTAATGTTGAAGGAATGGCTACAAACAACACACAGGTTGACGAATAAAGAGGAATGCTGCTGCTGTTGTTGCTATTGAGGATGTTGCGTTGTGATGAGTGTGTATGGTGTAAAGAGGGAAACAGGTCAGTGGACGCGTGAGAGCGATGATGCGAGATGAAATTCGAAGGATGTTGCTGCTAATGATCGTGCGGATTGAGAAGAGCTACGCGATTGGAGCCTAATGTCCAGTCGTTCTTCTCGATCTACTCCCACCACCATTATGATTCGAACTCTTCTCTGTCACACTTGGTATTCCATTATCATCACCACCATCATTGTGTCCATTATTGTTATTGTTATTATGACTCTGCTGTTGGACAAGTGAACTAAACTGTGATGGTGGACTTGATGATCCTCCTGTTGTGTTATTATGACTAACCGCAGATAAAAACGAGTCACTCGTATTCATTGTACTTCTCTTGGATTGACTCCTCGAGTGTGATTTACTCGTATTTCCACTCGTACTTTGACTATGTTCATGTAGTTCTCGGTCTAATCGCAAGTGTGCATATCGAGAAGCGAATGTCATTGCATCCCATTCATTGCGCATGCCGATAGCATACTTCTTAACACCATCATGAGTCGGATGTAGCTTCGTCGCTTGATTCGATAAGTCAAATGACTCTTTTTTTATGTCGATTCTCTGAGCTAGTCCGGTACGTGCGAGTTTGTACATCAGTCCGAATCCCTCTTCTAAGACAGATGGCTTCTTCATGTGTGTCTTGATTGCTGCGAGTACTGCTTCGATTCCTCCGTTGTTACATATTGCTAAGATTGCCTCTGGTGTGTCACTGATAGAGTAGAGTAGTACACATGCTTGTTCTTGTATATCAGCATCTAGTAAGTGATGGTGCATCGCATTGAGTACAGAAGCAATAACATGTGGTTTTCCAATGATCGGTTTATTCGCTGCAAGAAGCGACAAGTTTCTCAATGCACCACATGCTTCACGTTGAATACCCTGATGTTCGGGGCGTGTATCCATTGCAGAGATGAGTGCATCGATTCCGTTTAGAGAAACGACGACGAGTTTGTTAGCGTCATTGTTGCAGTTCGAGATGAGGAGAGGCGGGGAGTAGGATGGTGTTGCTGAGGAGGAGGAAGTGGTAGAGGTCTTATCAGTGGTATCCAGTATCCTTCTCCTCGTCACAATCATATGATCCGGATGTTCAATATTCAGACACCAAGTCTGTTCATCATGGAGAGGAGTACGGAGTGTGATGTGTGAGGATGTGAGTGCAGGAGTGTGGAGAGTGGTGGAGTAGGAGAGGGAGAGTGTACACGGTAGTGAGGAGGATGGTGAGGAGGAAGTGGAAGTAATGGATAATCCTGCATACAAGACAAGTTGTGTGATCTCATCACACATTGCTTGTGACGAGATATCATTAATCGTGCCTTCCATCGTCTCATAATCAGATGATGAGGAAGAAGATGAAGAAGAAAGTCCACGTACAATTACACGATATTGATCACGTGTCAGACGTGGTGTACGAAGGATCCACGGGAGGAAGTGATGTGAGGAGGAAGAAGATGATGTAGTAGTTAATGAAGAATGTGAGAAGGATGCATCATCATCACTGAGAAGTTCATCCATAAGAGACGATGCGAGAGAGGAGAGTGATTGTGGCTGTTGTTGTTGCGGTGGGATGACATCATCCTCAACTGGTGTGGCAGCAGATGAAAAGATCGAATACCACACCGAATGTTGAACCGAGAATCGTGTCTGTTCGTCATTCAAGTGTGATCGCGTGAACTTGATATCCTGGTGTGAGATCGATTCCACGAGTCGCTGGAGTTTCTGTGCATTTGTTCTACTCTCGCACACAATCTCAATCATCTTCGTACTCTCATCCACACTTCCATTCGCGATGATCCACATGCCATAGAATTCCAAGAACATATCCAATTCAGCAGGAGAAGAGAATCCAAGTTCGGTTGAGATTGATGATGAAAGTGATTTATCGGAGGAGGAAGGAAGGAAGCCATTCGGTGCAGTTGTTTGGAATTGGATTGAGATCGGTGGTGCTGCTGCTGCTGATGTAGGATCGACTTCATTCGTTGAGTGTACAGCCTGATAAAGTGTGTCTGCTGTGAACTTATTGAAGACTGCTTTGCTGTCAGCAGAGTTGTTGAGAGAAGACCACATGACATGATCATCAGTGACGGAGAGTGACACACTTGATGCGTCTTCTGATTCAAATGTGATAATATTCTTCATGACTTTCTCTTCTTCTTCACCCGACATCGAAGAAGCATTCAACACCTGTCCAACCACATGTTCCTCCTTCAAAGGATGTGTCAGCTGGAATGCTTTCGTAGAGAGATCATAACATACTGCTCTTAATTCACGATCACCTTTATGTACCCTCCTCACAACTTCACTTCTCCCCATCCATCCTTGATTCGTCAACACTTGTTGATCTGTTGTAAGACACGTGACATTCCACAACACACCACACGCACGTTGAAGTAACTTCACACTGTTGATATGAGTATGCATACATGCTATGACGATAGGGATACCACCGCTTTCACGTACGAGGACCTTGTTTTTGCTGTTGAGCGCGCAGAGGACGTGTAAAGCACCACATCCATTCCTCTGCACGACTTCATCCTGACTATGTTGTCTCATCGCTTGAATGATGAGCTGAATACCACCCTGTTCTGCTATTGTGACTTTATTCAAGTCATGATCAGCAAGAGGGTTGATTGATAGACATGCTTGTTGCATCACCTCAGCTGCTTGTAGATGATACCTAAAACACGCTAAGATCGCATCAATTGCTCCATCCTGTGCAACAGATGAGCGTGAAGACATGGTGTTACTCAAGTTGAATAGAGCACCACAGCCACGATGCTGCATGATCGCGGAGGATTGGAAAGTCGACATTGCATTCACAATTGAACGGACACCACCGTGTTCTCTGACTCTAGTTTCATCTGTGACATTCGCACTTAAGCTCCATAACAAGCCGACACCATCTTGTTGAATGAGTTGATGTTGTGGAAAGTTATTCATACTCTTAATAATCAACTCAATTGCACCTATCTCACTCAGATGTGATGCAGTAGTTGTCTGTTCATGACAACAGAGTGCGAGGAGAGTTTGGAACGATTTATATTGGATGTGAACGTCGAGTGGTGATTGACGCATTACCTCGATTACGGCTTCGATTCCGCGACGCTTGGCTTCGGAGACGACTGGAGAGGAGAGAGAGTGGAGAAGCGGGTATGAAAGAAAGAAGGATCAGCAGGCATGAAAGTGCAGAAAATTCATCTCTCGATTCAACTCTCCTTCCTCTCTTCATCTCCTCCACCCCCCTCCAACTAACTCTTCTCAGCTGCCGCACTCGCTGCATTATTTCTCGCTTGATCAATCTGATCAACTAAATTCGCACCACCTGTTCCTGTCCTTACTGTAGCACGTCTACTTGCTGGTACAGATGTTGCATTATTTCCATTCGCAGGTGAGATTGGTGCTGGTTGTCCTTCACGTCTGGCTTGTGCACCACTGCCATTCTGTTTGATAGGTGCATCTTTCTTGTCATTGTCGGAGCCACCGAATAGACCACCACAGGTACGACGATTCGTGGATTGATCGTTGCCCATGAGTGTAGTGTAGAGCGAGATACCAGAAGAAGAAGAAGATTTATCGATGGATGCTCTGTGAGAAGGATGAGTGGAGTTGAGATCGTCTGCCTGCTGGACTCAGTTGATTGTCGTCTGTTGATGCGTGTCGCCTTATTGGTCTAACTATTCTTCAACTAAGAGATGCAGAGATACGAGTGCAGAGAATTGAGATCCTGAGGTAACGAACGCACAGAGCAGAGATCGATCGCATCGATGCAAGTAGCAGCAAGTTCACAGTTGTCGCATATGTACACTAGTTTGTCAATGTGCACATTCCACTAATCAGTGATGTACTCACTTGAGGAAATCGACTGCAATCGCTTGCTTTGTGATCGTCTCGATGCGCCCAGTCATAGCCGTCTCACGATGCACAGTCATTCTCCCTTTCATCGCAAGCACATCGCAAATTCAATACAACAACAGCTGACGTACAAGTGCTACATCTACTTCGAACCACACACTAGAAGTACCAACTTAAGTAAACAAACAATTACCACAACATTTCTCATCTGTCGCTTCTCGATGATTCGCTCGAGCGTCCTATTCTGTTTGCTCCTCGCGTTTCTCGCATGTATCGTACAGGTTAGTAGTGAAGATGGTATTGGTGTGCACGAGCAACTTGATCTATATGCAGCATCGATGCAATTTCAATTCGCGATTTCTCACATCCATTGCTCCGCTTCCTTCGCTCGCCTTCCATCTCATCGTGTTGTGTCTAGGTGAATGCATTCGGCAGTCCCAGTCTCGGACGCCCCCGTTCACCGCCAAAACCCCCAACTCCAACTGCTGCATTTACTTCCAAACTATCTGTAGCAGCTGTACCCGAAGAAGCATCGATCGTTGCTTCTGAAGTGGATATTGCTGAGGCTGCACCAACACCGGCTATCGCATCAATTGAGCCTGCTGACGCCACCTCATCACATGATGTCCTGACTGCATCAATCACATCAGTCGACGACGCTGATGTTGTTCCAGAAACAATGACAGCATCCATCACCAATCCGTTGACTGACAATCAGCCGGAGGTTCTTCATGCCTCGATCGAGCCAGCTGAAACAGCTCCACCATCGGATGATAGTGCGATGGCATTCATCGATACAGTCGATGGCGCTGCACCACACACATTGCCTGCACCACCCATGACGAGTGCACCTGTAGATGTATACTCAACCATCGAACCAGCTGATAGCGTAATCGACGCACCAATGATTCAGGTGATCGACCTCTCATCACCATCCTCACCAGCCTATTCACCACCTCAATTCATTGAGCCATCAATGGTCGATGCGCGTGCTGCACCAATGATGCAACGCATCAATACCTTACTCTCATCCTTTTTTGATCGTGTCCACCAAATCAATCAACATGAAGATGAGTTGAATGCACCACCGAGTGACTTCTTTGAGCCACTCAATATTGAAGTTGCTGGAAGTGCAGGTGAAGGTACAACTACCACTACGACCTTTCCAGGTGGTTTCACTATCACTCGTAGTTTCAGCAGCAGTAGTAGTAGCGATGAGATTCCAAATGCTTCGTCACCAGTCGTTGAAGAAACATCAGCAAGACGTTCACCATTCTCTTGGTTATCATCCTCACCATTCAAGCGCATGTTCGAGAAGTTTCATCATCCTCAGAACAGACCATTCTTTGCTGATATCGAATCACAACAAGCAGATGAGGAGGAACCTGTTGTAATGATCTCACCACCAAGACCGTTCTTGAGAAGAGATATGTTTGAGCAGAAGAAGGATGAGGATGATGAGGAAGATACGGTCAAACTCGTCACGCAGGAACATATTCGCCAGAAGATGGATAAAGATGATGAGGATGATGACGACGATGACGATGATGAGAAGGAGGACCATCATCGCCGCCATCATCGTCGCCATCATCGTCGTCATCATCAAGTTGGTCGTGATGGACACGGCATTCGCAAGCGTGGATGCAACAAAGGCAAGCATGGTTCACCAGCAGTCTCCCCAGCACAACCACAGCCACAAGTTCAGAAGGCCGCACTTCCACTTCGTAGCATGGTGTCAACCAGCGCTGAGGATTCTGAGATGAATCTCGCGCTCACCGAACCATTAGGCGGCAGTAGTGATGATGACAATCAAGATCCATCTGATAACGACAACAACGACGATGATGATGATGACTCACGTGAGTATCGCCATCATGGTGGACGTCATCATCATCGCAACATCTTTCGTAAACATCCTTGGTTGATCGCACTCATCAGTGTCGCTGGCTTCCTCATACTTCTCGGTCTCTTCATTATGTGTCGTCGTCGTATGTTGCGCAAACGTGCAGCTGCAGCGTCACTTCCACATGCAGCGAATGGATATCATGTCTTGCAGGAGGCACCATCAGCACCGATGCTGTCACCGGAGCATCATCAGATGCAACAGAGCCAAGAGATGGTTGTTGCGGTACCAGCGTATCGTATCAATTAAGAAGCAAGCGCTGCATCAACTACTCTTTCGATGTCCTCGACTCAACTCCGCTGCGCATCAACCACGCTGCCCTCATCACCATCATCACTCCTCTCCATCTATTTCGTGTATATTTCTCTCTACTTTCACTTTCGTTGTTGAGTCCTCTTCTCCTCGCGATCAGTCTCTCTCTACTTTCCTCTTTTCTTTCCTCTCTTGTACAGTTGTCGTCTCGAAATCCTCACACATAGCTAAAATCGATTTGATCTGATCTCGTGTCGAACTTGCACATTGCAGAGCGCAAAGAGCGAGAGCAGCGCTCATTTCTCTTCCTTCTTTTCTTCCTCTCCCAGTGATGAGCCACCATCCTCAAGCGCCTCACTCCGCACCATCAACAAACGCATCTCTCAGCACGATGCATGAGGGAGAGCACAAAGAGACCGCAGCAGCCCAGCAGCAACAACAGGATCCTTCGCCTGCTCTTCCTCATCTCCCCCTCTTGCTGCATCAACAACTCGCCTCGATTCCTTCTTCACGTCTCCCTCCTCAGATGCGTCGTCATCACTTGGCGCTGATACATGAACTTGAGGAGATCATGAATCGCGCAGGCGAAGGAGAGGAGCAGCAGCTGCACAGAGAAGAGGCAGCAGCAGAACCATCAAGCGACAGCAGCCATACCGATCACATCGTCTCGATACATCCCCGCGTCGAGAAACACATCGGTCATGTCATCGTTAGCACTGTGAGAAGAGCGAGTGAGCGCGCAAGCATCGAACTTGAATGGTCGCTCTTTCCTCCTCCTCCTTCCTCCTCGACTAATTCTCTCTTTACCTTTTTCTCTTCCTTTCCTTCCTTCACAGGAATGTCTCCAGGCAGTAGTGCGTGAATCAACAATGACATTGTCAGTATCAGGATCAACAACCATGTTGCCATCGTCGTTCACTCAGCCAATTTACACTGCAGCTGAATTGGATGCTGGTATTCATGCTGAGATCAGTGCTGCAATCACTGCATCACACTCCGCAGTACATGTGAATGCAAGTTCAGAGACATGTGCGCAACGCGATGTACCGTCGTATCCTCAACTTCCTCAGAGTCGACTGAGAGTGAATATTCCCTCATTGCCGAGTCTGGATGACCACTCTGATATGCAATCGCTTCCTCGAGGTGCGAGTGGTAAGCCACCAAAGGTACGTACACAGACGTGAGAGAGTGAAAGAGGTGAGTGTGTCAAGGGGAGAGATAGCTCCTGATTCAAGTTGCTGTTCCTTTGTTCTGTTCCTCCCTTCTCACTCCCTCCTTTTTCCCTCCCCCTTCCGTTTCTCCTTCGCAGATCCTATACGCACTCTATGCGAATGCGCACCAACGTCGCGTGTACCATTTCATACCTGAAGACATTGCTGTCGCATGTTGGGAGGCGTTGAATCGTATCTTTTATGATCGTGTGCATTACAATCGAATCGTTTATGATGATCGTCAATATCACCGTGATGGCTATCAACTCGATCGAGTACAACCAACTGATTTCGATCATATCGAGGAAGGTGAATTTGCGATATGGGTCAGTTGTCAGAAACAAAGGCAGAGCAGGCCTACAACTTTGCTATGCCAGGATACATTTGTTCCTCTCCCATGCGCATGCCTTCTCTCTTTCTCCTCTTTTCCAACAGGAGAGCCACGCTATACCGCTCTACTTACATGTGGTATTGCAGCATCGTTACGAGAATCGTGAGGATGAAGGTGAAAAACCAATTGAGACAGCACCATCGAGCAAGAAAACAGCAGAGACAACAGCAGAAGTAGCAGCAACATCAGCAACAGCAGCCTCCTCCTCGTCAGAACTCTTCAAGAAATCTGTACCTGCAGCAACACAAGCACCACGGCTACCGGTTGTTACTGCGCCTTTATCATCCTCCACTGTTGAACATCCGCTGTTGGCTGGAGCAACTTTGCATGTGCCTACTCAAACAATCTTCTCGATTGTACCATGTCGACTCATCTGGCTGAGTATCATCGTCGATCAATTGATTCGATGCAGCACAATGGTGAAGCCACATATCCACGAATTTGAGGAGCTGATTCTCAAATTAGCACAATCGTATGTCAATGATGAACCCAAAATGAATGGAAGAGAGAAGAAATCGAATCCGATTATTCAGACGTGGCGTGAACTAAAGGAATGCGAAATTCTTGTATGTACAGTATCACAAATGAATCCACAGCGACATACGCATCAAGAATGGAATGCAGGATTACGTCAACTTGAGCAGTTGACGAGAGTGACGATCTACCCACGATTGGTCATCCAAGAGAAGATGCAAAATGATGACGGTGTTGGATTTCTGCATCACCTCGAAAAGGCAACACCGTATGTCCCATTGAACGATCTGCAGCGTTTTATTTCTACTGCATCACCAGCAGCGCATCCTTCTTCCAAGGCAAAGAATCCCCTTGAACGTACGCCCAATTCCCTCATCGACAATGAATTTGCTCCTCCTGTACTGCATCTTGCACCGTCACTACTACCGAGAGCGCAACTAAAACTCATGATCGAGCGGCTTGAAACATCAACGAAGCGACGAGGATGGCAGGTCCAAGGGAAAGATAAGAAGAAGGTCGAAGAAAATTCATTCGTGCTGTATCGTACAGGTCATCTCGAAATGAAGGAGAGAAGAGAATGTCGAGACATCGAGGCGGTACTACAAGCAACAAGGAATCTACAATCAAAATATCGCATTCAACCACTGATGCAGAATGCATATCGTCGTGTTCATGTCTACTTTCGTAAGGGAAATTATCTTTACTCCATTCTCGAACTTGCACATCTCCAACTACCAACTCGCATCGATCCGAAATCGAACAAGGAGGAAAGCAGTAGTGGAAGCAGTAGTGAGAGTGATGAAGATGAAGGTAGCATTATAGAGAGGAGTGAAAAGAGATCACGCAACATCATCCGATGTTTCCGAAAAGAGAAGAACGTAGCTGCTTGGCCTGAACCCAAAAAGAGCAAGATGGTAAATAAATTGGTAACACACACTGTCAGTCAGAGTGTATGAGAGCACAAGAGCCAGAGATGGAAGAAGAGTTGTGTTGCATCAGTGGCTCACTTCTTGTTCTGATTGATGTGTCCCTCCTTTCTTAGATTGATCTCTGCGGTACTCAGTCGCCGAAACGTGAAGTTCAACTCTGTCTATCGAGTCGATCACAAATGATTGATTTCTGTGTAAAGTTACTCGATGAAGCAGAGTCGTACTCTCGACTCGTCAGTGAAAGTGGTATCATTCACATCATACTCGGATTCGAGGAGATGGAATGTAAGGAGAGCAGCAGCAGCAGCAGCACTGCAAGTGGCAATAGTACAATCGAGCGTGAGTATAATTTCCGGCTTGAACATCGGCTGCCAGCAACATGGCATCTGACAGGCGAGGGTGCACTTGTACGATATTATTACATTGATATCGATGCACGTCCTGATACTGATCGTGAGTCATAGTACACGAAGAGTATAATTCCTCGCGTGCAGATTTGTTCAAGCCGATTGCTCACTAATTCATTCTTCTGCTCTTCACTCTTCTTCCTTCCAGTTCATTCTGCATCGACTGGCTACTCGATCGTGTATGAATCATCTTACGCACATGCACAGCAATTGATGTTGATACTACACGAGCGACAATTGGCAGGTCAACTTAAGATGAAGCAAGGCATTGATGTTCGTAAGTTGCCACAGGTGAGTGCTCCGATCGATCGTGAGGAGGATGACAAGAAATATTACAAGCAGCAGAGAAAGCAACTCAGAAAGCGACAAACAACAGTTGATAATTCGACGAAGAAACAATTGAAGAAGGAGCTGAAGTTGTTAAAATCAATACGCTGGGAGGATGACGAAGAAGAGGAGAAAATGGAGCAATAGATGGGACCATAGCTGCCGAGACCAGCAGGCAGCGTTTTGCTAGTTGCTACGCGGTTTGCGACAAGCATAAACGAATATCTGCACTTGAAGATGTAAACTTAAATCATTCGAGGAAGGAGCGTGGTTTGGATCGCGAGAAAGAAAGAGACACGCCCAATCTACTATTGTTCTGCAGGCCTCTGCAACCCTCGTTTCCACTGACGTTCAATCCTTGCTCCACGCACTTCCAGTGCTACTTTACATGTATGTCCCGTAATAATCAGCACTTCTCGCATCCATAATTGTTCCTACAAAGTCAGTCATCTCAATTGTTCCTACAACAGCCAGTGACTGATTGTTGATTGAAAAGGTACGATTGCTCTGTATGGAGGCGACGGTGAGCGATTGTCCACAATAAAATTGAGAAAAAAGCAGATAGGTAAAAAGGCGTATCAAGAAACTAGGAGGGAAGAGAAAGATATGTGTAGCTAATAGAACAAGGATGCGGATAGGTGGAGAAGAACGATCATCATTGGTGACTTGATGTGATCATTGAGTGGAGTGAAGTAGCAGCACGGTAGGAATGAGTATTGGATGTCAAGCAGACAGCCGAGACATCGATCACTTAGCGTGTCATCTGCTGTCCATACTGTGGAGGCTGCTGCTGAGCGTACTGAGGAGCATAAGCTGGTTGCTGGTACTGTGGCGGTTGTGCGTATTGTTGTTGTTGTTGTGGCTGTTGTGCGTATTGTTGCTGCTGCGGTTGGGTCGCATATTGTTGCTGCTGCTGTGGTTGAGCGTACTGCACCTGCACTTGTCCCTGCTGTGGCTGTGAGTAGTACACCTGTGGTTGCTGTTGATGTACTACAGGCTGTCCGTATACAACAGTCTGTTGAACTGGTTGTGCTTGTGTGACATACACTTGTGGTTGTCCTACAACAACAGTCTGTTGTGCCATTGCAACATGTCCTCCACCACCATAGATTACACCACCCGGTATGGAGATAGTCATCGGTTGATCTGCACGCCATACGAGCTCACGCCATTCTTGGCTCAATGCACAACATGGGCAGCAGCATTGCATGACACAGTCAGATGCAGTATTCGCGCAGTCACCAGTAACGATATTGTATTTTGCGCGGAGGTTGCCACGAACGAGACAACCGAGAATTCCGGTTGCGGCGATCTGTCAGAGTGAGAAGAAGATTGAGTCAGTTTAATTCATTCTGAATCTTTGTCGAGAGGTACAGCATCCTTCTTCTCGTTCTTCTCATGTTGTCGTTGTTCCATCCCCCCACAATCGCCTCTCATCACATTCCTTCTCTCACTCCTCCATTCGCTCAAATACTGACACCACAAAAGTACGCACCGACAACCCATACACAGCATCCACATACTGCCGACATACAGTTATTGCTCACAGCCTGCGCAGGATGGACACCGTATCCAAGTTGTGATGTAGCAGCATAGTTCTTACCGAATTGCACACACGGACAGAAACATGAGAGTAAGCAGGATTCGCCATCTTCGAAGCAATCGAATGGCTGTGATTTCCAGTCGGTAGTAAATACCTTCTGTTGATTCGCTTGCACAACTTGAGCCTGCTGCATTTTTGTTGAATTCTAGTGAGGAAAACGGCGTGGGTCGATTGAGGAAGCGATGGCGTCAGCGAGATGAGGTGAGGTGTACGGCAACAATACGGATGAGAAGAATAGTGCGGAAGGGAGAGTGGGAGGATGATAATGAATGAGTTCGATAGATGATACAAGTTGAAGGTGCGGAGCAGGAAGAGCACAGTGACAAAGTGAGCGACAGCACAGTTGAATGCGCGGGAGCTGGTAACAAGTGAGGATCACAGACTATTCAGTCCTACCACACACACATCATCCTACTCTCATCGCACGGACCTTGAGCTTTACCACCAACAACGCAACCAGCACCTGACAAGGAACTGCTCAAATCAGCTGATTGGACACCGTGGCGCTCACTGTGCGCTACGAAATTACCGTTTTCGACACTGTACAGTTACTAAAATCAACGCGGGGAATCTCATGGTGCAATTATTATAACTCTATCATTAGTATTTATCAAGTTACAGCCGATTCAAATGAGTGTCTGGCTTGTGTCTCAGTCGTGTCTCATTTTTCTCCAATTTTGTTTGGCTCCTGCTCTGCTGTTGGTGTTGTGGTATTGAGGTGAGTAATTGAATTACTACTACTCTGCGATCTACTTGTGAAATCACAGTGTGCGAGCGACAGTTGTTGCATCAGCAGAGAACTGCCGCACCTTGCGCAGACATCGACGATTCATCCTCTGCTCTGCTCTGATCAGAGTGAAGCGTGCAGTGTACAATTGTCATTTGAAGCGCATTAGTGAATTATCAATCTCGACAGTACACTCATCCTTACCACTGCTCACCATTCGCTTTCGCATCTTCCCTTCTCTGTGCCAGAAAACCATCCTCAACAGCAGCGATGTTGTCCATACGCTCCAACTGGCGTGCGCATACGACACAGACGCTACAACGCGCATTTACAGCCGCACCTGCAGTATCATCATCGACATCAGCAATATTCAATGCGCAGAGAACGTCCCACTCATCCTCCTCATCATCCTTAAATCACTTTCACACACACTCACATCCACATCATCAACCGCAGCAACAACATCGCTTGCGATCATCCATCTTCGCACAACCAGCAAGCTTGCATCAGCATGTGAGACATGCGACGAATAAAGCGAGTGAGACTTCTGCCGCAACATCATCAGCCGCATCATCATCCGCATCTGCAACATCATCGTCTTCATCCACCGCTGCATCTGCTTCCTCCTCATCATCCACCTCCAAGCCATCTTCTTCCACCAGCAGCAGCAAATCATCCTCCCGAATCACTCTCCGTGATGCTCGTGCCCGCGTACTCGCCGAAACTGAACTTCGTAAGAAGGAGGAGCGTTCACGTCCACTCTTGTTAGATGACGAGGAAGAGAAGGAAGGTGCACTCACAACACCACCACTCTCCTCTCTCTCAATCATGTCGAATTGGACATTCCCTGACTACTTCGATCCACGTTATGAGCCACCACCACGTGATTCATTTCAAAAGAATCCAGGATTTCGTTTTGATTTGTATCGATCGGAATTGATTGGAAGAGGTGCATTCACACCACAGAGTATTAAGACGAAGATGGATGATGCGTCACTCGAGTTGTGGCATCAACGTTATGCATGGTGGATTTCACCACGCGCAAAAGGACGTAATGCATTGAAGTTACAACAACGCGCTGAGTATCAGAAGAAAGGATGGCCACAACGTAGTACAACATCGGAAGCCGACTTTCAGGACTTTGTCATGAATAATGAGGAATATCTCGCATGGCAAGATCGTTGTGCACAACAAGCCAGAGATGCAGCGAGACCAACGAAATTCGATCCAGCACTCGAACCAACATCGATGTTTCCATATCAACAGAAAGATTCGAATATGCCTGATAAATATCATCCTTCGATCGAACCTATTGCACCAGCACTCTGGAAGGAGTACGGTGTGACTGCACGTGATAGTGAGGAGTATAAATTATGGTTCTCCAAGTTCCTTACAGATAATCCGAAGATTGCGAAACAGCGTGAAGTGTATCAACGTCTTGTTGAGAAGTATGTGAAACCAGTGTGGCGTCAACGTATGAAAGCAGAGAGTGATTACTACATCGAGAACGAAAAGCGTCGTGATGAATGGAAGCGTGAATCCAGCAAACTTCCATGGGCAGCAATTGAAGCAGAAGAATTATTCATGCCGAATGAACCAGCACCAGGATTTGAAACTGGCCTACCGGATGAGAATGGTAATCCGGAGATTGGTGAGTTTACTGCACCGGTAGAGAATCCATCTGACTATCAAAGTATGGATTATTATTGGGATGAACATTTTCGTATTCAGAATTTGACACCTGAGGAATATTATCTCTGGAAGCAGGAGATTCTGGAGGAACGTGGATATACTCAAGATGATATCATTGATGCTACAACGATTAATGATTCTGTTAATTGGAAGTTAGAGAATGGTATCGTGGAAGGTGAAGCAGCTGAAGCATTCTATTCAGATCCTGCACGATTCCGCGTCCTTTCGAAAGACGATCAGAGTGTAACGCAAGCTATGAAGGAACTCGATGCCAAGACTGGACAGACTGGCGAGCAGCGCGCTGTGGAAGCTGCATGGAGAAGAGTGTACAAAGCATTGGATAAAGCTGTACTGGAAGGAAGAGTTCAAGCGAGGAAACTCGCAGCGAAGAAAGTGAAGGAGTTGAATGCTTCATCATCGACCGCAGCATCCTCCTCATCAGCACCACTCTCTATTACCACTCTTCACAAGCAACGTGCACTCTCTTCTCTGATCGAAGATAAGAAGAACTTAGCGAAACTAGTACAATCCATTGAGGATATTCAACAGACCAAGGAGAGAACGACTGTGGATGAAGTGGCACAACAGAAGAACAAGTCTGAGCAGGATGCTGATATCACCCTCTCAGCCGCACTGAAATCTCTCCTCGCACGTCTTCGTGCTTACACACCATCTACCGAAGCAGATCGTCTGCGTCAAGAGCATATCTTCTCCTTACTTCAAAAGAGGATTGATTCTGAACAGACTCTAGAGCAGTATGGATTTGATCAGCATGAAGCAGCTGAGAATGCAGAGAATGGTGGTGTTGAGATGAAATACGATTTCGTCAAGAAATTCATGAAAGATCAGAATTTGACTGTCCTGGAAGATGAGATGACGATTGATGAAGCAGCTGCACTTGATGATGAATCACTCGAGACTGATCGTACACAAGTACAGAAGTTCTTACTCACATTAGGTGATCCAACAGACATGACATCGACGACTGAGTTTGAAGAGTCCAAAGATGAAGCATCCACTGAATCTCGTCTCGTCTCATTCCTCTCTAAGATGGCAGCAGATCCTGATGCGAAACAGAAGGGTCTCCGTGTCCTCTTCCCAGGAAGTCAGAAAGTCGAGGAGATTGATGGCGTTACTTCTTCATCTTCTTCAGCAGCAGCAAGTGAGGATGCTCTGGAGGTGAAAGAGGATGCTGATGATGCTACGACAGAACTTGATGCTTCCGTGGACCCACGCGAAGAAGCTGCACCACGCGAGGAGGAAGATGACTACGATCAGCAACGACCAGACGAAGACGCTGAAGAAGAAATGACTACGCTTCAAGCACAAGCAGAAGCAGCTGGTGAAACAACGAAGATTGATCCATGGTTACTGCGTAGAGAAAATAATACTCTTGGATGGACTGTTCCTATTCGTGGTCTGACTGAGGATAGAGATTTGAATGATTCTTATCGTCAATATGTTCACTTAACAATTCGCTTGAATCGATTAGATGGACGTGAGGAGGAACTTCGTCGTAACATCGAGACTGAAGATATTCAAGCGATTCGACAGAAGAAGATAGAGGATGTACAACGTGAACGTGATGAGATTAAGGAGAGGTTACCAACACTTCCTGTACAACAATTCCTGAATCCACCTCGCATCCCACCAGCAGCGAAGGAGGATGCGAATCGTGTGTTCAGACAAGTTGCTGCCGCATTGAAGAAGAGTGGTGGTGATTTTAATAAACAAGTTGAGATCTTACTTGATGGTGTGAAGTCACTCCGTTCACTCACAGGATGGAATATCAAACTCGACGGAACAACGCGTGAAGAGATTCAAGAGTCGGATGCCTCCCTCTCTGAACTCGAATTAACAGCCGAACATCTCTTCCTCCTCGAGTTGAATGGTGAGAGTTATGTCGATGAAACGCCAGAACAGCTATATCAACGTGTTTCCCCTCTCATCGAAACATCAGCACAATCAAGTGGCATCGATGCGAAGACACAATCCCTTCCACCTGTTCTCGCGGAGAGACGTGATGCTTTCTTAGCACGTTCACAAGAATGGATGCAACGTCCACTCGAAGTGCGTCAACATGAAGCAGAACAAGCTGTACTCCGACGATTCGAAGGTATCAAAGCTTTCCCAGAGTTATTCAAACAAGAAGTCGCACAATATCGCGAGGAGAGAGAACGTTTAGAATGGTTTGCACATGAACGTATCAACGATACTTATGAAGACTTATCACTCTCTGATCTCACACGAGCAGCATACGATAAATTCCTTGCACTTCGTCAAGAAGCTACACGTGGCAAGAGAAAGAATCCTGTCTTATTCGAGCGTGTACGTCGCTTAGGAAAGGAAGCACGTCATGTTCTAGGAGCATTGAGAAAGGATTTTATTCAGAGACAGAAGGAACAAGCACTCAGCTCCTCCTTCGAATCTGTCGAACAAGAGAATCTCGACTCCGCCATCAAAGCCGCACTTTCACGTCAACCAATCTCTTCACTCCTCACCAAAGCACATTTAATTGAAGAGAAACTCCTCGCTTCTCAAGTCCTTCAGATTGCGAAGAGCTTAACACCGGAACAACGCACACAACAGCGTGAATTTAAGAAAGACAGCATTGCATTCCAGAAACTCAAGCCGGAAGCACGTCAAGAACAGGTGAAGAAAGCTTGGGAGGAGAGAGTGGAAGCGAAGAAGAGATTAGGTGAGATTGAAACTGAGTTGGAAGAGGTGGAAGCACAGATTTTACCAGAACAAGAGGAACAGGAAAAGGTGAATGCTGAGGAGAATGCTGAAGTTGAAGATGTAAATGAGGCTGAGCTTGAAGCTGAAGTTGTTGCCCAAGCCAAAGCTGAAGAGCAATCCTCCCTCATCTCTCGTCGTGATCTCCTCCAATCCGAGCATGATCACATCACTGCCTTCCTTTCTGAACAAGATACTGTCATGCGTGTACTCGAATCACGTCTCTCTCCTTCCTCAATCGTACCAGTCGTCGCATCATCAGGACGTATCGAACTTCGTGTCCAAGATGGTCGTCTTGTTGCAGAAGTGAAGGAACAAAAGCAACCTCAACAAGATCAGGATGTTGCTACAGAAGAGCAACGTTTCTCCAAATACTACACATGGATGCATAATGTCTCCTATCCACGTTACTTACATGCAGTCAACGGTGGTCAAGCCTTCACACCCTCGCCAGAAGCCTTCTCTAACATCACGCCACTTCACTCCGTTGAAACACGTCGTGCGAATGATAAGCGTACCATGCAAGATCTGTATCATTGGAATGCTACACTTCTTGATTTTGACACCAAATCGAATATCTTACAACAACCTGAAGATGTGCCGAAAATCTCATGGGTTGATACTGAATCGGATCCATTTACTCCAGCAGGTGCTGAAATCTTACTTAAGAACACACGTCGTATCTACGATCAGATCGAGCATGCGCTTGCGTTAGGTGATGAGCGTCAGATCGAGATTGAGAAGAAGGAAGAGGATGAGATGGAGAGATGGATTGCGGAAGATGATGCGAAGAAAGCTGCAAGACAGCTCGCAGAGGAGGAGGAAGATCGAATGCTTGCCGAGGAAGATGGTGAAGAGGAAGGTGGTGAGGAAGAATTTGTTGAGGAGAAAGCTGATGAAGAGAAAGCACCCGAAGTTGCACACTCAACACCTCTTCCACCAGAAGCCCAATATGTCCAATGGGAGGGTACGGCAGCCGAATGGGAAGCATTATCACAAGCTGATAAAGATGAAGCAAAAGCAAACAAAGATGCAATTGAGGAATTCAAAGATGAGCGCATCATTGATCAGTTGGAGAATCAGACGATTGATGATAATGAATTCGAGTATGAAATGGAAGTGGAGGAAGAAGAGGATGAGGTTGAAGAAGGTGAGGAGAAAGAGGAAATCTCCACTGAGAAAGCTCCAGTTGAAGAAGCTGTCACTCCTTCACCACCACCACCACCACGTCACCACATCGTTCCTGACACCTTGTCCGTATTTCCACTCGCCCAACTCACCTCCGAAATGTACGACTACTCTCAGACGCATCAGAAATCCTTCACAGAAGAAGTATTTCAAGCTGCACTCGTCAGAGCTGATGCCAATAAAGGAAAGGAATGGATGGTATTAGAAGAGTGGGAGGAAGTTGATCCTGAATATATGAAAGAAGTCCAGTCACGTCTTGCATCACGTCCTTCCGAAGCTACTCTGATCTCCGCAGCCGAAGGTCGTTTGAACACGAAGAATCTGACTCCAGAACAACAACAACAAGTGGAGAGACACATGAAAGAGTGGAAGAAGAATCAAGAGGAAGTATTGAAACAGGAAGTTAAGTTGACGGAGGAGAATGCGAAGGAAGCAGAGCCTTCTGCTACTGCGTCTGAATCAACTGAATCCGAATCCACTCCCTCCACCACCCAACCCCTCCTCTCCGACACTTTCGTCGCTCAAATTCCATTCTCCAACGGTGTGTTACGTGAATGTCTGATCGACACCTACGGTCGTGTCATCGCCAAACGTGTTGGAACTGATGAAGATTGGTATAGTTGGTTAGGTAGCTTGCAGCCTAAAGAGAAAGAATGGAAGGAGGAATTAAAGAAGGAAGGATTGATTCGTGATCAACCATTAAAGATTCCAATTATTCGTTCCAAAGTATGGGAGCCAGAAGCACTTGTGAAATTGCGTGAAGAGGTTGCGAATGATCCTATTCTGTCAGCACTTGATCCTAATGCCATCTCACCAGAAGAAGCATCAACCATGGTCCCGAATCCACACATTCGTCCGATTGAAGTCCATGTCGATGAATACGGACGTCATTTACGTTCGGCGATACAGAATGAGAATGAGTTGTATCATCCACTTCGTACAGATGTCTCGATTCCATTCGAACATCGTCCTGCTGGTTCACTCGCAATAGAGTCTGCACTTCATCACTTCGAGATACGTCGTCGTCCTGAAGAGGACATTGAGTTTGAATATAACAATATTCTTCAAGCTCTCAAAGATGAATGGGCTAGGGAGAATAACCTTCAGACATCAGAAGAGAGAGGTGAAGAGAAGAAGACTCATCCACGTATTGCATATGTCATCAAAGAACTCGAGTTAGCACATCAACGAAAACTCGAACGTGATGCCACCTCATCATCAACAGCTGCACTCAAGAAGTATCAGAAGAGAAAAACGTTGTTAGAGACAAAGAAGCAGTTGTTATTGGATGCGAAACAGACAGGAGAGAAACAACCTGAACTGTTGGCAGAAGGTACACCGAATGAAGTTCATGTACCAGCAGATGCCACGACATTACCGAATGTGAATGATAAGGAAACGAAACTTACTTATGATCGTGAAACCACTGAATCACTCGCCGACCTTCCTCGTGATGCTCTCCTCTCTCAAGCTGAGCAGACTTCATCCATCGCTCAAGTTCCACGTAACCGTATAAACAATGTTGTGAAATTCGTGTCAGTGGATGTTGATCCACTCACGAATGGTGATGATATGGTACCGGATGTGCGTGAGAAGTTGTGGGAGACAGAACCAGATATGACGAAGGAGTTAATCATGCGTCAGATTGATGAATATCACTTAGTTGGTTTTGATAAATATGGTCGTATCTTATCGAATGAACAGATTGATCATACTCCAGCACCACTTCTCCAAAAAGCATTAGCAAGAATCGGATTTACTGTCAATGATAAATTCCGTAATCCACACTTATCTTCCAACAGTACATTCGGTGCTGGTACAGCTGATTTATTCAATCGTGAGCTCATGATCGAGCTCTTCATGAAACACTTCTCTGATAGATCACACGAAGAGCGTAAGGAGCTCTACGAACATCGTTACGATCGATTCGGTCGTCCAATCACCGGACTTCAACATTTCAAAGAAGCTCGTCGTGAACGTGCATACTGGGCAGCACGTGAACTTCGTGAGCAACGTGAGAATGAGATGTTTCCCGAAATGACTCAAGAGGAGTATGAAATCTATCAGAGCTATATGACTGATGATGGTATCATTAAATGGATCGGTGAAGGTGGTCTCTTCAAGACTCAACAAGAATGGACGAATGAGATTAAATATGGAAATAAGAAGAAACATCAAGAGATCTTGAAAGATAAGATTAGTGACTTCCCACTTCTGATCGGAAAGAACATGACTCTCGAAGAAAATGATGACTACGTCCTGAACGTCGAAGCCAAACATATCGAGCAGAAATTTGATGAACTCAAACTCTTCTCCTGGTTTCCACAAAAGTTCGTACATATGTTTAAGCCAGATGATAGTGGTGAGTTCACAAAAGAAGGTCGTGCTCATATCGAAGGTGCATTGAATAACATCGCTGACTCGAAGAAGCGTATCGAATTCCTCAAGACCATGTTACAATGGAAACAAATCGTTGGAGGCTCCTCACAAGCACAGGATGATTGGGATCTAGCGAAATGGTTAGACAAGGGAAAGAAGGATGCATTGGAAGAGCGTGCACAACGTATTCAACGTGCCAAAGACTTACAAGCCAAACAGAAAGCAGAGAAAGCACGTGATGAAGAACGTGCACGTAAGAAAGCTGCAGGTGAGAAGGTTGAATCTGAATCAGAATTGAAAGCTGCTGAAGAGAAAGCACTGAAACAGAGGTTGAAGGAAGAAGAGGAACAGATGATTATGAAAGCATTGAAGGACGATGAAGATGCGATTCTGGCGAAGATTGCAGCAGAGGAGAAAACGAAATCTGCTGCAACTGCTGATGCCAAGTCCGATTCAACCACCACCGCAACTCCCTCCACCACCTCCTCAAGCCTCCCACCAAACTTCAAGAAACTCGCTGATATGACCGAGACTGAGCTCCTTCTCGCCAAGCGTCAAAAGAAGCGTGCTCTCGCTCTGTTGAACGCTGCACCAAAACTGACATTAGATGAAGAATTCGCTATTGCACGTGCTGAGATGGAAGGTCTGACGAAAGATGATGAGGATGAGAAGGATGATGCAGAAGATGATGTTGAAGCTGCCACAAAAGCCGCAAAAGTGGAACTAGCAGAAGAAGATGTGGAAGCATTGGCTGATGAAGAAGGTGTCGAAGGTGCAGAAGGTGAAGAAGCACTTGTATCAGCAATGGCAACTGATGGTAAACCAGGCAGTAAGAAAGCTGGTGCTACTACAGATGGTGAAGATGCTGAAGACACCTCCCAAGCACCAGGTACAGATTCCACAACCGATGCCGGTGGATTCGGTGGTAACAACTATCGTCCAGCTGATCGTTTGAAAGGTACAGAGCATCCAATGCTTGTACAATGGTCATCTCCTTCGACACTTCGTCATGTGAAGGAACTACCACACATGGATTCCTCACGATACAATGAATTTCAATGTATGTTATTCTTGAAACACAAGCTGAATAAAGTGATTGCAAAACAATTCCCCTCAGCTAACATTACCGTGAAATTGAATCAACCACAATTGTTCTATCCCGAGCGTAAGTTTAAGATGCATTATGCAGGTGCAGATAATAATCTCAGAAAGGCTGTCTCATGGGGTGGACATTCTTCGTATCAATTATTTCAATGTGTCTTCCTGATGAGAAAATATCGTAATGCTAAGATTCTGGCAGAACATATTGCGAGAGAACTCTCAATCACACGTTCACACTCCACAACACTGCGACAAGTTGAGAATCTCGTGAAATGGATGGAGAGTATTCCAGGTTTAGATACTGGTCTTAAGATTAAAGTATCAGGACGTATTAACTCTGCAGCACGTTCAATGCACTACGTGATTAAATCTGGTAACTTACCTTTACAAACCATTCATGCGAATGTCGATTATGCATATGCAGCTGGTCATGCAAATGCAGGTGTGTTTGGTGTCAAAGTATGGTTGTTTCAGAGGAAATTACAGAGGAAGGAGATGCAGAGTTATTCACTCTTGCAGAAGAAGAAGACACATACGAGAAATAAGTTCTTGTAAGTTCTCCTCCTCACTTCCTCCTTGCGTCATCCACTCCCTCCCGCGCCTCGCGCCCACTCGCGCCACGAATTCTTATTTAATCATCGCATCGCGCGCACAGCAAGCAGCAGCTGCATCATTGCTATTCCACCAGTGTTCATTCAATTTATACACATCGTTGCGATTAATTTTCAAAAGTTTCACTCGAACATTCACAAGTGCTGGGCGAAATTGATTGAGACAGGAGAATTCGAATCAAAGGCTTATTGTATGTCGTATTTGTACATTATTAAATTGTTTGACACGAGAGGGTTCATCGTGTTTCTAGTATTGCTTGCTCCTTCCTCATTCTACATCACTTATTGTCCTCCCACACTGAGCGCTTCCAACTGTTTCTTCAACGCTTGTATCTCCTTCTCTTTCTCTTCAATCAATTTCGCTTGGGAATCTATTGTTGACTTCAGCTTTTCTGTATCGGCTGAGACAGAAGCACCAAGATATTCTTTGATGAAACTGTGTGAGGGAGGGAGGTAGAAGGATGATGAGAAGGAGAATACAACACCACTTTTCCTTCCTTTCGTTTCGTTCTCGCTCTTCGCTCTCTCTTCCTTCTCCTCAACCCAACTCACTCAATCGCATTCGCTGGCTTCTCTGGGACTTCGTAGAGACCGACGAGAACTGTGTTGTGAGGAAAGAGAGGAGGAGAGTGAATGTGAGTGGCCCAGTCGAGTCGAGTTGAGTCGAGTGTTCTTCTGCACTTCATCCTCTCCTGTTTCCTCACACACCTTTCGTCATAGCATCGATAACACCTGACTTCTCAAGGTAGCGTTGAAATTCCTCCTTCTTTGGCTCGCCCTGTGTAATGATCAAGGACGAAAGGAAGATGAGCAACAGAGAATGAGTGTGGCGTCAGTATTCTCCTCATCAACTGACCATTGTTGCTGTTTGTGAGTGTGTATGTAATTAAATAGTTAGGTGCTGTGCTGTGCTGTGTGCTGCGGATGTGAATTCGTAACTGTTCGTCTCACTTTTCGTCCTTGACAGAGCAACTTCTGCTTTGAAAAGAAAGCAGCACAATACTCTTACACCTATTGGATTGTTCACTTGATCGAGTTCTATCCTACATCTCACCTCTCTCAAATGCATCCCTACTACGCTCAACAGCAACAACAGGGCTATCATCCACAACAGCAGCCACCTTACGCCGCTGCGCCTGCACCGTATCATCAACAAGCGAGTGCATATCCACCGTATCAACCTCAGCAGCAACATTACCAACAATACGCCGCAGCCGCAGCAGTTCCTTCGCCTGCCTTCCCTTCTCTTCCGCCTGCACCGGCGTATTATCAACAGCAAACAAATTCGAATTATGTCACATCCACACCTGCTGTTGTTGCTCCTATCGCAGCTGCAGCACCAAAGCCTTCAGCATATATCTCTTCCACTCCTGCTACTGCATCAGTTGCAGTATCTTCTGACTCAGCCGACGCCCCCCTAGAAATGAAGCTCGAGAATGCGCATTACAATTTGAATGAAGTGTTAGGTGCGAATATTGTCGGACATATTTATTACAGAAATTTAGGGTCAGTAGTAAGTAATGCATGCATGCGGAAGAAGAAGGAGCAAGAATTCGATGAGAATCTTGCTCTCCTGTGGTGATCGATTGCTCACGCTTCCTCTTCTCTTTGTCCTCTCCAGTCGATTCACCACTCTCGGAGAGATCATCGATGAGATCTACACTGAAGTAAAACATGTCGAGCCATCGATCGCTGGTAAAGAACGTCTTCCATCTACAGCATTCTTCTTGTTATACAAGTTATTTACGATGAATCTAAGTAAGAAGGACTTGAATGGTAAGGAAACGCTTAACGCACAATGAAACACGCGGAATGTGTGCAGGAGCGGATGAGGAGACTACCTTTCACTTCGATTTTCCTTTGATTTTGTTTTGCTGACCTCCTTCTTCCTTCACACTTGACAACCCTTCCTTCAGCTGAACAGCACTATCACATCTGAGCTTAACATACCGACAAGTCAGGCAATAGAAGAGAAAAGTCTCCCTCATCCGCTCCCTTTGTACAATTGCGCCGCAAACAACTTGAACTACAAGAATGCTAACACCTCTGTTATCTTTCTCCTCCTCTCCTACAGTCCTCATCCGTCACAAAGACAGTCCTTACATCCGTGCAATCGGATTTCTCTACTTACGTTGTGTTCTCGATCCTAAAAAACTCTGGGATTGGTTCGAGCCATATTTAGATGACACCACAGAATTCGTACCTGGACAATCAGACAAACAACCTAAAACGATGGGTGCGTATCTGAGAGATCTGTTAGAGAAGAATGATTATTATACAATGAAGATGCGACGTATTCCTGTACCGGTACAGAGAGAGTTTCAATTGAAGTTACTCGCGAAAGATGCACGTAGGAAGCGTGCTGAAAAGAATGAACCCTACCGATCTAAAATCACAAAAGGAATGAAACTCCAAGCTGAATATCTACCGGATATGAAGTTTTATGAGGCGATTGTTGATCGTGTGGAGGAGGGTGAATATGGAAGATTCGTTGTGGTTTATGTGGAATATGGAAATTCAGAGGAAGTGGATATTGGTGCGTTAAAGCTGCCACCGGAGATTATGAACGAACGTGGCGGAAGAGATAGAGATGTGGAACCACAACGCACAAGTTCATCCTCATCCGCGTCAGCTTCAGGAGGACGAAACGATCGTGGTCGTCGCAGTAGTCGTTCAAGGAGTCGTTCACGTGAGCGTAAAGGTGGTCGTCGTGACTATGAGGATTACGATCGAAAACGACGCAGTCGTTCACGTGATAGATCACGCTCACAACAGGCGACTGATGTGTTCAGCGATCTTCCACATACACATCGTACTGGAGCTCTACAGTATGCACGTGAGCCACGTCGTTCACGTGATCGCGATCGTTCTCGTGAGCGTGCACGTTCTCCTTCACCGGAAGTCAGCCTCGATGCCGTGATACGTGCTGATCGTGAAGCCGCCGCAGCACAAAGTCGTGGTGAATACTCACGTCGTCCGACAAGTTATAAGAATGGCTTATCCTTACAAGCAATCTCTGGTACTAATCGGAAACGATCACGTACACCACCACCTGTTCGTGCAAGTACTTCTTCCTCCTCATTGTCAGCGATTGCGGAGGAAGCACCAAAGAAAGTTGGTTTGAGTGAAGAGGAGAAAGCGAAACGTGCTGCGTTACTTGCGAAGTATGGCAATGTCAGTTCGCAGAAGGATAAGATGGATGCAGCGAGAGGGAGAACGAATGTGGAGGATGATGATATTGTCAGACTCGGAAGGTAAATCGTTCTGCAGTTGCATACATCAGCAGTCCCGAATTCAAGTTCTTCATCATCTGCAGCAGCGATTGCAACGATTGAACGAGAAGTGATGTCGAAGTAAAGAAGTGTAAGGTGCAGAGAGGTAAAGCACGCTTATTCAGATCAACACATCGAGCAACTCATGGTGCCTTTTTAAAACCACAATATATTCACAACACCATACAAATATATCTGACTGAACCTATTCTTGTCGTATCAACCTCCATCATCGATATCGTGTTTGACTGTTCATTGTCTTTACAAAAATGACTTTGTGAGTGCGTGTCTCAATTTCGCTTCGACTCTGCAGAAATCAATTGCCTTCTGCTGGTGTTGCTTACAACGATTGGATTGAGGTGAGTGTGGTGGTGAGAGAGAGTGTGTGTGTGTTATATATCACTGCGATCTGTCGCTGGCACTGTGATCTTCGACTCATTCATTCTCTGCTTGTCCTGCTCTGCATCCTTCTCCTCGCGCAGCATCCTTGATACATCCTCCTCAACACCGCCACAGCACTCGAGGTATACGCAGCGAAAATGTCGCGCCTCCTCCCACTCCTCACACTCGCACTCCTATCACTCCTCGCTCTCACCCTCATCACACCCACTCCTACCACAGCGACATCTGCATTTGATCGTCTCGTTGTAGATGTTGCAACACAAGCTAGTGCTATTGAGAATGCATTAGAACAGATCGATACCGAACCATTGAATATGAATACTGAATCAACTGAATTTACCACTGATGATGCACTCCTCGCATTAGATTCTTCCTCATCAGCTGAAGAGGATGAGGCTGCGATCGCTGAGTTCCTTGAGATGGAAGGTGACGATGATGACTCCCCACCAAGCGGTGACTCATCATCATCCTCATCACAGCCAGGCAGTGGCGACTCATCCTCATCCTCCGAAGAAGGTGGTAAGAAGTCACGTAAAGGCAAGGGTGGCAAGGGCGGCAAGGGTCGAGGAAAGGGTGGTAAAGGCGAGAAAGGTGGCAAGGGAAAGGGAGAGAAAGGACAAAGAAAAGGGCAGGAACAACGTGGAGGTCAGGATGGAAATCAGTCTAAAGACGATTCTCGTTCCTCTGGTTCCTCATCTGGCTCTGGTTCTGAAGACGGTGGCAACTCCTCCAATCGTAAATCTCGTCGCAACAAAAACAAGGACAAGGACAGTGACAGCAACAACGAGAACAAGAAGAAATCGAAGAAGAATGATGAAGATTCCGATGATGGTAAGGATGATGATGATGAAGAGAGTGCTGGTGGTGATGATGACAGTGATTCCTTCCTCGAGATGGAACAACCTTCGATCTCAGTCATGTTAGAGAATCAAGTCGAAGGTACTGATGCACCAGCTACTACAACAACTACTACTACCACTACAGATGATGCGAAGAAGACTGATAAGAAGAAGAAGACGAAGGAAGAGAAGAAGGCTGATAAGAAGGCAAAGTCTGACAAGAAGAAGGCAGATAAGAAAGCTAAGTCAGATAAGAAGAAGGCCGATAAACAAGCAAAGTCAGAGAAGAAGAAATCAGATAAGAAGAAGGCAGATAACAAGAAGAAATCTGAGAAGAAAGCTAAATCTGATAAGAAGAAGGCCGACAAGAAAGCCAAGTCTGACAAGAAGAAAGCTGATAAAAATCAAAAGAAGTCTGATAAGAAGGCAAAATCTGACAAGAAGAAGGCTGATAAGAAGCAGAAGAAATCCGAGAAGAAGGCCAAATCCGACAAGAAGAAGGCAGACAAGAAGGCAAAATCTGACAAGAAGAAATCAGATAAGAAAGCCAAGAAGGATAGTAAGAAGGCAAACAAAGCTGCCAAGAAGGATGCCAAGAAAAGTGAGAAGGAGCGTTCTGCTAAGAAGCGTAAAGAGGCACGTGAGAAGCGTGCAGCAGAACGTAAGAAACGTCGTGAAGCTCGTGCGAAAGCGAGAAAGGAGAGAGAAGAGAGAAGAAAGAAACGAAATGAGAAGCGAAAGGCGGATGCGAAGAAGAAGAAATCGGATAAGAAAGCATCGAAAGAGAAGAAGAAGAATGCAGATAAGAAGGCTAAGAGTGAGAAGAAGGCAGCTGACAAGAAGTCCAAGTCTGATAAGAAGAAGGCAGATAAGAAGGCAAAATCAGACAAGAAGAAAGCTGACAAGAAGTCCAAGTCTGAAAAGAAAGCTTCTGATAAGAAGGCAAAATCTGATAAGAAAAAGGCTGATAAGAAGTCGAAGTCTGATAAGAGTAAGGCCAAGTCAGATAAGAAGAAGGCTGATAAGAAGAATAAGGATGAGAAGAAGGCATCTGATAAAAAGGCCAAGTCTGACAAGAAGAAAGCAGATAAGAAAGCCAAATCTGATAAGAAGAAAGCAGATAAGCAAGCAAAAGCAGATAAGAAGAAAGCAGATGCCGAGGCTGACAAGGCAAAGGCTGCTTCATTCATTGAATTCACTCAACCAGAGTTTGTGAACTAAACTCGTGCGTGGATGAGAAAGGAAGCTTACCTTACTCTCACATATCTGCGCATTCTCTTTCTTCGCTTCGCGGCGGCGTACAGTATGACAACGAGAGCAAGTCGTTCTCGTTTGCTTTTTTGGGCTCCCGAACAACATTCGCGAAACGTTGTAACAATTGCACATTGCACAATTAAAGAGAAAGCATACACAAATCTATACTTTTAATTTCGCAACTTGGAGCACTTGCAAGCAAACAGGCAATCTGGATCTTGCAAAAGGTTTTTCGAATGGTTCAAATCCTTCTCTTTGTGTGTGAAATGGAAAAACTGCCGACGCGACAAGAAATACAGTAATGCTGCGAAATGCGTGCGTGCGCGATGCGATTGTGGATGCGGATGAGGTGGATGTGGCGGATGTGCGACTAGAACATTTTCCTATAAATCGCATTCTTTCCACCTTCCTCATATTCCTTCTTCGTCACCCACATCTTCTTAAATGTCGCCAAACTCGCCAAGATACTACCACCAATCCATGTACTCAAGATACGATCAGGTGGTGCCCAGATCTTAATCTTCGTATCACGTGGTGCGAGACGACGGATCTCGCTGAGCAAGCGATCACCGAAGCCATCGAATAAGGTATTACCACCTGAGAGTGTGATATGTGAATAAAGTGTACGTCTCAAATCCAAATCACATTTATTAATACATTGTACCAATGATTGATGTACACCTGGGAATTCCAATCCAATGAGTGATGGATTAAACAATAATTCCGGTGCACGGAATTTCTCACTTCCAACATGAATAATCGAACCATCCGGTAATTTGTATGGAATTTCTGGCTCGAGCTCATCAGCACCGACTGTGAGACTGGAGTGATGATCGAGTGTGGATGATGAGGATGATTTATCTCCAGACAATGCGCTTGTAGATGATCCGCCACCACCACTACTCGAGCTACTATATTCCTTATCATAATTCTCAATATTATACGCAACATAACATATCTTCTCCTTAATCTCTCTCACAATCTCTTTCTCAGAACTCGTGTACAGATTGATGCCAGCATTTTTCCTCAGGAGGAGTGATAAGTAATCTGTGATATCTCTGCCGCCGACGTCGATTCGTGTGATAGAGTTGGGAAGTGTGAAGCCTTCGTAGACTGGAACACAAGAAGTGACACCATCACCACTGTCGAGCACGACACCAGTGGTACGACCGGAGGCGTATCTATGAGGAGGAAGAAACAACGAGAGATTCGTGTGAGCAATTGTATCCCGCAGCTCTCTCAATATCTCAATCGCTCGTCTCTATCACTCCAACTGACAAACTCAGAATCGCTTGTACCTGCACATACAATGCCGGTACATTAAACGTCTCAAAGAAAATCTCCGCTGCCTTTCCTCTATTCGATTTTGGATTGACAGGTGATTCTGTGAGCAGGACAGGATGTTGATCTTGTACGATCGAGAGTTCATGATACATGTGTGACCATACTGTATGCATATCTTCCCAATCTGTGATCACACCGTGTTGTGTTGGATAGGATAAGCGTAAGATACCACGTAAATCACGCGCTTTATCACCGACGAAGATATCACCCTCAGCTGCACCAGTTGCCATCACTTTGGTGTGCTTTGGACGACCGACACTGTGTGGAGGAAGGAAGTGAGGAATGTGAGTTGTCTGCATTCACTCGTTGTCAATCGATCCTTTCTCTCTGTATCTTCTCATTGCTCATCTCCTGTCCTCCCTCAATCAACTAACAAAGCCGGAAAGATCAGCTTCGGCATCTCTGCGCCAGCAAATCCTGCTTTGAGTAATCCACTGCCATTATCAATCACAACAGGTTGATTCGCGAATGCATCGATATCAGGTAGTGTATTTGTGACACCACCGGATGAGGCGGTTGTACGCGACATCGTTCAGAGATGGAGGATGCGACGCTGGTGATGCTGGAGTGCAACGCTCTGTCGTGTCGATTCGCTTCACTCGGACGATATGCGACTAATCAACGACTCCAGGAGCTAAAAAGGGAATGTAGCAGAGCAGGTGAGAACAGGATGCAGCAGAGATTGCGATCGTGTGCGTCAGACATTAGTATTCTCTGCGTCTTGCCACTGCATCATCGTGCAAACACAACAATCTCATCTCATAGCATGCATAGTGAATTATCAACACCTTACTGACCTTGACACGATGTGGCTGCAATGCAATGATTCGATTCGATTTGACTGCACTGAAAGACACGTGTTGAGACGATTGCATTCGAGCTCTGCCCCATCGCCATTGCAGCAGTAGCAGCACAGAGTGCCTACGATTTCCTACTGCATCTTCGACAAATACAATTCGCTACCACTGTGACCTCGGCATTCTCACGATTAACAACTCAGGTTGAGATTCTGTCTCTGCCGCAGGACCGATTGAATCCAGCATTATTTAATACTAGTTGCTGCATCAATAATTTCCCACTCGTCTCTGAGAGCAACACCGCTGCACCTCTAGATTCGCTACCCGTCGCTCTGCTGCAACCTCTTAGTATTCATATCCCACAATGTCATCTCATCCGATCCTCGGCAGTACACTCACTACCGCTCGCTCATCCACATCATCCACCTCCACATCAACCTCTTCTCGTCCCGGCCTCTCTCGTCCCTCGACCTACTCCTCACGCGACATCACTCATCCACACAACAATCCCACCTATCTCCTCGCAGACTCCGCAGATGCATTGAGGAATGGTATTAAATCACCGTACGGTATGTTAATGATGTTCTCAATCTTTATTAATTATGTTATTGATACGGGTGCACTTGGATTGCCGTATGCGTTTGTACAATCGGGATGGTTGTTATCAACGATTACACTCATTCTCTCTGGTGTCCTATCAACAATCACTGTTCTCTTCACACTGGAAGCGATGGCCCGAACAAATGGTGTGTTGGAATGGAAAGAGAGACAAGAGAAGAAATGGAGGAACAGGAGGAAGAAGGCGAAAGATGTCGCGATTGGAGGAATTGTTGTTGTTGATGGCACGCATAGGCCTGGAAATGATTCGATCTCACCAATGCCATCCACACCTGCATTAGCAGAGTTATCAACTCCACCAATATCCCAACACGATCTCAACATTAAACCACCACTCGATCCGATGCTCTCGAATTCATCAACTGGTTCCTCTGGTTCGGAGGATGATATTGAGGCTATGGCGGCTGCTGCTTCTGCTGCAGCTACTTCTGCTATGGATGATGACGAAGCAGATGCACTCGATGTATCAACCTACTCACCAAACGAACTCGATCATGAACGTGACGTCCTTACATCTCTCCGAGAGAGTCTTCGTCGTAACAAAAGTATTAATCCTGTCGCACAACGAATTGGATATCAATCTTCCGGGTATGATGGTGAGGAAGGTGAGGAAGTCGGATCGTCAGTGTTTAATACTCCTGTTCGAACACCAATGAATGCAAAGATGAATAAGAATGCAAGTTACAATAGCCTCTCTCCTTCCGGAAATATTACAGTCACGATGAATGGTTCTTCTACGGCATCGAGAGATGGTGTTCGAAGGAAGGTGGAGTTTTCGGAGAATTCGTTTCTTCCGAGAGTGGGGAGTAAGACATTGTTAGTCAATGTATCATCACCTCCACATGCATCTTCCTCTTCTTCCTCATCTTCTGCCGCTGCAGCATCCTCCTCCTCCTCCTCCTCTTCTCATCATCTCCTCACCTCCCCTCACTCACACATCGTCTCCAACGGGCGCAGTGTGTCTGGGAATCATCTCACTGTCGGTACAACCGTCGCATCCGAATCTTCTCCACTCTTGAATCCACTAGCAACTGGACGTGGCTACAGTATCACATCTCCGGCACATGATTTGCAGAATGAGCATTTGCTGTTGCATAATAAACCAATTCATCATCTCTCGTACAGAACATGTGATTTCACATTGATGAGTCAATTGTTCGGTGGATGGCGTCTGACATTCCTCACACAATTCAGTGTTGTGATATTTTCATATGTCTCGTTATGGGTCACAGCAGCAATCTTCGTACAATCCGTAAACACGTTATATTTCCAATACTCCTCCGGAAAAGAATGTAACATCTACGAAGGTCCTTCACAGACACAGGGGCAATGTGAGCAAGGATATTTGTATATCTTGGGTGGATACTCTGTGCTGGTATTGATCCTGAGTTTACGTGATCTGGGTGAGACGAGCTTGATTCAGGGTGTTCTGACGATCTATAGATTCAGTGCCTTCTTCCTTATGGGTGCAACATGTATCTATGCTTCTTTCAACCCGGCGTATAACTACTACTCCTCGAAAGATGGTGTACACCCGAGTCAATGGAGTCCCGAAGATAATTTAACTGTGGTCATCCCAGATGTGAATTGGTCGAAATTTAATTCGATCTTTACGATCAGTGCCGTTAGTTTCGTCGTACAATACAATCTACCTGATATCATACAACCATTGAGAACTGGATATAAGAGACATACTTCTGGTTTGATTAGTATCTTACTCGGTGCTATGTTCCTTTGTGTTGGTGCATATATCGCGCTCGGACTGGTATGTGCACTGACACTTGGAATGTACTCTTATCCACTCATTACACTCAATTGGACACATTATACTGGATTAGAAGGTGGATGGGGTTTATTAGATGTGAAGAATGGTCAGACCGTACCTGTGTGGGCAGAGGCGATTAAATTATTTATTATGCTCTTCCCTGTTGTGTCAATGATCTCATGCTTTCCACTCATTGCGATTAGTTTGAGTGAGAATATACGCTCGTCGATTCCGAAGCGGTTTACACTACAGTATAGTAATGATCAACTTAAGTTCGCTTCGAGACTCATTGCATGTATCCCGCCACTCCTTCTAACAATGCTATCAGGTCAAGTAAATTTCATCTTTATGTTAGCTGGATTTATTGCTTTTCTGATTCAACTTATCATTCCATGTTTACTCCAATGGATGAGTATACGATATTGTAAACGAATCTGGGGTAAAGGAGCAGAGTTGACACCATTCTCATTCGGAGGTGTGCTATCGAATCCAGCGACAGTTATCTTGGTATTCCTCATCTCGTGTGCGGCAGCGATTTATTCGATTGTAGCGACGATTCAGGACCCGGGGAATTGAGCGAGTATCAAGCAACGATATCGAACATGAAGTGAGAGCAAAAGAACAATCGAGTTCGTTTCAAAGACAAAAACGATGCTTTCGAATTCAAGTCAACTCTTCACACGATCGCGAATTGCATGCTCGCAGTTGCAGAACGCGAATGCGAGAAGACTACAATTCAAAATGTGAGATCTGTTCATTTGGAACGAGATTTTTTTGCAATTGGCTATTGCGAACAAAAAACAAGAATCATCTATGGTGACGATTATTCATCTGCAACGGCTGCATCTTCGAATTCGTCTTGATTCTCTTCAGATTCTTCATCAAGTTGATTCTCTTCCAATTCTGATGCATCTTCCTCTTGATTCTCTACATCAGAGACAGAGGATGAAATTTCCAGGAAGGAGGAATCACTGTCGTCATCCTTATCATCACCGCCTTCATCATCCTTTCCTTCATCGTCTGATTCGTCGTCATCTTTCTTCTTCTTGTTCTTCTTTGAACGACGCTCAGAACGATCACTGTCACCATCTTCACCTGATGAACCAGATTCCGAATCAGAACCAGAGTCGTCATCATCGCCACCCTTTTTACCCTTTCTTCCTTTCTTTCCATGTTTACCACCATGCTTCTTTCCATGCTTGCCATGTTTTCCACGCTTTCCTCCTTTACCACCTTTGCCATTCTTGCCACCTTTGCCTTTTCTCTTACCACCGTCCTCTGATGATTGTGAGGAGGAGTCGCCGCCTTGCTTTGATGAGGAGGATGAATCACCACCACGTGATTGGGATGGTGAGTCGCTGCCGCTGTTGCCACGTGATTGAGATGGTGAATCGCTGTTTCCGCTGTTGCCGCGTGATTGTGAGGAAGAGGATGAGGAGGAGTCGTCATCATCATCACCTTCCATTTCAAGGAACTCAGCAATTGCCGATTCATCCTCCTCAGCATTAGATTCATCCTCAGCCTCGAGGATTGCATCACCTGCAGTAACGTCAGCTGATTCAGTATTCATATTGAGTGGTTCGTTATCGATCTGTTCTAATGCATTCTCAATTGAACTTGCTTGTGTTGCAACATCTGCAACGAGACGATCAAATGCAGATGTTGCGACAGTTGGTGTAGTAGTGAGAGCGAGGAGTGAGAGGAGTGCGATGAGGAGTACACTCAGTAAGAGGAGACGCGACATCTTCGCCAGTCTGTAGATGTTGAGTTGGATATCAGGATGCTAGAGGATGATGTGGGAGACAGAAGATAGCAGCTGAGTCGAAGTTTGCAGTGATAACAGCAGTGATACACACACTCTATCACTCTAAAGTCACACTACACTCACCTCAATCCAACAATTGTTGTATGTGCTAGCAGATCCGCAGAGTTGAAGCGAAATTGAGACACGCACTCAAAGAGTCATTTTCGTAAAGACAAACACAGTCAACCATGATATCGATGATAGAGGATGATGCAAGAATAACGAGCTCAGCCAAATGCGTTTATATAGTGTTGTAAATATATTTACAAATGATGCAGTTGTAAAATTGCACTACAACTTGCTCTCAGGCAAAAGTGATTGTGTTGTGCTCAATGTTAGCTGTATGAAAATGATTTTGGTTTGATCTCGAACAATATATGTGCTTTACCTCTCTCTACTCCTTACACTTTCTGCTTCTTCTCCGCCCTTCCTTCCACATCACTCCTCGTTGCAATCGCTGCTGATGAAGAACTTGAATTTGAGGAAGGACCTGCTGGTGTTGCAGAGAATATTGGGACAGGAGGAAGTTGGCGTTTGACTGCTGTATTGGTTGAGGATGTTGATGATGCAGCTGCTCCAGTCGTTTGAGGTTTAACTCTCACAAAACTGGCATTCGTATTAAAATACTCTGCATTCTGTTTCACTCGCTGTGTCTGTTCTGTTTTCACTAATTGCATACCCTGCATCGGTGTAAATGCAATACTACTTGCTGTACCTGCAGCTGCAGCTGTGGCATTGTTCAAACTATTCGTCACAATCGCACCACCATGCATCTGTGCATTCGCTAACATACTCGCTGCACCTGCTCCAACACGTTTCAATCTCTGTTGTGTCTTCTGACTTAATCGCTGCTTCTGCTCTTTATTCTTGATCTTTAATACACCAGTACCTTCTTGTCCTAACATTCCCATACCTTCACCAGTATACTCATCAACAATCTCGGTCTTATCCATAAAAAGACGTGATTTCTGTTTCGCGACTTCACTTTGTGCCATGCGCTCTTTCTCCTTCTTGTAGCGTTTACCACCACGTTGTTGCTTCTTCTTTTGCATTGGAATTGGTAAAACTTTAGTCAGTTTCACACTTGGTGCTTCTTGCCATTTCTCGATCTTCTCTGTCACTTCTTGCAACAGACCTCTTCCGACACTATCATCCACATCATCATCACCAGCATAACCATCTGCACGTGCGGCGAGTGCGACTTTGTTGGCGAAGAGACGGATTGCACGCGAGCGCAATGCTGCTGGTGTGTCAGTGATGACAGGAGCGAGACTGACTAAGCCTTCATGTGCATTCTGTGCTATCCTACCCAAACCAGTTTGAGTTTTACCTTTCTTCCCCAAGACTTGCAGATTACATGCAGGTATGAGTGCAAGTTTCTTCACACCGCCTGCGATAGCGACGAGACGTGCTGATAGCTCAGCACCAAGCATCGCTGTCAGATTCGGTGCGACGATCGACATACGTGAGGAGATGTACGCATGAATGCGTGTCTTCGCTGCATCAAGTTGAATGATCGTATCACACACCTGTCGTAACTTCGTCAACTCTTCCTCGCTCAGCGGTTTTCCTCTTGTCGTCGTTGCAGTGACACTAATCGTAAGTAAGACATTATTCGCGAGTCCGAAATTCGCACTTTGTAGTAGTTTCGTCAAACGTTGATTATCAGTCTCGTTTCCGATGAGTGCTGCAATCTTTGCATATTCTAATGGATTTGATAGTAGCTGCTCCAACTCACTATATCTCACTGCATACAAATCTCTCGCCAGTTTATGTAAGGCCGTGATATGTGCATCGATTTCGTGTGACAACTCGTTACTGTAGATGATGTAAGGATATTCACGATCTTTCTCGACTGTGCCAGTAGATTGTTGGAAGGAGGTAATGGTCGTGAGATGTTGTGTGAGTTTGGAGGAGGTGAGAAGGGACGTGATGAGTGAGAGTGGTGAAGAAGGTGTGAATAATGGTGCAACTGGTTCAGCGAGTGTGTGGAGTTCGAATTTGCTTGTTTCTGCATCGGTGGGTTCATCTCCATCTTCGTCATCCTCGTCATCATCTTCACCTGCACCATTCTCATCTTGCTTCATTTCAGTATCGCCATCCTTCCTCTCATCGCCATCATCCACAACAGCAGATCCAGACTCCTTCTTGATTGTCGATGATGCAGAGAATGTTGATGCGGATGCTAGTGGAGATTCTTTCTTCAGTTGCTGCTGCTGCTGCGGTACTTGCTCTGACTCATCGATCGCATCGAAATCAGCGAGGAAACTCGCAGCGAGAGTCGACTGCATGAGGAGAGGAGAGGAGAGGCAGAGATGAGAAGCAATCCACAACGCGAGTGCGAGCAGTGAGGAGAGCGCAAGTCGAATGCACCAACAATAGAATGAACACACAATAGTTTTGCACCACTTGCGCACGCGATCAACGTACCATCAGAGCGAAAGGAATGAGAAATGCTAAGGATCGAAGCAAGGTTTTTCACGACATCTCCTTCAACTTTGTTTGTTGATTTGAGGACCAGTGCATTGAGTGTATACAATTTTCCAAGTTTGATAAAATAATATATACAATTGACTACGATTTGCAATATTCAGATTGTACGACACTCAACAGGATCGAGTTGGCGCGATCCGAAGTTGGATCAAAAGTTCAACGAATCGATCTCGTTCCTCCTTCCTTCTCCCATCACGATGACCGAGGTCATAGTACTCGATGGTAGTGAGCCTGCCTCACAGTCTGATATCATCCTACTCGCAACGCCTCCATCAGAAGCAGCACCACCTACAAGAGCTGGGCCACACGTCGAGGTGATTGCGTCGATCGATCCATCACCTCCTCCACCATCGCATCAGTGGTATCAACAAGTTGCACCATCGCCTCCACATCCTCCTCTCGCACAGCTCAACGACTCACCACCTCAACAACTCGCACTCGCGCAGGAGACGGCGCCAATCGTTGCTATCGCATCTTCCATCTCGCCCCCAGTAGCTGCAGTCACATCAGCAGATATGATGGTGATTGCACCTGAACCACTTCCGAGTGACTTCATTGACGGTGAACCTGCATTTATTGTCGAGAAGATTGTAGGACAGAAGACTGTTAATGGAAGGAAGCAAGTAAGTTGGAGAGGACGAGGAGATGCGATTGATGCAATGTAGTAGCTCATTGATTCTCCCTTTCTAATTGTATAGTACAAGGTGCAATGGAAGGACTTTGCTGGACAAGATACATGGTGAGTGCAAACAGGAGCGATGTGAGGAGCGAACTTGCATTGCTGCAGCTTGCTCATCACTTCTCCTATTGTATCAATAGGGAGCCGGAGGATAATGTTGCACATTGCGTTGATCTACTCGAAGATTTTCGTCGTGAGCGAGCAGCTACACGAAAACAACGCGCTGCGAACACAGATGCATCCAACTCACCATCATCGCAAGGATCGCAACAGGAGAGAAAGGAGGATCGAATGGAGATTGATGAGAATGGAAATGGCAATGCGGAAGACGAAGAATACAAGGAGGAACCACCTGATGCAGAAATGCAACCCGACATATCTGCTGCCGCTACTGCTGTACTACCGATTCCTGATGCAGCCGCCTCCTCACTCACCGCCTTCCTCGAATACATTCACCATACCTTCACGAGTGAGAACTGGTTCCTCCTACCTCTGCAAGCGAATCCGAGTATTACTGATGCTGCTGGAATTGCTGGATCGAATGTTGATCTCAAATCGATGTCGACTGCACTTCATGTGTGCCTCAGCGGACACATCGATGTGTCGCGTCTCGCATCAGTCGAATCGTATCAACATTTTCTCACTGATGTACTCATGCGATGTTTGGAGGCGGCATCACGTGTGCGACTGTTCGATAAGACGACTGTGACAGTGAGTAAATCAGATGGCGTGCTATTACAGAAGAGTGTACTTGCGTGTACAATCGCATTTCAGATCCTCTCGATGCCGAATGTGCCACGACCGCTCATACGTGAGGAATATCTTAGTGGTATCATCAACTATCTCATTGCGATTATTCGTCACATTCTCCTACCGCTCTACGACTCGACTGCACGTGATAAACTACTCGCACAGACTGGACATGCACAGAATACGACTGTGAAGGCGGAAGGCGAAGAGGAGAAACAAGTGAACTGGAAGCAACTCGAATCACGTCTGCAGCATCTCGTACACACAACGAGTGGTCAGATTGGTCGTCTGACACAATTACTGAGCATCGAAAAGGTTCCTGATCTTCTCACAACACAACTACTCGATGTTGCATACACACTCTTCGGTATCACGCCCGTCTCAATCTCGCTCGCTGACTCCGCCTTCATTCACAGCTTACAATCGAGTGCATCACAACTGGTCCAGAAGATCTTCCTTCTCGGTGACTCTTCGACACGAAATAATGTGCTTGATGCGATCGTATCGACCTATCGTGAGATGAATCCGGCACGACGAAATCCAAGAACTTATATTGTGCATCAAGGAACAGCGACCACGAAGAAGGAGGTAAAGAAGGAGACAGCGGCTACCACAGTTGGCGCAACATTTTCTTCGAATACCAATGCAGCAGGTGAAGATCTTTCCTCCGCTATTGGCTCCTCCATTCCTCTTCCCTCACCTGCACTCGTCGCCTCCGAATCCTCCACTGTCTCGATTCAACTTCTGACAGCACTTGCATGTCAGCTACTCCAATCCATCTCAACTGAACCTTTGCGCATGGAGAGGCAAAGAGATGCGACGTCACTACTCGATCGTATCAAAGCGGAGGTGACACAGAAGGAGTTGGCGAGAGCGGCAGAATCGGAAGCGGCAACAGCGGTAGCAGCATCGTCAGGCAAGAAGAAGCGCAAAGGTTCTATTGAATCATCGAGTGAGGAGAAAAAGACTGCTGGATCATCAAAGAAGAAGAAAGGTGGCAAGAAGAGTGATCAGATTGTGATTGATGAGGAGATGACGGATGTGAGTGTACCCGCCTCTGCAGTTGCAGCCGCTCCCTCGCTATCCGAATCGCATCTTTCACTCACGAGCATGTCCGCATTCAATTCTGCACTCGATACTCCACTCGTACGTAACGAGTTTATCGATATTGTGACAGCACCTGTACAGCGAATGAGTGATTCGATACGATACTTCCTTCGATTACTGATGGAGCGAATTCAACCACCTGTGAATGCCACATCGAGTTCGACGATGACGAGTAAAAATAGTCGTCTACTTCTGAAGAACTTCGTTGAGGATCTACTACAGATCTTATTCACACCTGAATTTCCGATCGCTGAGCAGATGATTACTTCACTGACGATATTGATGATCAACATCGTCGATGCGAAGGAGAAATCGAATGCAATCTCGGATCGATTCAAGATGTCATGTATGTCGACACTCTCACTCATTGCAATTCATCTCAAGCGACATGATACACTCGCTTCGGATAAACCACTTGTGATACGACCGAAGAAGGAGCTCGTACCAGATGAAGCAAATACTTTCGGAATCGACCTTGAGAATGGTGCTATTGCGAGTAAGGTCGAGGAAGTGGATTGTGTGTGTGGATATCGACGCATGCATCAATCAGTGGATGATATTCAGATGAACGATGGTTTTATGGTCGATTGTGATGAGTGCCACACGTGGTATCATGGACGTCAGTAGACGAGGAATGTGAGGATAGGACTGGGTTGACTTGAATCACTGCTAATTCTTCCTTTCCTCCCTCTCCTTCTCTCCCTACAGCCTGTGTTGGTATCTTGCACGAAGACATGGTTCCATCAGGCTGGCACTGTGAGTCATGTGTCATTCGTCTCGAGTGTGCTCGTCAAACAGCTGAGCTCAGTCGCAAGCGTCAGAAGATCAATGAACTCGCTGCATCAGCTCTTGCGGCACCGTCGAGTGGTGGGAAGCACAAGAAGAAAAAGAATGCGAGCATCAGTGAAGTACCAATGGAGCAGCTGAGTGTATCGAATGCACTGACAGAACTCGAATCCTCACTTCCTCCACTCAACGCAAATGAATCAGCGAAAGTCGGTTCATCTGTCATTCGGCAGCTTCTCATCAACTACCTCGATCATAAGGTTGCGAAAAAAGAGGATGATATTATGCTGTTCGCACGACAGTACGATCTATGCACATGGTTGCATCATGCGAAACAGGCGGATGCAGAAGCACAGAAAGCTGCAATCGAGAAGGGCGCAGCTGCAGCATCATCATCCGCACTCATCTCTGCCTCCTTCGAGCGTGATCTCGAACTCGTACAAATCAACTTCGAGCCACCAAGTTCCTCATCCACTTCAACTAATACAGCTGCCTCCTCTCATTGGGTAACGCGTGAGATGGGTCTTCGTGTTAGTCGTCAGCTCTGTGCTGAACGACCGAGCGGACTCATTCATCTGCATCGTCATATCCTCGTCTCACTCTGCGTTCAATGCAATCATTCATCACCGAAATTTCGATCGACTGCCGTATCAGCACTCGCTGACCTCGTGCGTGTCGAGCCACAGATACTCAAAGAAAACAGAGTGAAGGATGCACTCTTCAAGCGACTCACTGATTCGAGTATTTCGACACGTGAAGCTGTCGTCGATCTTCTCGGTACGCACATGCTTCAGGCACAAGCTGAGCTGAATGTGGCTGCTACAGTCAAACCTGAGCCACAAGTCAAACTTGAAGCAGACTCATCATCAGCAGCATCCTCATCTGCTTCAGCTGCCGTCGCTGTCCAATCGAAATACTCTCTCGATACCGACTACTTTCGTTTCGTATTGAACAGTTTGAACGACAGCGGTATCTCTGTTCGCAAGCGTGTTGTTCGTATCTTACGTGATCTCTGCCTACAGACTCGACCTCATCCACACATCATCAACATGTGTGCACATCTGATCGGATGTGTGCGTGATACAGAAGAGAGTATGCAATCATTGAGTGTCACGATTATCTACGAGATGTGGTTCGATCGTACAAATGCGAAGATTCGTGAGAGACAGATGAGTAAGAAGATGAAAGATGAACCGATGGTGTATGAATCGGATCAACAACAGGGCATCTCACTCACATCACCGTTCACACCACAATTCCAGCAACTCGTACAGACAATCGTTGGAGTAGTGAATCGACTGAGCATGGTCACATCCGCTGCCTCGAACGCATTCGATGGTGTCGAAGCACTGACTGACATCTTGTTGCTCTTACTCGAGCAAGAAAGTTCTCTCACAAAAGCCGCCTCTTCTAGCGCGAGTGGTGAGATGACGAGTCTCACCGGTCTGAAGATGAATCTGCTCAAGCTCAGTCGTGAGCAACGCAAACGTCAGCAATCGCGTGTCACCAGCGGATCAAAACTCGCGCAGAAGTTCGATAATGCAGATAAGCCGACAAAAAGACGTCAATCTTCCATGGCAGAAGATCCATGCTCGATTCGTTGCGTGTGTGAGGATATGGTACGAGTGATTGTTGATTTACTCGTGCATAGTGCCAGCACGAATGTAGTCGAATCTCAACAAGCAGCACAATCATCACAGCAGAACAGCAACACTCCTATCCCTCCTCCAACACGTCTCTCTTGCATCCAAGCGCTTCACGTTTTTAGTCAAGTCGACCCCTCGTTACTCATGCCACACGTCGTGACACTTCGTCCTTACCTCAGTATCAGTTCGAAACAAACAGGTTCAGCTACACCAAGTGCGACACCGCCTCGATCACAAGAGGAGCTCCAGGCACAAAAACGTGCGACAGCGAATGATACGACGAGTGTGAACTTACTTCTCGAGATCTTTCGTGAAGTACTGTATTTCATCGATTCACCTGCATCACTCACAATCTCACCTCGCCTTCAAGAGAGTATGATCAAGTTGAAAGATGATCCTTTTTTTGGACCGAATCTGTTGAATGATCTGTCGGAGATATTGACGCACTCCAATCAACCTGCACTGATCAAGGCTTCTGTACCGACACTAGCTGTACTCGGTGAGAAACTACTTCATTCAGATGTACCAATTCGCACGACGAAACTGTTCGTTGCCTATCTGTGGTTCCATCAAGGCACTGCTCGTAATCTGACAGCGAATCATCTTCGTGCATTGATAGGTGCAGCACAGCTCGTCAAACATATCGATATCGAAGCACACTACACCTCACTGAATGCGCATCTTGGCGCAAGTGATCATGCACTGCGTGAGTCATTCTGGGCTGATGTACATCGTCAATGTTGCGAGACAAATTCTACATTCAAGACCAACGTGGAGTTCTATCGCAAATCTGCGTGGATGTTGGAGAAGGATCCGAAGCGTATGTCGAGTGTCGTCGATCCCATCTTCGCTCTCTATCGTCTCTACTTGCGTGCAGTCAGCATGCCAGCTGGTGCAGCGAATGCAGGTGGTGTCATGCAGCAGCAACCGAAACCTGACGGTAACAAGCAGGCGTACATCTTACAAGGCATCATCGCGATGTTCTCGAGGAAACCGACACTTATTCCGACAGCGAAGGAAGTCATTGATGTCAGTATATGAGAGAGGAAGAGAGAGATAGAGATAGAGAGAGAGAGCAATGAACTGTGATGAACCATTGATTGATTCTCTCCTCTCTTTGTGTTTGCTTCCTCCAACAGATCTGCCTTTCCTCCACCGCCTCACCCGACCTGCAGCGCCAGGCACTTCGTTCTCTTCGTGAGTTCCTGCAGAACGAGGATCGTCGTGTTCAGCGCACACAACGTGAGGATCGTGTGGTGGAGAAGATACAGAAGAAGAGCAAGAAGAAGAAGAATACACCCACGAAGAGGAAGAAAGGTGCGAAGGCTGAGGAGGAGGAGGAAGAGGAAGATGACGACTCAACGATGGAGGATGTCGCCAGTGCATCATCTTCAGTCGATGGGTCAGCCTCAAAGAAGAGTTGGCTCGACAGCACAATCGATGCATCTGACTTCCTTCCGCCGATGGTTTCCATGTGTGAGAAGTATGTCTATCAACTCGCACTCTCACATCATTCGATCATTCGCTCCGAGGCACTACAATTCATGAGTGTCTTCCTCAATCAAGCAGTCACAAATCCAGTCGATGCAATGCCATCACTCATCGCAGCACTCACTGATCGTCAGGCCGGTCCACAGAAACATGCGATTAGTATTGTGAATGGACTGGTTGCGAATAAGAAAGAATTCCTTCGTTTCATGGAGCAGAGATTTGCGGATGGAATTCGCTTGAGTTTTGAGTTACAATCGAAATTACTGGAGGCGGTGAGTGTAAAGAGGGTGTTGTGCGTTAGTCTGTGCCTAGTGTTTTGCTCACAATCTTCTTCTTGCTTTCTCTTCTCGTCAGAACTTCGATCCGCTTCATCGTCGCAATCTGAATCAGAAGAATGCTACCTCTTCGACCGAAGAGGCAATCTTTGATCGTCCTCCGCTTGATGGTTTCTCAGCTGCGTATTCTCTCCTGAAAAAGACTGTCTCGAGTCGTAGAGCATTTTGCAGGATGCTTGGTGTCGATCTGTTGTCGGTGAATCATATCGGCGTGTTTGCACGACAATCAGTTGCTGCGAATACGAATGATGATGTTTCGTCGCATGCAAATACGACACCTGATGCATCACCTGTGAAAGGATCTTCGCTACATCCACCGAACTCACTGAATAGTCGTGCACTCTCAGGTAGCTCTCTCCCACCTGCATCACCGATCGAACCACACACACCAACTGGAGGATCACAATCTGATGAATTTCCTGCATTTGTACCGCCTGCAATCATCTCATCGAAGCCACCTTCACTATCGATTCAATCGATTGCCAGTCCAGCCTCCTCACTCAACTCCTTGCACGATGCACCAACGTCAAGCGTGCCTCGTCCACACAACGCACTTGAGTTCCTCGCATACGTGTCGACCATCTGTACCGCACTGCCTTTCGAAGATGACGAGCCTCTTCAACTCTGTGCGTATCTCTCGAAAGTTATCAATACGCATGGTGCATCGTTACAATCACAGATGCAATCAACAATCGTCGCACTGAAGAAACTGAACGGTGAGACAGTTGATGAGGCTGACGAGGAGGAAGCTTCCATTCCACTCGCACAGCCGATTGAGACGGGTACTTCACAGTTCTCAGCTGCTGGACCTGTTGCTGACAAGCAATCACTTCTCGCATCACTCACGCTTCAATGTCAATCGGCAATGGCGATCACAATTCTCATTCAACTCAGACAGTGGTTGCAGAAATCTTATGAACTGACTGGATTATTCGAACAGTGGTGAGTGAAGAGTCAGCGATGCTGTTGCGTGCTTGATGTTCGGTTCTCATTCACTTCCTCTTTTCTTCGTTTCCTAGGAGCACGAACTCGATCGCTTCCGTCGGTGTAGCTGCTGATGCTGATGCCTCTTCTTGTTCCTCCTCGACTCCATCCTCACGCGCTGGTCCAATGAAGTTGAGCAAGAAGCAAGATCTTCCTCTTCACTTCAACACACTGCCACTCGATCCTGATCTTGCAGCGCGTGATCAACTCTCCGCGACCAAGCCTCTTCCGAATGCGTCACAGCGTAAGGTCGCAGGTCGTGCTTCGAAATCGAATCCATCACACGCTCGCCACTCCTCTGCACCACCTCTGACACCAGCGAGTTCGATCATTCCACCACTCGCAAATGCACAGTACACCTACTTCAACTCATGCATGGAGCGTGAGACACTATTCCTCGCAATGAAAGCAACGAAGAAGCGTGGTGGAGCGACAGCTGGTCATAAGCGATCGGCAACCACAACTGCAATACCGGATGAGGAGGGGCAGACAAAGAAGAAGTCACGAAAGAGTGGTGGTGGTGGTGGTGGCAGTGCAGCTGCACCGAAGAAGAAGTCACAGAAGAAGAAGAAGCGAAAATTCACAAGTGATGATGACGATGAAGAGGAGGAGGATGAGTCAGCAGATGATGACAATTACAGTGTCGGCAGTGACGATGAGGAGTTCGGCAGCGGACGAAAGAAGCGTGGTCGTGCAGCAAGTGGCAGTCGTAAGAAACAACGACTCTCTGCATCAGCAGCCACTTCTGCCGCACCACCAGCAGTTGATGAAGACGATGATGACGTGGAGGAGGAACGTGAACTCGTTGTGATCGATGAGGAGGATGAGGACGAAGATGCAGACTAAACCTTTTTCCACGCCTCCTTCCACTGTTTCATAAGCTTTCTATTGCCATACAAGTGTCCGAGTGTCTTTCAACAGATGTATCGATCGCGTGTACCGTGCATCCCCAAACACTTTCATGTTGACAACATGCAATGATTGAATACATTTGTTCAACTTCGCTTGCGATTGCAAAAATACAAAATGATGAGCCCTGATTTATTGCAAGCTTGTAATGCGTCGCTGGCTGTGACGACAAGTTTATGGTTGTAGAACACCAGCAAGAGCGGCGTTGCGAGACTTAAAACGTGCCAGTATCGATGTAGAGCCAGGTGGCAGCATCGGTGACGACGATGATGTGGAGCCAGGTTTCGTCACCTCGCTGTGCGCTTGCAGAAAATGGTGGCGTGGATTAGCTGGAACACACTTCTGAATTGGGCTGATGACTCCTCCCGCTGTGCATCTGGTGCCACCTCCATCTCGACGAAATCCCTCATCGCAGTCGACCACACAATAAAAACCAAACTTGAGTGTTGTCTGACACGCTACTCCATTCGCAATAACACGACCTGGGTTAACAGGAACTGGGCCAACAGGAACAGGATGAGGTTTCTGATGATCAACTGCAGGAGTATTACAATCAGCGTGACAGATGAATTGATCGCCTGTCACTCGAAGTAGACTCTGGCGAAGTATACGCTGCTGTGAATCACTGACACATGTAATAGTCAATGGTGTGCTATGTGATGGAGTTGTTAAGCCCAGACATGGTTGTTGTACTAGGCATGAGTCGCCGACATTGAGTTGCTCCTGACAGATCGCACCATTTGGAGTCAGTCCTGGTGTGGCGATAGTGGAGCGCGGTATTGCAGCACCTCCGTTGATATGGGGAATTGTAATTGGTGCTCCATTCACACCGACAGTGCATGTTGGCAAACAAGCAGCATTATCCCATCGACCAAGTGAGCAACGTGCGGGGCCCACTCTTGAAAAACCAGGATTACAGGTCGCTACCATACATGTATTACCATGAGCCAAACCCACACCACCACCATGTCCACACTGTCCGGCACCTCCTCCGAGTACGGCAACATTAATAAATGCACCAACACCTGGTGCTGGTAATGGACATAGAGTAAGTGGACTGATACGACCAGATATTACTTCAGGTATTACAGTTTGACATGCAACACATGATGGTACGAGAGTTCCAACACCATACGGTTTCGCTACTCCACCCCAGGTTTTTACTGTGACAGGTCGTGCGTGGGCTGACTCAGCCGCACAAATGAGTCGAGCTGTCGCACCACCAACAATAGGTGCATCTAGATTGTGTGCATTGGAACGAAGGAATGGACGAACACCACCATCTGCTAGGAATGGCGGCAGTGCTTGTCCAAATCCAAAGAGTGACGATATAAGTTTCTGCATAGCACAGGTGGTACGATGACTGGTGGTTTCCTCATGCCAAGGATGGTTGTTTGGTGAGATTTGATTGTGAACATTGTATGCAGTATTCGGCCATCGTTTAGTGATATCACGACCAGCACCACGAGTTGACACAGCGAAGCGAACTCGCTCACTGTTAGGTGCTGGTGCGGGAGTCACCCAAGCAAGACTATCATCCGCGACAGTGCCAGCAACACCACCAGTTTGAGGTAAAGTGCCGACAAAATCACTGCGATGATCACTGATACTATTAATATCGGGTGACACCTCGTCGATAAAACTCCAATTATTGATATTGTTCAGACCTGGCATGAGTGGTGCTGCATAAGTTAGGATTTCAGTTTTAAGGGCATCCGACATAGCGGGGTTAGGTTGTGGACCACTGCGTGAGAGGTATGCCATCACATTAGGTGCAAGGGGAGTGCCATAATCCACCACTGCCACGCCAAGTACTTCTTTTTGTAATGCAGCATGCACTCTGGCTGTCGGTGCACCAGGCGCCGCTGCTGCTACTCCTACTACTGGTGGTTGAGATGCTGCAATCGAGAGAGCAGTAATGAATGCTGCACAGTTGTATGTATCTTCTACAAGGGCTGCAGCACCACCTGCTCTACCACGAAAGTTGACACCTGAAGTCTTCAGTTTTCGAGGGGGCAATAAATTTTGTTCTACCAATGTAGAAGGTGGTGTTATGACTTCACCACCACCAAGAGTCCACCATGTTGTACCTGGTGTGCCTTCTGCATAACTATAATCAGCAGCAATATGTGACACTGACATTGGTACGAGAAAGCAAATCAATGAAGTAACTAATACCATTTCCCATAAGAAGGGGAGACATAAACATATCCTCATTGTGCCAAGAATGGTGTGAGTGTGGGTGCGAGTGCGAGTGCGAATGCGGGTGCGAATGAAAGGTGAATTATTGGGAATGATACAGAGACACAAAACAATGCGCAAATCTTGACCCACGCAAAATCGTCAGCCATTTGCTTTGGTTCCGTCTCTTCACTCCCATCTTTTGCCGTCTAATGTCTGGTGATCTACATGAAATGTCTTCTTCAGAAGACGTCAATCAGCCTGCAGCAGCAGGAGCTGGCGCCTCGGTTTCGGTGTCAGGGTCAGATTCAGCTGTTGATTTTCTCACCGACGAAGCTATTATTGCGTTGAATGCCGAAGATGCATCCGAGACATTCCTTCAAGCGCTCTACAATGGTCGTGCTGAAGATGTCACTCGTCTACTCTTACTCTCACCTGCACTGAATGAATCGATCTCATCATTGGTACCTTCAGCTCCTGATGCGAGGTCAGAGAGGAATAGTGAATTCTTTAAGATTGCTTGTCGATCTTATCGAGACGATGTTACCGATGCAGCGAGGTGGGCAGTATGGCAAGCACTGGAGAAAGGACTTGACTACTGGACCTTACGAGATACGAGACAAGAGATGCTCGAATACACATCGCAGCTTGGACCAGTCGAAGCACTTGACAGAATGATTCAACTCACTGAAGAAGTTGAGGTGAGTAGTCAATGTCATCATACAGTAGATCTGATTCATATCGAGTCCTTCTAAAATGGAACAACGGGTTTTGGGTGGATCAGAAGGATTGTTTGTTCTGACAGGATGATTGTTTGATGATTGAATCAATTTTCTCTCTCTTGTCATCTTTTTCTTGTTGTCAACAGACCAATCCTGCACACTTTCGTCGGAGTTTGGAGCGCATCATCAGTGACTTCACACATGGACCACAGAAGGAGCAACGAATACAAATGTTGCAACAAGCGATCAATCGTGTAACAAATAATTTACACACCAGCAGCAGTAGCAGCAATACCAGCAGCAGTACCAACAGTAGCACCATGGCCAGCAACAAATCAACTGCAGCCAGCTCATCATCATCTTCTTCATCGAATTCGGGAGCAAAATAATAGTACGAGTGACCATACCACTGATTACCAGTCATCATTGTCATGTCAGAAGGAGAATTCTATCGAGGCTGCACAACACTGAACACACGACACGCACAACAAAATTGTCGGAAATTAATCGATCGAATTTGAATTGTAGTTTGAGTACTATGACGAGCTACATACATGCAAGAATTAAATCGGACTGTACAGTGATGGAGCGTGTACATGTGCGCGTCATCTGGAACGAGGCTCGCAATCCGTCCTTCGCGCGCCATGGATCCAAGTAAGTGAGAGTGAGTATTTGAATTTTGAAGTTTCGCTAGCCACTCATAGCCACTCAGTGCCTCACCGTGCCTCCGAAATCCCATGAAATCTTTGAACAGTTCACAGAGGAGCGAGACGACAATGGCGCGCTAAACGACGCCGCTGCAAGCGCTGTAGTAGAGTCAACAAAGGCAGCAGCAGTTGAGGTACTCTGTCGCGCACCTGACGTGGCGCACCCAAAAGAAGGCTGTATCCAGCAGCACAACAGTTGTAAATGACTAGAGCAGTAGGAGGCTCCTGCATCGGCTGCAAGCAGCTCGTGACGCGTTGCAACCGCTTCTTGTCGTCTGACGTCGAAACGTTAGTCGCTTGCCACACATTGTGACACAAGGGCAGCAAACGGTGCAAGTGGCTGTCGTTGCCTTCGCAACGAACGGTATTGCGCACCGTGTCGTGCAAACTCCTTCACCGCTCTCCTGACTGCCCTTGGCTGGCGTGGTGCACTTCCGACTCGCCGCGCACTTCGAAGCTCTCCTCTCATCTTCGTACACTAGCCAATCCTCCAGAAAGCGAGTGAGAAGTGAAGTGAGAAAGTGAGCGGCCAAGTGACAAGTGAGTGAAGTGACAGCCTAGTAAGCAAGCGAGCAACACTGCAGCAAGTCAATAAATTGATGGTGCCTTTACTTTTGGTTGTCTGATGGCCATCAGCGATGATGTTGGAATGCGGAGGATGATGATGATGATGATGATGACGATGACGATGATGATGATGATGATGATGATGATGATGATGATGATGACGACGATGAGGAGGTCGATGATAATCCAGCTGCGCAATGATGATACAGTTCTTTGAGATAAGAAACAATTCGAAGACGCAGTTACGAGAAATGAAATTCACGCAAAATCGTCAGTCAATAACGACTCAATTTGGTTCCGTCTCTTCACAGTTCACTCCCCTCTTCTCCTCTCGTCTAATGTCTAGTGAAGCACCACATCAGTTGTCTTCTTCAGAAAATGTGAATCAACTTGTAACAGCAGTAGCTGGTGCAGTGTCAGCATCAGAGTCCGTCGCTGATTATTCACTTGATTGTCTCACTGACGATGACGAAGCCGCTATTGTTGCATTGAATGACGAAGACGTCTCCGAGGCATTTCATCAAGCAATCTACGATGGTCGTGCTCGTGATGTTTGTCATCTACTCTTACTCTCACCTGCACTGAACAAATTGCTCTCATCTGTTCCTCCTGAGAGTAACGATGAATATTTTAAAATGGCTTGTCGATCTTATCGAGACGATGTTACTGATGCAGCGAAGTGGGAAGTATGGCAAGTATTGGATAAAAAACCAGTATTTTACTGGACCTTGCGAGATTCGAGACAAGAGTTGCTTGAATTCACAGTGAAGGTTGGACCGGTCGAAGCACTTAGCAGAATGATTCAAATCACTGAAGAGGCTGAGATGAGATCTAGTCCTTCTAAAATGGAACAACGGGTTAGGATGGTCAGAAGGATTGTGTTGTTCTATGAAGGATATATGATCATTGTGAATGATGATTGAATCAGCTTCTCTCTTGTCTCTCTTATCATCTTTTTCTTGTCAACAGGCCGATCTTTTAAGCTTTCATGACATTCTACAGCGCGCCATGACAACCTGTAAACTCACTGATGGACCGCAGAAAGAGCAACGAAAACAAGTGTTGCAACAAGCGATCGATCGTGTAACAAATGATTTACATACCACCAGTAGCAGCAGTACCAGCAGCAGCGCCTTGGCCAACAACAAATCAGCTGCAGCCAGCTCATCTTCTTCTTCTTCGAATTCGGGAGCAAAATTCTTGTGACCATACCATGTTATCCCTTAACGGACCGTGAAAATTTCACGTTTTTTTGAAAACGACTTTTGCTCGCACCACATCGCAGGCACTGCATCTTTCACCCTGCGCATGCGATCATCCTGTCAACACGTCAACTGCACACTGCATGATGTGAGATTGAAATGAATGAATGCACCCTCGAGTGAGACGGCAATGCAAACTTCTCAGGACTGAAATCTTGCTCCTCACACTCGTGCACCACCATCACGCAATGCAATCAGGTGAGTTGCACGCTGATGAGGTGAATGTTGAGTGGCACTGCTGTATGTGTATTACTTGTGAGGATTCGCGTTGTGTCTGCTGCGGTGCATCACCATCGACTTCTCACCTCATTCTCTGACATCACCATTTCTGTTGCCTCCTCAACAGCACACATTCACTGTTGCACACTCAACAAACGACACCACCTCGTGATCCTCACCTCAGGTATGGTCGAATCATGCCATGTGCGTGCGGCATTCGGTGCGCATGAGCGCACATTCACCATCGACAATTTCAATGGAGATTGAGAAAAAGGTCAAATTTTTGCCTTTGAGGTGGTGTCATTTGATGGTGAGGTACCATCAATTGCTCTCACATTCACAAGTGGGCATATTAGGGTCAACACTTCACGAAGAGAGTGCAAGCTCAGAAGAAAATGGTGTCGTGCTGTGTTGAGATGCGGATTACTGACTTTTCTTCTCCCACCTCCTCTTTCCCTTCTTCCTCAGTGACATGACACATCTGAGTGCCCTCTCTTGCATCGTCATGCATGGTATCTCACTGGTAATCGATTATGATCCGTGAGAATGGGAGAGAACGGTAGCACGTGAAATAATACAAGGAAGGAAAGAAGTGCATCATTGTTGCAGTTCTCTGCGCCTACCCGCATGCTGAAGAGGTGAATGCGTGTGATATGGACTGAATGCAACATTGTCCGATAGAACAGACTCAGGACAACTTAATACATACAAAGCTGAGCATTTTCAACACCATTCACATTGCGTTTGGCTTGCGTAATTGAGCGCGGATCGCTCCGATCCGTCGGTCCGCTAAGGGTTATTCAACGCCAGCAAACTTTCACGAATAAGTATTGAATCTCACATCAACGATAATGATATGAACATAAATATTATGAACGTGGCAAGCAAGCAAGCAGGAGCAAGAGTAAGCAGTGCAGATAAGAAGGAAGAGGGATGAGTCGGATCATCGATGTCAACCTCATTGAAGTCTCAACGTCGGTATCTTAATCTCACCACCCAATTTCTTACTAATCTTGATACCTGGAATACCAATAAACTGCAACCAATTCATATTTCGACTTTGCAGCTTACTCTCCTGAAAATGAAATGTCAACTGATATTGTAAATGATCGATGAAAGTTTGTGTGACAGTATTCAATTGTTTCGATGGTCCTTCTGCAAGTACACGACGCAACTCGAGACGATATTGACCATGTTCACGACGAGGCAGAGTCTTCCATGTATAATCTCGCTCATCCTTACGCGGCCATAATTCATGTAATACAGAGAGGAATGTATATGCATTATCATGTGAAAAGTTGACTCGTAATACTTTTGGTGCTTTTGATGTCGTACGACTCGCCTCGATTGGATTACTTGGATTCGTAAAAGCAGGACGTTGGCGTGTCTGTACATTCATATACCAATAATGCAAGATATTTGATGGCATCTGGAGCTCCAAATGGAAAGTCTTCTGATTTGTCATATCAATTGAAGGTAGCTGTGCACCAGATGGGAGAAGACGTTTAGAAAGGAGGTAGCGGTTACCGTAGGTGGAGAGGTAACGAGAGAAGGTTTCTGAAAGGGTGAAGAATAGCATGAGAGAAAGGAATTGAGCATTCTCATTTGCGCACAGCACACCCCTTCTTCATCGTCGCATTCCTTCAATCATTCTCTCACGTTGCACTCACTTCCATCCAAATTCTTCTTCTCTTCCTGAATCTTCGACGCATAATAAAACTTCTTCTCATCCTCATATTTCGGTTCCCATTGTGTCACCTTCGTCTGTGTGATCTCCCACGGAAATAATTCACGTTGAATATCAGCTTGACGCTGTTGCTCGCGATAGATACGACGCAGATCAGCGGAAGTGTTGGCGAGAGTTTTGATGATTGGCTTAGGTGTGATGGGTCTGGAAGGAGTGGATGAGGAGGATGCGACAGATGCAGCAGGAGTAGCGGCATCAGTTGGCTTTACAGGCGATGAGGATGCTGCGGCATGATGCGATTGAGTGTGGAAGGATGCGGATGCGGATGATGATGATGCAGATGAAGATGATGCAGCGAAGATGTGTTGACGATGCAATGTGCTGGCGATACGACGCGCAGCAGGCAGGCGCTGAAGCATGGTGAGCTGAAGGATGAGGTAGAGAAGGGAAGGGGATGTGAGTTGAGTGTCGTATTCGGCTAAATATTGATCTCTATCTGATTATTCGCGCACTCACAAAGCTGCAGAGGGAGCAGGACGATGCAGGTAAACTCTGACCGCGCAGGTGTGAGACGGAGAGACGCATTTTATCGATTGCACTCATGATCGAAGCAGCGAGTCGATCTGATAGTGTCGTAGGATATCAACACAATTACTACTACAGTCCGTCCTCACCTCAGGCGAACTGCTAGCGCAACTCAACCTCGACTTAATTCACGCACCATCGCTCACCGTGCTGCCGAGTCCAGCTTTCTCACCATCACTGATATCGACGATTCTCCTTCTTCATCACAACACAACTTGCCACACACCCTTCTCTCCATCGTGTGTCATTCTTCGAACTCAATCGACTCATTCACATCCCGCCAACCATGTCTGGCAACAACAATAACAATACATCCACCAGTGATCCCTCACTCGGTGCACTTTACGACGACGAAGCAACGCAGACGTGGATCATACCACCTTCGCCTTCCATCACAGGACAAGCTGGTCCTGCATCTGGCAATGTCACACATTCGAGTCATGCGACTGTATCATCATCCGCAGCTGGATTGTCATCGACCTCCTCATCGTCATCATCCTCCTCTGCATTCCAACGTCGTCGTCATCAAACAATCAATGCCTTCCTCAAACAAGGTGAGACAAATGATTCATTCAAAGTCAAAGCACCATCAATATTGACGACTTATTGGGATCAACAGCAACAACCTCCTCAACCGCAGCCATCACCACCATCAGCATCATCACAGCAGCAAAATGAATCAAAGCAACAAGTAGAATCGAAACAACGTGATCCTTTACTCTTACCCTCACATCCTTCCTCCACATCCATCTCCGCCGCATCTAACACTACGTCGCTCCCTGCATCACGCTCACGTCTCGGTCGCTTGATCTCTTCCTTCACTTCTCGACTCACACGTCCACATACTCGCAGACGTCGCAGGAATACCATCGCGAACGTCTCGGAAGACGGTAGTGTCACAAGTGAAGCTGAAGATGAAGGTGATGATGATGATGGGAGATCGAGTGATTCGAGTGATGATGAGGATGTGGATGAGAGAGGTGATCAACCGACAACGGCAGCGAATGATCCATCAGTAACTACTGGACGTGGTGCAAGTACATCCATCTCTCTTAAACCTTCACCGTCCGCCTTCCCACGTTCAAAATCAACATTCGATCCTTCCTCTATGGTGCTTGAGGATGATGACGCTGAAGCCTCCAACTTCGCCACTGTCGATTGGGGCAGACAAGATGAGACAGATTTCTTACAGTATCATCGTATGCAAGAGCCTTTGACCATGCCGAAATTACAAACTGGTGGTCGTGGTATTGGTGGTGTGTTCTTATCAAAATTACGTGTCCTTTTCCGAATCTTGATAAGAGTAGCACAACGTGCATGGCGTGCTGGCCAAGGTTGGGTATTATGTGCACTGGTGGGATTCTCCACCGGTCTCCTCGCATCCATGGTTGATATGTGTGTACATTGGGTCATTGATTTTCGTGTCGGAATATGCTCAGATAATATATGGCTCTCGAATAAAGCATGTTGTAGTGGGACAACACAGACCTATATCCCTGGTGTACGTGATAATACAAACTCTCTACAAATGTCATGTCCTGAATGGAAAGATTGGGATCAACTCATCAATAATTGGGGTGTCAGTCAAGGTAAGATGGATGATTATATTACCAATTATATTGTGTATGTTGTCATATCAGGCATGTTAGGTTTGACTTCAGCATGGCTAGTGAAATCATGGGCGAAGTATGCTGCAGGTAGTGGTATACCTGAGATTAAGACTATTCTTGGTGGTGTCATTATTCGTCGAGTATTAGGTGGATGGACACTGTTTGTCAAATGTATTGCCCTGGTATTGTCAGTCAGTTCAGGATTGCAAATCGGGAAAGAAGGACCGTTCGTACATATTGCTGCATGTTGTGGTGCTATTCTCTCGAAAATCTTCAAACGCTACCGTCACTCACAAGCAAAGACGAATGAAATCTTATCAGCAGCTTGTGCAGCAGGTGTTGCTGTGGCTTTCGGTGCACCGATTGGAGGAATTCTGTATTCATTAGAAGAAGTATCGTCCTTCTTTCCACAAAAAACAATGTGGCGTGCCTTCTTCTGTGCTATCGTCGCATCGATGACTGTCACTTACGTCGATCCATATCAACAAGGTAAGCTCGTACAATTTCAAATTGATTATACAAACCCGTGGCAATGGTTTGAAATGGTCCCATTCTGTTTGATTGGTATTGTCGGTGGATTGTTTGGTGCGTTTTTTATTGCAGTGAATCTTAGGATTAATGCAGCAAGAAAAGCGAGTTTTATATTTAATTTCCCTCTTACACATGTTGCATTAACAGCAGCAATCTCTTCGTTGATTAAATATCAATCTGCTTTCACGAGAGGAAACGGTACTGGTCTATTGGAAGCCTTATTTTCTGATTGTTCACACGCACCAGCGATTGATCCACTCGATATGTGTAATGTGCACTTCATTTGGAATACGATTGGAAGTCTCATTTTTACCACAGTGGTGAGTTTGTTGTTGACGACGTATGCGATTGGATTACCTGTTCCTGCTGGTTTACTTATTCCGAGTCTGACGATAGGTGCAGCAATGGGTCGTCTCTTCGGTACAGCAGTTCGTGGCTTACAAATCACATATCCATCTTGGGGTTGGGGAATCTGTCAACCAGCTGATCCGATGTGTATTACACCAGGTATTTATGCTCTGGTTGGAGGAGCAGCTGTGTTGGGAGGTGTGACGAGAATGACTGTAGCATTAGTCGTTATCATGTTTGAAATTACAGGATCATTAATCTATCTCCTTCCTATCATGGTTGCTGTAATTATCAGCAAAATCGTCGGTGATTATTTCGGTACAGATTCGATCTATGAAGGTGCGATTGAAGCATTATCGTATCCTTTCTTGGATGTGAAGAGAGAAATTCCGTCAGTGTTGAAGATTAAAGATGCGATGACACCTGTATCAGAGTTACTTGTCTTGACGATCCATGGACATACGATGTCATCATTATATCAACAGTTGAAGATCATAACAGAGTTGAATATTAATGGTATGCCTGTTGTGACAACATTAGAAGAGATGTTAGTCGTAGGATATATTACGAGGAGTGAGTTGAAGGTGGGCTTGAAACATGCAATGAAACACGGTGGAACGAATGGTACAGGAACAGTGAGTAGATCAACACCATGCTATTTTGCTATGTTAGATATGAGATATCCACGTACCGGTACATATGTTGATTTGTCTGGTCTCTTAGATCCAGCACCAGTACAAGTGAGTGAAGGTATGGCATTGTATCGTTTACATGAGATGTTCTCGAAGTGTGGTTTGAGGATTGTCTTAGTATCGAGATTCGGTAAATTGGCTGGTATTTTAACGAAGAAAGATATTTTGCATTATTTACATCATGAACATGAGAAACATGAACAGAAGAAACATAGGAAGAATAAGACACAACAGGAGGCGCATAAACATTGAGAAAGAGCAGGAGAAGGCGAAGAAGCGAAGAGGATTACATTCGCACAACGTTGACAGAAGGTCCGTGCATTATTCTTGCATACAGAAACATGAAGCTTGCATATCTCATTTCATCTTCCAGCAGCAACAAACTGCAAGTGCGAGCGAACTTGCACAGTCATATTCAATTTCTTGCATTATTGTTACAATAATTGTGAACGAACGTTCGTTCTAGCACTCAACTTTTGCTACAATCCAAATTCGGTGGTAATTTCCCAATTTCCGTTGTGCGTGTCGCGTCTCGACTCGTGCTGCCTCAATAGAATTCTCATCCTCCTCCTCCCCTCAATAACTGTTGAAAACATGGTCACTCCTAGTTTGCTCCTGAGTTCGAAGAAGATGATGAGCTGGCGACGGAGTGATTCAAATCACTGAAGAGGTTTGAGGTGGGTCAACGGAACCATGCAGTAGATGCGAGAGGACTAGAGATCTAGTCCTTCTAAAGCTGATTTGTTGCTGTGTAAAACATATTTTACACGATCGATCGCTTGTTGCAACATTTGTTTCTTCTGTGGCGTATCTGGATAGTTAATGGTGCGCTGTAAATAATCATGCAAGCTTAAAGGGTGAGTCTGTTGACAAGAAAAAGATCACGAGAGAGAAAACTGATTCAAATCATTTCACAATGATCATACCCTTCATAGAACAAACAATCCTTCTGACCACCCAAACCCGTTGAGATCCAGTCCTTCAGAATGGAACTAGTCATCTCGCATCTACTACTGCATGACGACATTGACTACTCACCTCAACTTCTTCAGTGATTTGAATCATTCTGTCAAATGCTTCGAGTGGTCCCCGCTTCGCTGTGAATTCAAGCATATCTTGCCTTGTATCTTGTAAGGTCAGGTGAAGTCCTTTCTCCAATACTTGCCATACTTCCCACCTCGCTGCACCAGTAACATCGTCTCGATAAGATCGACAAGCCATTTTAAAATATTCGCTATTCCTATAAGGAGGAACAGATGAGAGCAATTCATTCAGTGCAGGTGAGAGTAAGAGTAGATGACAAACATCACGAGCACGACCATCGTAGATTGCTTGATGAAATGCCTCGGAGACGTCTTCGTCATTCAATGCAACAATAGCGGCTTCGTCATCGTCAGTGAGACAATCAAGTGAATAATCAGCGACGGACTCTGATGCTGACACTGCACCAGCTACTGCTGTTACAAGTTGATTCACATTTTCTGAAGAAGACAACTGATGTGGTGCTTCACTAGACATTAGACGAGGCAAAAGAGAGGTACAGCGTTGGTCGGTTCTGAGTCAAGAGATTTCTCGTCAACTCCGTCGCTCTGCGTACGATCAGTGCTGTGTTGTGGTGGTGCAGCATCGCCAAGTGGAGTGCGGCCTGTGGTCGTTCAATCTGTTGTGCAGGAACAGTTGCACCATTGTATACTCGAATCGGATCGTCGTGTTGGTTTCTGCTGTGCAAGCAACAGCAATGCCTCCTGCAACCTCCATCACACGCGCATCATCATCAACAACACCATTCGATCCCTCTGCATCAGATCGCATACCAGCACCATCACTCCTACATTATGAGCCAGCCGTAATCAACAGCAGTATCACAATCGGTTACTCAACACGAAGATTGTTTGGAAGGAGAGAGGAAGATGATGATGAGGATGGGGAGGATGATGACAGTGGCGATGCTGATGAAGATGAGGAGAGTGAGCCACCGACTTGGTGGCGCGGTGGTGGAGGAAGTATCGCTAGTGTTGAGAGCAGCGGTACAATAAGCAGCACAGCATCATCTTCTCTCGCTCTACCATCAACAACCAAGCTACATCGTGCAACATCTGGTGACTCTGGTGCATCGTCCACTACAGCAGTTGCATCTTCTCCTCCATCCACTACTGGTGCTACTGCCGTTTCTGCCACATTCGCAACTTCAACATCTGTTACAGATCAATCTGAACATCTGTGGCGACAATACACGCGATGGACGAAATTCCTTTCAAAGGCGTGTGAAAAGGCTGAGGAGATGAAGAGGAAGGAGAGGAAGAGAGTGAAGAAAGAAAAGAAACAGGAGAGGCGTCATCGACATCTCGAGAACGAGAAACATCAGATAACAAAATCAACTCCTCCATCCCTATCACCATTCCTCCTCTATTCCCTCCACCACACCCGCTCTACCACGCGTCTTCTCTCCAATGGGATACCATCCTCTTATCGTGGATTCGTTTGGTCACAATTGTTAGGCGCGCAGGATATGTCATGGAGAGAGGAGATGATGAAGAAGATGTTTGTATTTAGAGACGATTTTACTACAAATAACAAGAACAACCATAACAACCATAACAGCAACCACAAACCATCACTCTCCTCACTCACTCCACACCACGCTTACACACGAATCCTTCGTGAGTTCACTCCCGCCTCATCCTCCCTCTCAGGTAATATCTTACTTCAACAAATTTATAAGGACTTACCGAGAACTTTTACGCGAGGTGGAAGCTTGTTGTGGAGAGATGGCGTACAGGATTTGGATATGAGGAGAGATGGAGATGGAAATGATGGCAATGCGACTGTGACGGATAATCCTCAGCAACCACAATCGCAACCACAACCTCCCTCCTCCGGTCTCGGACAATCCTCTCTCTACTCCGTCCTTTCCGCCTACTCCTTCTTCGATCCTCAATTAGGTTATTGTCAAGGTATGGGTTACATTACTGGTACACTATTACAATATTGTAATGAAGAAGATACATTCTGGTGCTTGGTTGCATTGTTGCATAAGGAGGAATATGGTCAATTGCGTACAATGTTCTTAGAATCAATGACAGGATTACGTAAGATGTTCTTTCTCTTCGAGAAATGCTTGGAGATAACTCTCCCGAGAGTCTCTCAACGATTCATGGATCTTGGTATTCATTTAAGTATGTTTGCTTCGACATGGTTTCTCACGTTTTTTGCGGGATCCTTTACGATGAGGAGAAGACAGGGTCAGGGTCAGCAGGCGAATGAGACGAATAGTAATAGTAACGGCAATTCAACAACACCACAAGCTGCAGCGTCATCATCAACCACATCAACAACAACATCACTTGGATTAACTAACGATGATACTGAAATTACAAGTCGAATTTGGGATATGTTCTTAGGTGCGAGATTCTTCTTCTTTCCTAGTGCTGCTGGTGGTGAGAAAAGGCAAGAGAAAGATTCTGCTCCAACTACTGCAACACCTCAACATGGAATGTACATGCTAATTCGAGTTGGTCTAGCGATATTGAAGATTGCGGAGAGTCAGTTTGTTGTTTGAGAAGGAGAGAAAGCGAAGAAGTTGATTGGATAGCATTATGTAATGTGTTTGCATGTTCTGACTTTCTTGCTCTCTCATTCTCTCACCATCTTCTGCAGAAACACTCCTTCCTCTCTCTTTCGAGCACTCACTCTCCCGATTGAAACATCTCCAAAGTACTGTGACACCAGAAGCATTGATACAAGCTATTTTGAGTATTGAACTTGATCTGAAATTATTAGGAGAGTGGGAGGCGGAGTGGAAGAAAAGGGAGGAGGAAGAAGATGAGGAGAGGAGAGAGAGGGAGTTATTGGAAGAACGAGAAATCCAAGCTGGTATGAAAGTAGCACTAGCATCGATTCCAACATCGACGACACTAATCGTTCCAACTCCAATTGTGTCGTCACCACTGCACCCTCACACATCAGCTGTACCAGAAGTACATGATGAGATTGCTGAGGAAGATTTGGAAGAGGAGGAAGAAGAAGAGGAGGATGAAGAAGATGCAGATGAAGTGGCTGAGATTGACGATGACGATGACTCAGATACTCAAGATCCTGAGACGCAGATTCGTTATGAGCCTTCGACATCGAGGATACACACTTGATGGTGCTGATGATCATACAAAAAGATTTGAAGTTTCAAATATTCTTTCGCTTTTGCACTTGAAAAAATGTGGGACTCAAAAAAGTGATTCTTGTATCTGATGCGTGACAAACGGATCAAATAGGGAACGAATATAATTGAAAAACAGAGACACAGACAGAGAGAGCGAGATCGATATCGTGCAAGGCAAAAGCAAATTGAGGACAAGCAAAGGACGACGTATGTAACATGAGGAGTGCGGAATGAGAAGCAAACTGACTACTTAAGCTACTTGTGGTGAGATTGCGATGCAAAGGTATTGAAAAAGGATGATGGAAGTCAGTTGCTTGAGAGAAAGAGAAAGAGAGAGAGAGGGAGAGAGGGTGTAGTTTAAGAATAAATTTGTAAGTTTGAATAGTCTGTAAATGTTAGTTGTAGATGAATTGTAGCGATGGATTGACGTCCAGATGTAAGATATTTATTGTACTGCTGGCTGTATCTCAGCGAGTTCGACTTCAGCTTCTGGAGTCTCTGTCCCTCCCTGAAGGACAGGTGCAACAGACGTAGCTGCAGCGATGGTCAGGTGCATCTGTGGTGGACTACTATCGGCACTTGTGCTGACTGATGGTTGTCGCGATATTCGTGTTGCTGTTGCTGGGAATGAACGACGCTCTACCCCCAATGTCTTCTTCGAATCACCCGCCATCGGAGACATATTCAATTGACCACTGATGCTGCCTCGCTTACTATTCAAACCTTGCTGCACTTCCAAACTACCTTGTCTGTTTCGACCTTGTCCAGTCGTAATAGCAGTTGGAGGGGGATTTGTATTATCTCCGGGTGTGATAGGAGTCGAACTATGTTTCATACCTACATTCGAATTTGGCGCTTTTGTTGCATTGGCGAGACCACCTCGATGATCATTCGTTTGGGAGATGAAGTACAACTTGGGACCGAAGATGATTAATGTCAGCAGGATCGTGAGAAAGGCTTGACTCAATCCTTGTAGAAGTACAGCCGAACTTGGATCGTCCTGAACGAAAATATCAAGTGGTACGATGATGACCATAAAGAACATAAGTAAGATCAATGCATTCTGTAAATGTCCAGACTCATTGTACTGCGACGGCAGATTACGTGTCTTGAATCCGAGATATGCTGTCGGTAGCATGAGCGCACAGACGAATGCAATCTCTGCACCAATCCAGGACATAAATCCTGATTCTTGCGAACATGACTTGACGAGTGTAGCACTCAGACTACCGTGACCAAGTTCAAGTACAGGCTTTGATAATGGCAGGCCGCTGAATACTGCGAGGAGTACACATTGTAATGCGCTGATCAGAAGTACCGTGATCAATAGATCGAGATCCGAGTGTGTTTTCACTTGTAACTTGGTAGCACCGAATATCGCCCACATTCGTCTGTTCTTTGCTAACATAATTGCAAGGATTGCAGCGAGTGGTAAGCAGGTCAACCATGCACGACCGATACAAACTGCATTTCCTGATGAAGTCGAGTGAACATCAGGTACAGCAGCATATAACATTGCACCAAGAGACATTGCCTCTATCATCACTAAGATCAGCAACATGAATGATCGTGATGCAGCACGAAATACACCGTGGTTCCAGTACACGCCGATGGACACAATACAAACACCAGCAAGGAACATCGCCACAGCGCTGACACCAAATACAGCTGCACGAAGATTTGAACTAACTGAATGAATTTCATAATTCTCTCGACACTTCGGTACTTTCGGATTAGTGATTCGATCATAGAAGAATCCTGGTGGGCACACAAAATCATATGAATAGGTTGCATAGAAGTACTGACCACTCGTTTGGCGTGATGTGAACTGTACTGTCGCAATCGATGAGAACACTTGGACTTCGATCAGTCGAGGATCTGAGATGGCGGCAATTGATTGATGGTACTTCTGTTGATACACTTGAGTGGTGGTATAATCTGATGATGACTCTTTCGGTTTCTCATCCGTCCCACGGATCGTCATGATACGATCACCCTTCAGATCAGCACCACTTGACCAGACCGTAATGACATCATCAAACTGTGTGAATGTCGTACCACTGATGTGAAGTCGCACTGTAATCGATCGCACTGGTGTCCAATCTGGGTGAATGTCAGATGGTGCAGTTGGATGATAGACTGCTGGCGTCGATGGTGGAGTAATATCTTGAGCGATGAGAGGATCGACATCATCAGAGTAGAGATTCGTCAGATCAATTGACCAACTTGTCATCAGTCCTTGCACTAAACGATTCTGGCCGTACATCGAATCACTGAATGCTTGCACATAGGTAGTAACATTCTGAGCGCTCGTCTCAGTCAGATTACTGCCAATACCACCAGCAGATTGAATCAACGTAGGAAAGGCGTCACCTATCTCCTTTGATGATATGACTGTGAATGGATTGAGGTCAGCATTATTCGGTACGACATTACACAGAGGAGCCTTACCGAAAGTACCCGCCTGACATTCACAATATTTGTACTTGAAGAATGTCGGATCAACGAGAAATGTCATCGCAACAGCTGTATTTACACTTAGTGATTGACATGCGTAGCTCTGATTTGCTAGTTGAATTCTCGTTGTCATTGGATCAGCCCACAATGGTAGAGTATCATAACTCAACTTCGAATTACCTTGTAAGTTGAGATACTCGAAATTTCTTCCTGGTACACTATTCAACGGATAATCTGCTTCTATTTCATTATTGGATAAATCAACTACCACTGCACCGCTGCTGAATACTTCTCTCCATAGGGTTTGTATTCTGTTGTTATTTAAATAGATCTTTCGAATGTTTTGGAGAGTGGATGGATCAGGCTGATCAGAGGGAGAAGCAAGGAAAAGAGAGGAGAGGAGAGTGACGAGTGAGCAAGAAGAATGCGTCATATTCTTCAATCGAAGCTCATCCTCCCACCAATCTCTGCGAGACGAGACTTACAGTCAAGAAGGGACCATAGTACGAATTGTGATTTAGACGTAAGATTGTCATGGAGGGTGAGATCATAGCTTTGAGTAGGTCTGTTACTGTACCGAGTGGCTGGGAATCTATACGTTTGATCATTTTGTACTGATTATGTGAAAGATCGAGAATGGTGAGAGAAATCAATGTAGCAATAGTTAAGGTCTGAGAATTGGTCAAGGAATTCTCTTGAAGATAAAGTTCCTTCAGTTTTTGAAAAGTGTAATAACTGGAAGGAAGATTAATGTCAGTGAATCCACCTGTTGACTGTGAGAGATTACGTTGCGATGACAAATCCAATATACGTAGATTCGTACATCCAACCATATTCGGTAATGTACCTGTGAATCGATTCGTATTGAGATCTAATACCTCCAACAGTGATAATCCATCAAATGTGTCAGTTGGTATTGTTCCAGAGAATTGATTTCCACCTAACGCAAACACTTTCAATGGTGCTACAGGTGAGAAAACTGGAATTGGCCCACTAATTCTATTGCTTGAAACATCCAAGAATTCAAGATTGATTAGATTCAGAAGTGACGGCAACGATGTCACTAAATTCTGTTGTGCGTGAAGATGTTTCAAGTTTGTCCATTTGGAAAGCGATTGAGGAAGTGAAGGGATACTGTTTTGATCGAGCCAGAGTTGCTGTTAGAGAGAGAGAGAGAGAGAGAGAGAGAGAGAGAGAGAGAGAGAGAGAGAGAGAAAAGCAATAGAAGAAGAATGTGAAGCCTTTTCATTGAATGAATTCAAAACATCTTCTTTCACCATTGTCATTGTCCTCTCCTTCCTTCGCACGCATGACTGACCTCTATCTCAGGCCAGGCGCAATCCGGCAACGAAGTGATTCCGGGTGCTGCAAGGGGTTGTGCAAGCCAGAGTACTTTTAGCTGTAGAGCGGTGAAAAAGGAAACGTTGAAAAGAAGAGGGAGAAAGGGAGATGAGACGTTCATCTGTGCGGAGTCAGCTATGTTTGACTTTTCTTCTCCACCTTACCTTCTTCAATTCGCAATAACGCTGAGGGATCGCTCCCGTCCATAGATTCAAATGTGCACTGAAAAATCTTAATTCAGTCAAATCAGCTATTTCAGGTGGAATGACACCCGGTGTTGATAATTTCCAGAAATGATACATCATGTTCACTAAGACTATGTTATTACCCTCACACCAGATTCCTCTGTTAACCAGAGGGTGGAGCCGAAGAAAGAAGGAGGGAGTGAAAGAGAAAGTGAAGGAGAGGGGAGAGGCAAAAAGGAAGGAGAGGGAGGATGGGCGTGAGAATCTGGCTCGCCTTCAAGTACACAATGCATTCTCTTTGGCACGCAACATGAACACTACTGACTTGGTACGATTCAGACATGGATCCCAATTTGGATCTTCAAATAATGCTTTCGTCCAATACGGCAATAAATCAAGAATTGGATTCTGCAGAAAGGAAGTCATACTCGTATTTGTCATGATCTTGATTAGCGCTTGTCTTTCACTCCCAGCTATGGGACCAGATGATTTGATCGTCATGACAAGAGTGTCCTTTGGTATTGGTGCACCATTCACAAGTGCCTTCTTTGCCTTGAGATAATCAATCATACGCTTCCCATCCGCATACGTCACGCCAATAATCGTCGTCGGCGCAACTGGTCTATTCACCATAAACTGTTGAAGCACCGGATCACAATTATACGGTGCTTCACTCGAACAACCAACAACGATTAGACCACGCGCACCTGATTGTGATGCATAACCGAAACGCTCTTGTGCACACGCGGATTGAAACATGAGAAGCCAGGAATCGGTGAAGGTCTGATTGAATTCATTCATAGTGCGCAATGGAATTGAACATGCTTGCATGTCCTGTGAAGAAGAAGGTGGAGGAGGAAAGAAGAGAGAAGAAGAGCAAGGTGAGGCGACTGTTCGTTGGTGCTGCTTTGCATTCACTATATTTCGTACTGACATCATCCTTGTGCGGTAACATGACATTCATATCAATAGTGAAATCAGGGCGACTCGATAGCGGAAGTGCAATTCCTGAAAAGAGGAGGAGGAGAGGAGAACATAACAGGGTAGACGAGGACGGAAGGAGAAGGTGGCAGCGATGAGCATTCTTGCACCCTTCAAGTCGTGCCTCGCATAACCACACATTCGTTAGTCTGACCTGCGTAAAGTGATGGGAAAAATTGCATATTAATTTTCATCTCGAGGTCAATCGTATCTGAATCCTTCGTCGTCAGATTGAAATTCGCGACCGAAGTTGGCATCTGGTTAAACTGAAGCGTTGGTGCAGAGTTGCGCGCAGTGCATAATGTTGCGAGTGAGAGGAGGAGGAGGGGGAGAGTGAGTAGGAGTCGGAGGAGGTGGTGCAGAGGAGGCAGAGGAGGCGCACTTCTGAATCGGAGGTCATGCGAGTGGTATGACATCATGTCTCAAACTCTTGTATTGTCGACTTCACCTTCTATGCACAAGAACTTGACTAAGCTGCAATCACCTTCTTCTGGTAGAATGAGAGTGAGTAGCACAGAGCGACAGACCTGCACGACGAACGCTGAAAACAAATCGTCCAACAGTTTCGTCTCAACTCACCGTCCTTTCTCTGCCCTTGTGCTCTCGTCTAATGTCTGGTGAAGTGCCACCACGTGCACGTGATGAGTTGTCTTCAGAAGACATGAATCAACTTGTAGCAGCAGCAGCAGTAGCTGGTGCCTCGGTGTCGGTGTCGGTGTCAGATTCATCATCAGCTGATTATTCACTTGATTGTCTCACTGACGCTGACGAAGCCGCTATTACTGCATTGAATGATGAAGACGTCTCCGATGCATTTCATCAAGCAATCTACGATGGTCGTGCTCGTGATGTTTGTCATCTACTCTTACTCTCACCTTCACTGAATGAATTGCTCTCATCCTCCTTATAGGAATAGCGAATATTTTAAAATGGCTTGTCGATCTTATCGAGACGATATTACTGATGCAGCGAGGTGGGAAGTATGGCAAGTATTGGAGAAAGGACTTCACTTGACCTTACAAGATACAAGGCAAGATATGCTTGAATTCACAGCCAAGCGGGGACCACTCGAAGCACTTGACAGAATGATTCAACTCACTGAAGAAGTTGAGGTGAGTAGTCAATGTCATCATACAGTAGATCTGATTCATATCGAGTCCTTCTAAAATGGAACAACGGGTTTTAGGGTGGATCAGAAGGATTGTTTGTTCTGGAACAGTGTGAAGGAAGGATGATTGTGTGCAATGATGATTGAATCAATTTTCTCTCTCTTGTCATCCTTTTTTTGTTGTCAACAGACCAATCCTGCACACTTTCGTCGGAGTCTAGAGCGCATCATCAGTGACTTCACACATGGACCACAGAAGGAGCAACGAATACAAGTGTTGCAACAAGCGATCGATCGTGTAACAAATGATTTACACACCAACAGCAGCAGCAGCAGTACTAACAGTAGCGCCACGGCCAACAACAAATCAGCTGCCGCCAGTTCATCATCATCTTCTTCTTCGAATTCGGTAGCAAAATAATAGTATATCAGTCGTGTCATGTTATTCAACAGTTATTGAGGAGGAGGAGGAGGAGAATTATATTGAGGCAGCACGACACGTGTACGACATGCACAACAGAATTGTGGGAAACTATCGAATTTAGATTTTAGCTCTCGTGGAGTGCAAAAATCGATATATGATGAACTCCATACAATGCAAGAAATTGAATCTGATGCATGTGCAGTGATGCATGATTCATTCTGCGTGGCTGCCGTGGCAATGAGAATGGTGGTGTTTGCCGCATTCGAGGCTGCTGCTGGTTGGTCATCAATAAGTCGTCATGATCAATATCGACCATGGTACCTTTTACTTCTTTGAATGAACATGAATCATTCCGGATCATGACCTGAAACAAGGTCATTTCTGATCGTTGTTCCTGCATCATGTCGTGTCAGTAGTCGTGATCACATTGCTATAGTTTCAGTTGCTTGTTGGTTTGATTATTGATACACTGAACATCAATGTCATCATACAACAGTGCCACGCTGTCAGGTGTCACTGTCAGCCTTAGGCAGTCTGATGTTCTTGCCTGATGCTCTTCGCTCACGCTACTGCTTGCTATGTGTGCATCACGATGTGCGTAGTGACACAGTCTCGTTATGGAATTGAGAACGTGCACCAATTCATGCACAGACACTTCTTCAGTTGCACGCACGACCTTGTAATTAGTGGGCATTCGAAGACGACAACTGACCAATAGTTGAAATTGGTAACTTTCGAATTTGGATTGACTGTCGAAGAAGAAAGTGTTCGCTTGCAGAGTCAGAGCTAGAGCTAGTCTAAGAGCTGGCTGACTCATGAGTTGATGCAATCAAAATCATTTTATTATAGATGGTATGCATAATGCAGTGCAATGAAAAAAAGGAGACATGGATATGTGTAGAATATGACAATCAATTTAAGCCTCAGGTACACGCTGCAACGGATCTTGTGCAACTTCAGCTGGTAATGCGGTAATATATTGTTTATGTTTCTCTTTCATTGCATCCTTACCACCTTTCATATTATGCATCATATACCACAATTCTGATTCAAGTTTGATTCGTGATAAGAATTCTGGTATGGATTTTGCAACCCAAATACGTGGTTTATCAGAAGGATGAGGTGTATTAGTATTAGCATCATCATCATTATCATCATCATGATTAAATATGTAAACTTGACCATTAGATGAATCGACTGCCCACAGTGCACAGTCCTAATGATGATGAAAGATGATGATGAAGGAAGGAAGATGATGATGATGATGATGATGATGATGATGATGATGATGATGATGATGATGATGATGATGATGATGATGATGATGATGATGATGATGATGATGATGATGATGATGATGATGATGATGATGATGATGATGATGATGATGACGAAGGAAGATGATGATGAATGAAAGATGATAAAGTGAAGGAAGAGAAAGGAGAGGAAAAGTCAGTGAGTGAGTGATCTCTGAGATACGAAGATCGTCAAAGAAATGGTTTTTTTCTTTCTCATGTCTTTTCTCTCTCTCTCTTTTCTCCGTCTGTCGTCTCGTCTCGTCTCGACTCCTCTCGTCTCCTCTCGTCTCATCTCCCATCCTCCCTCCAATGCTCTATAACACACACACACACAAACAGGGACAGTGCTCAAACGCGCACACTCACCTGTTGATCATGATAAAATACACCACTCTCCTCATCTGTCTTGACGTAACATGCTGTCACTGATTGAATCAACTCATTAATCATATCATCATTCATTTCAACATCAGATAGAGTTTTAATATCAACAAATTCAGGATCAATTGCAATATCAGGTACAGATGACCAAGGATATTCATCGTAAGTTGCTCGACAAAAACGAGAATCACCTAAATCAGTACCAAACCATGCCCATGTATCATCAGAGTGTGTATTCGCACCACGAGGACACATGGCAGACGAGGATGATAAGCCTTGTTGTTGCTGTTGTTGCTGTGGTTGTTGTTGTTGCATGGCTTCACTCATGTTGGTTGGAGAAAGAGAAAGAGCGAAGAGGTGAGGACTGTGGTCAGAAGGCTTGGTTGTGAAAGGAGAAGCGAAGCGTCGGCTTACAGTCAGGAACTTTCTTTCTTTCGCGCGCTTTTGCTAGCCGCAGCTGCAGCCTCAAGAACTGGCCAAAGGCAAATGTGTGGAATGACAACAGCAGGCGCAAGACTCAACTACGACATGGCTGCGATGATAGCAATGATAAGTAGTAGAATCACCATGCCAATAACTTCAGTTACGATACCGTAAGGCTTCTCACTCTCCTCTTGTGCATTCTTGCCACTACGCTTCTCCTGCTGTGCGATAAAGACAGGTAAGTGTGCATCGACACGAAGATGTGTACCTTGTTGGATTTGTTCGTATTCGACTGTGGGAAGAGGAAGGAGAGAGAGGGAGATTGGATACGGGAGATGAGAAATTGAACATCATTGCTAGAATCGTGTCGAGTTCGTGCATTGCCCTCTCTCTCTCTCTCTCTCTCTCTCTCTCTCTCTCTCTCTCTCTCTCTCTCTCTCTCTCTCTCTCTCTCTCTCTCTCTCTCTCCAACAACCAACCTCTCAGCAAACTCCACTGCCATCTACGAAACAACTCTAAAAGACCCAATACAGGTACAATCACCTGATCATATGAAATGAGTGCACTGATATAAGTTGTTGGTCTCCAATTTCTACTTGCACCTTCATCTTCAAATGAGAATGGAATGATAGTAATCACCCAAATCCAACGTAAGAAGAAGTTACTGATCATAGCCCAATAATAGAACCAAATTGAATTATCATAAATGAGTTCTTTACGTAAGAATGGATACACTGGATGTGCTGCATCTGCATGTAAATTCACTAAACCCCAATCCATTGTAATATCCCAGAAGATTTGAATCAGTGTAGCAACAATTGTACATGAGATCCATACAAGACGATAAGTAGCCCATGCTGAAGCTTCAGCATGATGATCGGTAAAGAAAGGATGATATGCAACCATGATAACAACAGAATGTGCGATTAAATATTTAATTGCATTTGGTACATGTGGGTAACGATGTGTCGTATCATAATACCTTCGTAAGCATTGCATAAATCTCCAAAACAATGGTAATGCACAAATAATTGGTATAATAACACTTCCAACATGTTGTGAACATTCAACTAATGCTTCGGCACGAGAGAATGTAAACCATGTCATAATAATACATAAACTTTGTTCGATATCAACAAATATCTTCACCATCGATGTCATGATATCTGCTACGAATGTCTCGAGAAAGTTGACACGTCCAAATGGTGAGATAATAACTTGAAAGATACATTGTAGGAGAAGAGCACGTGTATTCCAATTCGAAGCACGTTTGGAGGGAAGGAAAAATTTGAAGAAGATGTAGATGAGTAAGACGAGTGGATAGAGTAGAAGGGAGAAATGTTGAAAGATGAATGAACCAAAATTCGTCAAGAAGAGAAGTGCATTGAATAAATAGATGATGGTCATATTTGCTGCTTCTGTTTGTATCTGAAAGTGTGTCAATCTTGTCCTGGGATTCAATTGAAATATCAACACATACGGTATGCGATACAAATCCCAAATATACACACAAAATGACCATAACCATACGAAAGCAATAAGAAGACCAATAGAACGATAGATAGGTGCAAAGCGAGACATTTCTTGAATGAGTGCAATATTTTGAATTGGACGAATGAGAATCACACCTAAGAGAACGAGTAACATCATAATAATTCCAATCTTTAATCCCAACCAGAATGAATCAGTACGATCATATGATTGTTCTGTCATTGATCCTAAGAGAACAAGTTTACCTTGTTCAACATTACCAGATTCATACAGATTTGCAAAGATGGTATAGCATTCAGGTAGGACAGAATTCTCAAGTTTACGATTTGTATAAAAGGTGCGATTCTGCAGAGTCGAGGTGAGAGAATGAATGACTTTCGTTGTCATTGCACGTGAGGTGATGAGTGCGGAGGAATCATGTCCATGTTGATCTTCCATCTGTTTGAGTGCAATGTTCGTTCGTTTCTCCAATACTTTCAATAATTTCACGACTGCGACATAATTGATATCGACATAGTGAATGAGCATGGTGATCTTCTTCACGAGTGAGACGAAGATACCTCGTAAGGGAAGTGCATCCATCTCATCGATGGAATGGTTGTGATTGTGTTGAGGTTGGGGTGAGGAGGAAGAGACGGAACGTGAGTGTTGCTGTAGCTGTTGATGCAGTGCATTCGAGGAGGCTGATGTCGGGAAGCCAGAATTTGTGATACCACCCTCAGCAGTATTTGCAAAGCTTGATTTGCGTGATTGCCTTCCGAGAGGTATTGTTGCTGTAGAGAGTGAGTTGGATGAGTTGGAATGATGTGTACGATGCAGACCACCACCACCACCGCCACTAGTGAGATCGAGTGTTGTTGCGGAAGGTGTGGTGGAGGCTGGTCGTGGTGGCAGGCCTAGTGTAGTGTTCGTGTTGGTATTCGTATTATTCGTGACAAGCATCTCTTTCTCTTTCTCCTCACCCTTCTCTGCATGTTCCTTCACGTTCATATTCTTTCCAGCCTTCTCACTAATCTGTCCGTGACTCGAAGAGAATTGACCTAATTTCAATCTCTTCATAATTCCATCACCACCTTGTGATTTCTTTGAAGTGTGATGATAAGAGAAGCCACCAGAGGTGTTGTACTTACGTTGCTCACGCAGGAGGAGAACATCCTCCGCTTGTTTCTTTGCATGTTCGAACATATTGATAATCGTAGATTGCATGGATTTGTGAAACTCATCCACCTTCTGTAGCTCTGCGAGAATCTTGATCGATACAGCATCGAGCTTCTCACGCATTGCTTCTGTTGTGCCGGATACACGTAAGTTCGCGACTGATGCCAGTTTCTGTAAATGGTGACGAGGTAGAGGTTTGCCGATGTGCTCATTAGTGGAAGATTTCGCATCAGTCGTTTTAATGGTAGGTTGAGTTGAAGCGGTCTCAGTTTCGGTTTCGATTTCGACTAGGACATTGTTGACTGAGATCTGAATGCTATCAGCTGGTGGTACAGATGTTGCAGGTGTGACTGCAGCAGATTTAGTTTTCGCTCCTTTTCCATTCGTACCATTCTTTCTCTCCTTCAACAACGGTTCATCTTCCAATCCACCATAATCACTTGAATTCGTATTAAATGCTTGCGTCTCTTTTCCTCCTCTCTCTGATTGTCTCGATGTTGCACCACTCCTACCTTGATCAGATGAAGGTGATGGTGAATTTGATTGTGGACTCGGTGAAGAACTAAGTGCGAAGAGATCATTGTTCGATGCAGATGGTGAGGGTGAGAATTCAGGTGTGGCATCATCTTCGGAGCCAGAGAGAAGATTCTCTTTCTTCTCGTCTGTTGCGACAGTGACGGCCTTCTTTGAGGTGGAGGATGCGCCTGCTGCTGTTGCAGAGGCTGAAGAAGAAGCTGCAGCTGCTTGATGTGCTGCTTCATCTGCTTTCACCGCTGCTGCTTTCTTCGGATTCGTTAATGACAACAGTGCAGATTGTGCTTTCGTTGCATCGACTTTTGCTTCTAATGCCAATTCAGATCGTGTTGGAAAGAGTGTATTGATTGCATTCTTGATTTGACGATATCGTACGTAATGTCGTGACCATTCAGGGAAGGTATTGAATTCGAGCTGCTGGCCGAATTTCATGGTGTGAGGAGGAATGAATCAGTACTGCAGTCGAGAGTTGAGAGGTGGATGCGGAGAGTACAGTGGCGGTCTTCTTATGAGATATGAACTTCGCTCACGTGGTTACGTCGCTCCTTCAATTATTGTGATGCAAGACAGAATACGAGGGTGACCTCTATTTAATTCGACTCGAGAGAGATGATACGAATCGCAGCGACAAGGAGGACGCAGCGTAAGGAGCTGCAGATATGATCGCCGTGGATGCAAAGTTGCTCTCGAGCGTGTCAGACGAATGCTGCAGCCAGTGATCCTGCGCCACTTGTGCTGACAGAGTGTCTGTGCACTGTAGTGGCGACACTGTAATTAATGCCAGCGCAGTGCAGCCTCTGTTGCAATTCGAATCGCTCGTCTCAGTCCAAGCAAGACGCACGGTCGTACAGTCGTAGCCAAATTCGATATTCGAACAAAGGAAAAGATCAAAAGAGCAAAGGAGGAGCGGGTATTGTCGATTGTTCGCAGCAAGCAGTACCTCTTCGACACCACCTCAACTCGAGCGCATCGGCCAGCGAGCAGCACATAGCAGCAATTCACTTTCTGCAGCATTTGCCTCCCCACTCCTTCGCAATCCATTCCGATGAGATGTAAAATTTTCCTCAAATACGTTTCTGCGTGACTGCTAGCGTGACGATATTAACGCTCGTCGCGATGGTGATGTAGGGTGGTGACTGTCGATGATGAAGCTGCTCATGACGATGATAATGATATCAGTATGGTGACTGCATTTAAGCCTTGAGTGAAGCTGCGAGTTGGCCAGCGATGGTGTCGAGTTCGCGTTGTCCGTTGCGTGTGAGGAAGCGTCCCTTGCGATCCTTCTTCTTTGAGACGAGGTCGAGTTCCTGAAGCTGTGCAAGGATGTGACGGATAAGACCAGTAGCTGCAGTTGCATAGTGTGGACGACGTGCACCGTTTGACTTCAAACCACCATAGATGCGTGCAAACTCGCCAACACCGACTCCACCACGAAGGTAGACACGGCGTGCGATCGAAGCAGCGCGTACAAAGTACCAATCTGGATCCTGTGGGCAGAGCTCCTTAAATGTTGCAGTCTTTACAATATCAGCCCAATCTGGTACTTCAATCTTTGCACTCTTCTTAAAGTGTGCAGCAAGTGCAGCAATATATTTGCCTGCTGGTACATCCTTTACAGTTGCACCATTGGATGCAACTTTTGAAGCATCCTTGGAAGCAGTCTTTGGAGCAGAGGCAGCCTTCTTCGACATCTGGGAGAAAGGAGGAAGGGGAGGACAAAGCAAATATTCTGTCAGCTTCCTCATCCTATCGTATGCGAGCTAGCCTTATTGTATCCATCGCGAAGGCAGCAAGATGAGGAATAGGTGCACCAACGTGCAGAAGGTGCTGAAGCTGATCGAGGCAGGTTGTATTGATGCTGTAGTTGCTGTTGGTTGATGATTGACTTCCACAACCCTCACCTCACCACCTTGGCATCCAGCACTCACCTTGAAACGAGGAAGCAGTTAACACAGAACAAACGCAGATGAGTAAAGGTTCTCTAAGAGCGGGCGGCACGTCCTTATCGATTTTTATTTTTGACTGCAGCTACTTAGACGTTACAGTTAATGGTCGGAGTGACATTTATCCCTTTGATTATTACCCAGCAGGGTGTATCTCTTGATGCTTACTCTACATTATGAATGAGTCGGAATATCAATAATATCTATCATTCATGAGTTCACATTGGTCGTTATGTGCGTGTCAATGACTGTGCCCAGTCATTCGAATCGTGTTGCAGCAACAAGCAGACGTCGCACAACACGCGTGTTAGATTTGTGCTGGGGTACACACGTCATCTCACATCGAGTTAGATCGAATCTAACGAGTGTACAGATCATTGTGAACTCATTTACACCACTCACACTCGCTTGACGAGACACCCGTCGTCTCCACTTTGCATCAGCAGTCTCCTCTCATCTTCCTCCGATCTCAACATGAGTGTATCTCGTGGTCCACCGCCTCTCCCAGCATCTGTCATCTCTCGTGGATCGAATTCATCCTTTCAACTGAGTCACGAACGTGAGTCGTCGCAGAGTCAGAGTATCAATAGTCCTCTCTCCCATTCACAGCAGCAACATCATCGCCAGGAATCGGATATTGCAGCACCAGGTGATAGCAGTGACGAAGATCTCGATGAAGATGAAGATATATGTCCACCGCCACCACCAGCGATGTCAGTTGAGAGAGGAGAGTGGGGTGAGGGCAGATATCTGCGCGCCGTGTCATCGTCAGTGGAGTTCGGCTCGTGTACCCGACGTAATTCACATATCACGGCCACTGTGTTTTGTGGTGGGGGTGAACTTGTGTCATATCTCCTTGCGAATGATCGTGTTGTGAACACGAGCCGATCGATCCGACTGCATTCCAACCCATCCTTTTGCTCATTCTCTCTCCTCTTCGTTCTGCTTTCCCATATCACACCTCTCATACAGGTCCGGTCTCCTCGACGACGATCCTGCCCCTCCACCACCTGAGGTGACACCCGGTCATTCCTACTCCAGTAGTACCTCCTCCATCTCTCCTCCACCACCTAACTCAAGTACCTCTCCACCACCAGCACCTGCACCTGCTTTGACACATAGCAATTCGGGAGAGGATTTCTCTTCGACACCACGTACTGCTGCGACTTCGACAGCAGTATATGATCAACCACGTATGAGAAGTGGTCGTGTTGGAAATGTACCAGCTGGTCCTCCTCCAGCATCAGCATTTAATCCACATCCCTTAGTATCAGCGAGTACACATCCACCACCTGTGAATAGAGGTGTGAGACCTTCAGTTTCATTGATGGCTTCATTATCACCGACACATCATCCTATGCAATCACCGACACGATTCGGTGGTGGTGGTGGTGGACCTCCTCCTATTTTACCAACGATTCAGAGCAATTCGAATGGTGGTGCAAATGGCAATGAGGATTCGATTACGACTCGTCCAATACCGAATGGTGCTTATGCACCACGTGTACGATTGATTGGATTAGCGAATGATAATCCACCACTTCCTCCTTCCAACTCTAGTCCAAGTCCTCGTGGTCCAGCACCACCAAATGCGATCTCAGTGAATCCCTCACTTTCATCAAATAATTCTGCTTCAGCTAGTGCTTCTACTTCTCCAGTATCATCAAGTACAAATAGCTTCACACATCATGTCAGGAGTCCAACGAGTGGTATCTCCTCCACGAATACAACATCGACAGCATCACGTACTGGCGGTGGTGGTGGTGGATTTGTTGAGACAGATGATGATGGTATTACGATGATTACGTCACCGATGTTTACGATGCCAGTATCAGCGGTGAGTGTGACTGCACCATCCTCTTCTACAACCACATCATCACCCTCTACTTCTACTACTGCCACAACCTCCTCCACCAACGCCAACTCCTCATCTACACCCTTACTCGCCACCGCCACAGTCGCACTCACATCGCGTGACATCCCGAATCCTTCCTTCTCCTCCTCTCTCACCTTGCCTGGTGCACAACCAACATTACAATCTCAGAATTCACAACCACATGCAGTGATCTTACATGCCTCTCCAACAACACCAGGACATTCAAGAAATGTCACATCGATCTTTGCGACTGCAGCTGTGGAGTTAGGTAATTCGACATCATCATTTGCATCCTCTCTAACACATAACTACGTTGGTGTCTCAGCACAGGTTGAAGTCGGTTCATATTGTGCAAAACGTTGTTCCTCGTTCCTCAGGAAATTAGCAATGGCACAAGAAGAATATTCACGTAATATACAAAAGATTTTACAACATGAACAGACGAAGTTGATGAAATTAACAGGTGATCATATGTTCTTGTACAATAAATCGTGGCTTCAGATACAAGAACTCTACTCGAAACTCGCTAAAAACTATCAAGCTGAAAGCACCGAGATCTCAAATACAATCGTCTCTCCACTCGTCGATTTCTACACACATCAAGAAGATCGTCGTCGTGAGATTGCAAGTGAGGAGCGTAAGATAACAGCCGAGATGTCACGTGCACGAGAGGATGTCAATAAGAATTTACACACGTGTCAAAAACTACTGGATGAAGCAAAGAAACTGCAACTCGATGCGAAAGAGGAGGCGAGGAAACTTGCGTCGTCAGGGGAGAAGAATCATGGGTTCTTTAAATCATTGAGTATGAAAGTTGGAAGAAAACCGGAGACAGTGATTAAGGAAGCAGGAAAGGCTGCTAGTGTATATCAAGCATCGATCGTTACAGCAAATAAGCGTCAACAGAAATATTTAGAGAGTGATTTACCGAAACTATTTAATGATATGCAAAGTATGGAGAAGAAGCGTCTCGATACATTGAAACAACGTTTACTCAAATTTCATTCGACAGCACATACTTTCGCTCAGGAACGCTCCGGGTTGATAGATGAATTGAAGAAAATTATTGATACAAACAATTCATCGGATGATATGGTCGAATTTATTTCGGAAATGTTGTATGAACATGGTCCGAGTGTAGCACCACGTCCATTCTCTTATGAATTACCATGTTCACCTGGTGATATCGAACAAGGACGATTGGAAGGAAATCCGAACTCAATCTTTCGTACGACTGTCGAACATTGTATGGAGTTACAAGCGAAATTTTTCCCGACTGATTCAACGAATTCATCTTCATCCTCTTCGAAAGCTGCACCGTTGGATATACCACGTATCATTCCTTCGCTGATCACACGTATACGTGAGTTGAATGGATATCGTGAGTTAGGAATCTTTCGTATCAGTGTCGGTAAAGAAGATTTAGATGCATTGCGAAAACAGATTGATACCGAGCAGAATTATAATCTCGGAAATGTGAAGAATCCACATATATGTGCAGCATTGATGAAAGAGTGGTTACGTCTACTTGTCAATCCTCTTATACCATCTGATCCCATCACTTATAATTCAGCAGTCGATTCAGTGAAAGGTTTCACAGGTGCGAATATTAATACAGAAGGAATTATGGCGATTTATAATGCCCTTCCCACAATTAATCAGAGGATACTAAAAGAGCTATCACTCATGGTCAAAGATATCAGTGAGCCTACAAATGCTGAGATTAGTAAAATGACAGTTGAAAACTTAGCAATCGTATTCGCACCAAGCTTCTTACGAAATCCATCCGAAGATCCATTGAAGCTGTTGGAGAATACGAAATTTGAAACCAAATTTACGGCAAGTTTGTTTCGAGTTGTGGCTGGGATTACGTGGTAATTTAATTATTTGCTTACTTTTGGGACGATTATTGAAAATGTGCTCCATTCTCATCATTAATATTTTCTTCTACCACCCTACCATCACCACTTCCACTTTCACTGCCACCACCACCTTCTGCATACTTCCAACTCCTTTCTTACTTACCATTTTTACTTCCATATCGCCGTTTTCTCTTTACTCGTTGCATTCTCGCCATGCATCAGCTCGCGCATTCCTTCCTTACTTCTCGCCTCTCCATCCTCTGCATCCTGCTACTGCCTCGCGATCTACATCCCTCCGTCATACTCCCCCAACTCCCATCCATCTCCATCGCACATACTCGATCACCTCACCTCAATGCCACTATTAGTCAATCCCATCAGCACTCCTCACTGTTCCTCGCATCTCTTCGCTTCACCTGCCGCTACGTTTCCTCTCTCGTTCGTTGCTTTGATTGCCTCACTCAGCCAGCGCGAGATTCTTTACCCACACTCAATAGCATACAATAATATACTTTGGCTTACATTCACGCAAGCCCAATCCCGCGTGCGTTGTATGTAATCGTTTCTAGCACTCAACAATAGCTACAATCCAAATGTGTTGAATTGAGCAACAAGGCGACAGTAATTACAAGGGTGTTTGGAATTGTGTGAGAAAGATGGAAGACTAGGGCTACTTCTTAGTATTCTCGATTTTTCTTGCAAGCGCTGTAATGTCAACAAGTAATAATTTTCCCAATTTCTGTTAACGTTATGCGTGTCGTGTTGCCTCAATTCTCCTCCTCCTCCTCAATAGCTGTTGAATAACATGACACGACTGATATACTATTATTTTGCTCCTGAATTCGAAGAAGATGATGATGACGATGAGCTGGCTGCAGTTGATTTGTTGGCCAAGGCGCTGCTGTTGGTACTGCTGCTGCTGCTGCTGCTGCTGGTGTGTAAATCCTTTGTTACACGATCGATCGCTTGCTGCAACATTTGTATTCGTTGCTCCTTCTGTGGTCCATCAGTGAGTTTACAGGTGCTCATGGTGCGCTGTAGAAAGCTTAAAGGATGGACCTGTTGACAAGAAAAAGATGATAAGAGAGAAAAACTGATTCAATCATCATTTTCAAACAATCTTCCTTCACACTGTGAGACAGAACAAACAATCTTTCTGATCCACCCCCAAATCCGTTGTTCCATTCAGATGGACTAGAGATCTATAGTCATCTCGCATCTACTACTACTGCATGATGACATTGACTACTCACCTCAACCTCTTCAGTAATTTGAATCATTCTGTCAAGTGCTTCGACTGGTCCAAGCTGCGACGTAAATTCAAGCATATCTTGTCTTGTCTCTCGTAAGGTCCAGAGAAATACTGATTCTCTCTCCAGTACTTGCCATACTGCCCACCTCGCTGCATCGGTAACATTGTCTCGATAAGATCGACAAGCCATTTTAAAATATTCGCTATTATCCTCAGCGGGTACCGATGCTAGTGATTTATTCAGTGCAGGTGAGAGTAAGAGTAAACGATCAACATCACAAGCACGACCATCGTAGATTGCTTGATGAAATGCCTCGGATGCATCTTCGTCATTCAATGCAATAATAGCGGCTTCGTCAGCGTCAGTGAGACAATCAGGTGAATAATCAGCTGATGATGAATCCGACACCGAGGCACCAGCTACTGCTGCTGCTGCTACAGGTTGATTCATGTCATGGGAAGAAGCCAATTCATCACATGCATGTGGATCACCAGACATTAGACGAGAGGCAAAAGAGAAGAAGGAGAGGGAGTGAAGAAGAGACGGCACCAAAGCAAATAGCTGACGATTTTGCGTGGGTCAAGATTTGCGCATTGTTGTGTGTCTCTGTGTTGACAATTCATCCTTCCATTCGCACTCGCACTCACACTCGCACTCGCACCACACTCGCACTCACACTCAAAAAATCAACCATTCTTTGGCACAATGAGGATATGTTTACGTAATATGTCCCCTTCTTATGGGAAATAGTATTAGTTACTTCATTAGTTTGCTTTCTCATACCAATGTCAGTGTTACATATTGCTGCTGATTACAGTTATGCAGAAGGCACACCAGGTACAACATGGTGGACTCCTGCTGGTGGTGGTGGTGAAGTCATAACACCACCTTCTACATTGGGAACACAAAATTTATTGCCAAATCAAAAACTGAAGACTTCAGGCGTCAACTTTCGTGGTAGAGCAGGTGGTGCTGCAGCCCTTGTAGAAGATACATACAACTGTGCAGCATTCATTACTGCTCTCTCGATTGCAGCATCTCAACCACCAGTAGGAGTAGGGGTAGCAGCAGCGGCGCCTGGTGCACCACCGACAGCCAGAGTACATGCTGCATTACAAAAAGATGTACTTGGCGTGGCAGTAGTGGATTATGGTACTCCCGTCACACCTAAGGTGATGGCATACCTCTCACGCAGTGGTCCACAACCTCACCCCGCTATGTCGGATGTCCTTAAAACTGAAATCCTAACTTATGCAGCTGCAGCAGCAGGAGCTCCATTCATGCCAGGTCTGAACAATATCAATAATTGGAGTTTTATCGACGAGGTGTCACCCGATATTAATAGTATCAGTGATCATCGCAGTCCATTTGTCGGCACTTTACCTCAAACTGGTGGTGCTGCTGGCACTGTCGAGGATGATAGTCTTGCTTGGGTGACTCCCGCACCAGCACCGAACAGTGAGCGAGTTCGCTTCGCTGTGTCAACTCGTGGTGCTGGTCGTGATATCACTAAACGATGGCCGAATACTGCATACAATGTCCACAATCAAATCTCACCAAACAACCATCCTTGGCATGAGGAAACCACCAGTCATCGTACCACCTGTGCTATGCAGAAACTTATATCGTCACTCTTTGGATTTGGACAAGCACTGCCGCCATTCCTAGCAGATGGTGGTGTTCGTCCATTCCTTCGTTCCAATGCACACAATCTAGATGCACCTATTGTTGGTGGTGCGACAGCTCGACTCATTTGTGCGGCTGAGTCAGCCCACGCACGACCTGTCACAGTAAAAACCTGGGGTGGAGTAGCGAAACCGTATGGTGTTGGAACTCTCGTACCATCATGTGTTGCATGTCAAACTGTAATACCTGAAGTAATATCTGGTCGTATCAGTCCACTTACTCTATGTCCATTACCAGCACCAGGTGTTGGTGCATTTATTAATGTTGCCGTACTCGGAGGAGGTGCCGGACAGTGTGGACATGGTGGTGGTGTGGGTTTGGCTCATGGTAATACATGTATGGTAGCGACCTGTAATCCTGGTTTTTCAAGAGTGGGCCCCGCACGTTGCTCACTTGGTCGATGGGATAATGCTGCTTGTTTGCCAACATGCACTGTCGGTGTGAATGGAGCGCCAATTACAATTCCCCTTTTCAACGGAGGTGCTGCAATACCGCGCTCCATTATCGTCGGACCAGGACTAACTCCAAATGGTGCGTTCTGTCGGGAGCAACTCAATGTCGGTGACTCATGCCTAGTACAACAACAACCATGTCCAGACTTAACAACTCCATCACGTGGTCCACCATTGACTATTACATGTGACAGAGATTCACTGCAGCGTATACTTCGCCAGAGTCGACTTGACGTGACAGGTCGACAAATCATCTGTCACGCTGATTGTAATACTCCTACAGTTGATCATCAGAAACCTCATCTTCTTCCTATTGGCTTACCAGGTCGTGTTATTGTGAATAGAGTAGCGTGTGAGGTAACACTCAAGTTTGGTGTTAATTGTTTTGTCAACTGTCATGATGGATTTGAGCGACAGGGAGATGCCACCAAATGCACAGCGGGAGGAGTCGCCATTCTTCAGCAGTGTATTGCTATCCCAGCTAATCCACGCCACCATTTTCTGCAAGCGCACAGCGAGGTGACGAAACCTGGCTCCACATCATCGTCGTCACTGATGCTGCCACCTAGCTCTACATCGATACTGACACGTTTTAAGTCTCGCAACAACGCCGCTCTTGCAGCTGGTGTTCTACAACCATAAACTTGTCGTCACAACCACGCATTACGAACTTGCAACAGATCGCATTTGTAAAAATGTTTGCATATGAGTGCATTTTTTCTTATCTCAAAACTTCCATTCTCTCACAATAGATCGGCTCATCATTTTGTATGTACATGTAAATGTACAAAGTTGCTCATCAAAACAGTGACTTGATCAGATCATGCTCATCAAAAAGCAAAAAATTATGTTGAAACGAAGTGTGCATGCATATTAGGACTTTTGCTAAGTGTCAAGCAAGCACAATCAAAGACAATTAGAGAAAGAATCGAAATGCATGGTGTGTGTGTATGAACATTGGCTCCTCTCTCGCAAATCATAGCGACCAGGTACAGCAGGCGGTGCTGGACGTGGGTGGTGAGCGTGTGAATTCGGACAATCACTGTAGGGATCACCTCGATTTAGCAAACAGTGCGAGTAATGTGCGCGAAGTGTGCTCGGCTTGATATTATTCCATGTGTCTGACATAACCCTTAGCGGACCGATGGCCAAAATCTGGCCATTCTCTGCAATTGCACGGCAACACTCGTGAATAGTTTCAAAATGTCTCGTGTTTGTATGTGATTGTCTACTCCTGAGTCTGTTCTATCGCACAATGATGCATTTAGTCCATGTCACACGCATTCACCTCAGCATCATGTAGGTAGGAAAAGAACTGAACAATGATGCACTTCCTCCTTCCTTGTATTATTCCAGATGCTGTCGCTCTGCTCCATTCTCACAGATTATAATCGATTACCAGTGAGATAACATGCGTGGTGATGCAAGAGAGGATTTGTCATGTCACTGAGAAAGAATGGAAAGAGGAGGTGAGAGAAGAAAAGTCAGTAATTGGTATCTCAACACGGCAGGACACCACTGCATTCACTGATTGTACCCTCTGCGTGAAGTACTCACTTCAACATACTCATCCATGAATGTGAGAGCAATTGATGCTACCTCACCACCGAATGGCACCACCTCCAAGACAAAAATTTGACCTTTTTCTCGTTCTCCATTGAAATTGTCGATGGTGAGTGTGCACTCATGCGCACCGAATGCTGCACGCATCTGGTATAATTCAATATCTGAGGTGAAGATCATGAGGTGGTGTCGTTTGTTGAGAGCGCGACAGTGAATGTGGCTGTTGAGGAGGTGACAGAAATGGTGATGTCAGAGAATGACGTGAGAAGTTGATGGTGATGCACCGCAGCAGACACAACACGAATCCTCACAAGTGGCACACGTCCAGTAGTCTCGCTCGACACTCACCTCATCCGTGTGCAACTCACCTGATTGCATTGCGTGTTGGTGGTGCAAGAGTGTGAGGAGCAAGATTTCGGTGTTGGCAGATCCGGACTGGTGTCTCACTCGAGGGTGCATTGATTCATTTCATTCTCACATCATGCAGTGTGCAGTTGACGTTTTGACAGGATGAGCACATGCGCAGGGTGAAAGATGCAGTGTCTGCGATGTGGTGGGAGCAAAAGTAATTTTCAAAAAAAGTGAAATTTTCACGGTCCACTAAGGGATAATACGAGTAATATTTCTCTCTGTAGCAAACTCTTTGTTCTGCACGCCTCCTTCCAATCGTGAAAGATAGTGACATGCGCTTTGCTGCTTGCGTAGGCATTTGAATGACCTCAACGAGTTCTTGGCAGCCAGCCGGCCAGCCTCATGAAATGCTTCCTTTACATGTAATTTTTTTTGATGAGCCGATCTATTATTAAATGGGTCAATGCAGCTGCGATCGTGAGTTCGACGAGTATTGAATTATTGTATGGTGTGTCGCAGTATCGACGTATGAGACAATTGTGTTCATGAAACAATCAAAGATGCATTGAGGGATGATCGATGCGTAGTAGTACAATTCGAGAAGAATGCGATGGAAAGTGTCGCAGAGGATGTCGTTGATGTGTACTTCATTCGATTCTTCGTGTTGAGGATGAGAGGCAAAAGGAAGAGTGATGATATCACGCTATCATGTCTCACTCACTTCTTCCTTGGCGGTGATGATGAAGATGAGGACGAAGAAGAGGATGAGGATGACGAGGATGATGCTGATTTGATGCCGAACCTCCTCTTGACATCATTCCAATCTTCTCTCGCATCACTTTTCAATTGTTCCTTCACTTTATGAATCGTCAAGAAGAGATCAAATCCGCTCGCAACAGGTCGGGTTGCACGTGCAGCATGTTCGTGTTCCTCTCGTGTGATCTCTTCGTGATGGAGTGGCAGTTTGGATGAGGAAGAGGAGGATTTCGGCTTTGGTGGTGGAGGATTCAATTTATCTGCAGCACCTTGTTTAAATGTCTCCATCAAACCGTGCGCACGACGGGCAGCAGCACGCATCAACTCGCTGTCGGCTGTGATGGTGGAGGAAGGAAGCGATTGGAGTCAGATGGCTGGTTGCGGAAGATCGAACTTGAGTTCCTTTTCACGCACTTTCATTTCTCCTTCTGCGCGCATCCATCAACACCACTCGCAACTGACCCATCATTTTGACAATCTCTTGTTCGGTCTGCTTGTGTGCACCCGTTTGCTGCATCGCACGACGAAGAATTTCTTTGAGCACCATGTTTGAGAGTGGAGGAGTGGAGGAGGTAGTGGATGTGAGTGCAGATGTGTGGTAGGAAGAGGAAACTACTTGGATGAAGAGCGGACCCAACTACACGGTCGATGTTCGCAACTGTGAATTTTGGCACTTCGAAATTGGTGAAAATTCGACACCCGAGGTTCAAATTTCCAGGGCGTTGCTGTTGCTTACTGGTACGTCGTGACTCGACAGGAGAGTGCTGCACTGTTCTGTCCCACTTTGTACCACTGTTCCTTACTCACTCCTCAACCTCTGACTCAGCCAACATGCTTCACCGTGTCGCGTCCTCCTCGACTGCGCTGCGTCGCTGTGCTACCGCAGCGTCCTCCTCATCCTTCCTTGCATCACGCTCCTTCCTCCACACACGTACTTTCGCCACTTCCTCTGCACCATCATCACCAATCGAATGTCGTCTGAACAATCGCGCGCGTTCACCTGCTTCTGAGGCAGCTACACCAAAGCCATCTCACCTCGCAACACGTATGTATATCAACAATCAATTCGTACACTCAAGTGATAAACAATCCTTCCCATCACTCGCAGCATGTGATGGCTCGGTCGTGACACATGTACCACAAGCGAGTGCGTCAGATGTTGATCAAGCAGTGAGTGCAGCACATGCAGCTTTCACAAGAAGAGGTGAAGGAAGTTGGCATTCCTTATCACCGAGACAACGCGGTGCATTACTCTCCAAACTCTCTCAGAAGATCGCTGCAGCTACACAAGAACTCGCTGTGCTCGAATCGTTGAACAATGGTAAAACACTTCAACAATCTCTCGCAATCGATGCACCAGCATGTTCTTCTATGTTCAACTACTATGCTGGATGGGCAGATAAGATGGATAACGGACGTGTGATTGATATCGGACAAGGATTTTTTGATTATACTCTGCATCAGCCGCTCGGAGTCTGTGCACTGATTGTTCCGTGGAATCTGCCACTCATCGCAGCAGCAGCGAAGATTGGACCAGCATTGTGTACAGGGAATACTGTCGTATTGAAACCAGCTGAACAGACACCATTATCCTCATTACGTCTTGCTGAACTCATCCATGAATGTGGCTTTCCTGCTGGTGTCGTGAATATTATTACTGGTGATGGACAAGTCGGTTCACAACTCGTACAACATCCACTCGTCAACAAGATCTCCTTCACTGGTAGTACACCAGTCGGTCAACTCGTCGGTTCACTCGCCGCGAAGTCCTCCAAACGTGTCTCACTCGAGCTCGGTGGCAAGAATCCAATCATTGTGTGTGAGGACGCTGATCTCGATTCGACTGTCGAGACCGTACATGCCGCATTATTCTGGAATGAAGGTGAAGCATGTGCAAGTGGAAGTCGTATCTTTGTACACGATAAGATCTACGATGAATTTGTTCAGCGTTCCATACAACGTGCACTTCAACGTAAGGTCGGTCATTCTTTCTCTTCCTCCTCAGAAGGTATCCAACAAGGTTCACAAGTGAGTGAAGAACAGATGAATAAGATCTTAGGTTATATTGATTCAGCGAAAACACAAGGTGCTGAATTACGCTTAGGTGGATATCGTCTTGGTTCACAAGGATATTATATTGCTCCGACAATTTTTAGTGAAGTCACTGATTCTATGACTGTATCAAAGGAGGAGATTTTTGGACCAGTTATGTGTCTCACGAGATTTACTGATTATGATGATGTTCTTAAACGTGCGAACTCTACGCCATTCGGTCTTGCAGGTGGTGTATTCACACGTGATATTTCTCGCGGAACACATCTCACGCGTAATTTACATGCTGGTATTGTCTTTTGGAATTGTTATCATGTTGTGGATGTTAGCGCACCGTTTGGTGGCATGAAACAGTCGGGACAGGGAAGAGAGGGAGGTGGAATGTATGGATTGGAGGAGTATTTGGAGGTGAAGAATATTGTGCAGAAGGTTTAAGGTGAGGAAGAAAGGGATTTGTGCGCATGACAGTCTGTGCATTTTGCTTCGTGTTTATCGTTTGCATACACGAGCACATTCCATTGACAGCAATTCTCACAAATTTGCCACTAAGTTGAGCTTGCTTGCGATGTGGAACGAGCAAATGCAAAAAATGTTGGTGTTTTGAAATGTGTTTGACTTTGTTCTGTATGAAACATTGCAAAATCTTGCACACCTCAAACTCCTCTCATCTTTCTGTGTTTGCGCACATCGAAATGAGAGGAGGGTGGTAAAAAAGACGAAACAAAACACAGAGAGTAATGAATGTCAGATTGGATTCTTCTTTGAGATTGAGTGGTTTGCGTAAATCAAATGAGTGAACATTGAATTTATGCGGACTTGACGTGATCGAGGATGTATTGACGTGCCTCAGTCTCCTCACCCCATGAGCGGATGACGACACATGAGCAGCCAACAACCTTGACAGCCTTACCCTCGGCGTTGAAACGTGCGAGACCAGCCCATTCACCTAAGGTCTTGTTATCCTCAACCTTGATGAGTGGAATGGAGTGCTCCTTACAGAGTGCAGTAACAAGCTTAGTGTATGCTGGCTCATCACATGAGTTAGCAAGAACACATAAGTGTGCCTCACGACGATCGAGTGCCTTTACAGCCTCATGTAAACCACGAGCAAGACCATCATGAAACATTGAAGTACGTAAAACAATCTTCAATGCAGTCATTGGGTCGAGTGGCACTGACTCGATAACCATCTCCTCAACCTCAATATCTTGAACTCTACATGACGAGAATTGAAGGTAGAGAGGAGAAAGGAAGGATCAGGAAGAAAATCGTTTGAGGTCAGCAGAAGCAAGGATGGAGGAGTGATGATTGAAGGAATGATGATAATGCGAAGATGGTGATGCAAAGCGAAAGAATGAGAATGGAGAATAGAGACACGATGAGAATACATTGCAACAACAAGCAACAACAGAAGCCTCGATTGAATTGCGCAATTTCCTCTTTCTTCTCCTTCTGCTACTGACTCATCCGACATCTTGAAAAAATTACTTTATGTGTTTTGCTTGTCTGTATTGGTACGAGCAGGTCCTCACTGAACGTTAATCGATACTGAATGTACGATTAGGCGTGCAGTTCCCAGAGAATATGAAAAGAAAAGAAGAAAGGCAATTTGTTAGGCTGCAGAAATGACTCTGAACATCCGGGAATCACGTGCATAAGTGTAAAGAAAGTGCTGATAGTTATCCTGCTGCCAATAATTATATTATGTGGTATTTACTATTGATTCAGTGGTCGGTCATCGATTCAATAACAGGCAACGGCCTCAATCGGATTGCCTTGCGTTTTTCTTTTGTCATTCTCCTGCGCTTGTCGTGAGTTCTGTGGGATATTGCAGTAGTGTTATGGTGCATCGTTGCTGGTGTAGTCTTGTCAACATTGCATTCTATCAACTTCATTCTCCTTTATGCGCAATCTATCTGACTTTGACCTGACGACGCGACAATCGCACATCGCACGACATCGCATCGCGACATCAACTGCTGATAAACACTAACAATCTCGTTACTTTCTCTCCTGTTTGTAGCACCTTCAATTCCTCACAATGAGTCGACTTCTTTCAACCGCCACCGCACGATGCTGCGCTGCTGCAACTGCGAATACATCCGCCGCCGCCTCTCGTCGTACAGCAGTCTCCTCCTTCACTCGCCTCGTATCATCAAGCTCAGCAGTCACATCTGGATCTTCATCTGCATCTGCACATCGCTCATTCACCTCCAGCCAAGCAGCATCCTTCCAGACATCCAATCTCAGTGCACAAGCAAAATCCGCCTCATCTTCGTCCTCGTCCTCTTCGACATCCGCCGCATCAACCTCAGCTTCACGTGGTACAAACTCAGCTGGTCTATACGGATACTGGGGATTTACACCAGAGCAGGATGCATTACGTGAGATGGTCGCGAAATTTGCTGCTACTGAGATTGCACCACGCGCCGCCCAGATTGATCGTGACAATCAATTCCCAGCTGATCTGTGGAAGAAATTTGGCGATTTGGGTCTACTTGGTATTACGGTGAGTGAAGAGGATGGTGGACTTGGATTAGGATATTTAGAACATTCACTCGTCATTGAAGAACTATCACGTGCAAGTGCTTCAGTTGCACTCTCTTATGGTGCACATTCGAATCTGTGTATCAATCAACTCGCACGTAATGGAACGAGCGAACAGAAGAAGAAATATCTTCCGAAACTTATTAGTGGTGAACATGTTGGCTCATTAGCTATGTCAGAGACCGGAGCTGGTTCAGATGTCCTCGGCATGACTCTTAAGGCAACGAAAGTCTCCGGTGGATGGAGTCTGACTGGAAACAAATTCTGGATTACGAATGGACCTGATGCGAATACTTTACTTGTTTATGCACGTACTGATCCTAACTCGAAGAAGGGTATCACCACATTTATCATCGAGCGTGGAATGAAAGGATTCTCTACTGCACAGAAACTCGACAAACTCGGAATGCGTGGTTCGAATACATGTGAACTCGTATTTGAGGATTGTTTTGTACCAGATGCGAATGTAGTAGGTGGTGTGAATAATGGTGCGAGAGTGTTGATGTCAGGATTGGATCTCGAGAGACTTGTATTGAGTGCAGGTCCACTCGGAATCATGCAAGCATGTATGGATGTTGTCATTCCATATGTACATGAGCGCAAACAATTCGGTACACCGATCGGTGAATTTCAATTGATGCAAGGTAAACTTGCGGACATGTACACACAGTTACAATCATCACGTGCGTACGTATACTCGACTGCACGTGCATGTGATGCTGGATTTGTAAGCAGAAAGGATTGTGCTGGTGTTATCCTCTTCGTAGCAGAGGCTGCTACTCAAGTTGCACTACATGCGATTCAGACACTTGGTGGTAATGGATATATCAAGTGAGTACATCGGATGCAGCAGCGAGAGAGATTAGATGTCCTTGCTCGCTTTGCATTTGCTCACTGTTGCTATTTTCTCTCCTCCTTTCTCCTCCTTCCTCAGTGAGTATCCAACTGGTCGTTTCCTTCGTGATGCGAAGTTATACGAGATTGGTGCTGGTACGTCCGAGATTCGTCGTATGTTGATTGGAAGAGAGTTGTTTCAGGAGACAAAGCAATAATCGGGCAGGAGAGAACATGAGTATTTATTGAGAAGAGAAGAAGCAGGAAATCAGGCAGACGCGAGACACCACATCACATCCCCTAGCGCGACTACATTCATCGGTCGATGTGTAGTTTCGCACCATACTTTCAGCGATGTTTCCACCTTCCTTTTGCGAACCATACAGAACTCGAAAAACTAATTCATTCTCACACCTTCTCTTGCGCAATCTGAGGGCGCTGATGAGGAAGAGGAGCATGACCACCGTGACAGTCAACGGCATTGTTGATGTGTTGATGGCGCTACACAAGTTCTGTTATGCAAGATCGATTGCGCACTTAATCGGGTGAAGGACCTTTTGTGTGTTGAGAAGCAAGAGCATGCGAGATATCAAGAGGTTCATGTTGATCACGCTGTGTTGGTCACACGACCGTTCGAGACGTCTACGCAGCATTAACTTAGTTTCGAAACCGCAATTCCCGGACCGCATGCTCAATTGTCACCATCATTGTCATTACTCCATCGACATCAAGGTAAGTGGACGAACTAGGAAGTGGAGGGCGAGAGAAAGGAGAAGAGCTCACCCTGATCAGCTCAGCTAGATTGCGCTAGCTGTCAGAACTCTCAACACCGCATTGATCTCTCCGCTAGGACAAGTAGCAGAGTTGAGCAAGACTTATTATTCATTCACAAATCTTTGCGCATCCACTAACAGACACCAATCACTCCTGCACTGATCCAACCTTTACTTTCCAATTACGAGTTTGGAAACAAATGCAGCGACCGCCATTCCTTCCTCCTCATGCATTCACTTCTGCACTGTATCTCCTCTTCCTATCACTAACAATCACTCTCATCACACCCTGTTCCGCGCGTACATCCGCTCCTGCATTGCAGTTTAATCAAATGCCCTCAATTCTCGCACAGTTTAATGTGACAACAAAGGATTCTGGTACAATCGATCTCGAGATGCATGGATCCATGCAATTTTTCCCTGATCTTTACGGAGGTCAGTCACCGCACTTTGCATGCACAAGATCAGATTCATTTACCAATCAGATGCTGTTGCTGTTGTCAGAATATTCAACGTTGTCTCCCTCCTCCTTTTCAGGTCTTGCACTTCCTCTCTCGAATCGTCCTGATTTCACTGTCGATATGAATATCATGTTACCACATAAGGATGATGTCAGTAGGAACAAAAGAAGAGAGAAGAGGAACACAAGAACTGCTTCTGCTTCTTCTCACGATTCCTCTCCTCCTTTTGTTTCTCTTCTAAGGTCCCCACTGCGTGTTCTGGTCTCCACGTCTTGAATGAGTGGAATCAGACCTACGATGATGCATGGATCATTGTCGAACAATCAAGTTGTGTTATCGATCCCGTACTTCTTCTGTCCCTGCCCAATGCACGCGGTATGATATTCATGGGATGCTCACCTGATGCACCGACGAAATGTGATCAAACTCTGCAACAGTATCTTCAACAGACGATCTTTTCAGAGGCGACTATTATCTTTGTCACATATCAGGACGGAAAACGTATGGTCGATTATCTCAATGCGAAGAAGGCGCAAGCGAACGGTGCACCGATACCAAAGGATACACTCGTTATGACTATCAAATCTGCCGGCCCATTAGTAGCAAGTGAGAGACAAGCATTAATCAAGATCATGACAAATACAAGCATGACATCATTCGTGCAGGATCCGACACTTGACATCTTACCGTATTGGACGAAGGAGCTCTTTGAGAATCCATCCTGGGATCCTTGTCTGAATCGTACCAAGTCAGTGTCAAGTTGTGTGTGAAAGGGATGGCAATGCAGAAGGAATACATGCGAGATCCTCACCATCTCTCATTTTTCTTCCTTCCTTCCTTCCTTCCTTCCTTCCTTCCTTCCTTCCTTCCTTCCTTCCTTCCTTCCTTCCTTCCTTCCTTCCTTCCTTCCTTCCTTCCTTCCTTCCTTCCTTCCTTCCTTCCTTCCTTCCTTCCTTCCTTTTCTTCTACTCTCCTCTTTCCTCCTTTTGCAGAGGTATCTGGTGTGAAGGTAATCACATAGTCTTAGTGAACATGATGTATCACTTCTGGGAAACATCCCAAGGTATTCCATCTGAGATAGGTGATCTCACTGAATTGAGATATTTTAGTGTCATGTATAATCTTTGGACGGGAGCGATCCCTCAGCGTTATTGTGAATTGAAGAAGGTCAGTGCAGAGATTGCACAGATCGAGAGCGAGGGGTGTTGATGTTGTTGTGTCGCTTCCATCTGACATCCGCTCTTCTTCACTCTATTTTATCCTACCTTGTGCGGCATAGTTGAAAGTACTCTGGCTTGCATCGCAGCTCGCGCCTCCAGGAATAACCTCACTGCCTGACTGCGATTGGCCTGAGATGGAGGTCAGTGTGTATGGAGAAAGATAGAGAGAAGCAGAACGAAGTTACACACCTTCTTTCTCTTTCTTCTCCCCACAGCTACTCTTCATCGACCAGAACAGTATTCCGGCACTCCCACCCTCACTCTCCAAATGGACAAACTTGAAACGTCTCCATGCCCAGCAGAATCTCCTCACAGCTCTTCCTTCACTCTCTAATCTTACTCAACTTGAAGTGTTGGATGTATCGAGCAATCAAATTGGTGGTACTCTTCCCGTACTGGCAAAATCAGCACCGCTCAAAGTGATTGCATTCGGTGGTAATCTATTCTCAGGTCAAATTCCGACTAATGCGTTCGATGGATTAGCACAATTAGAAGTATTAGACTTGAATACGAATCGATTTACAGGTACATTACCGAAGATGGCTGGATGTACAAGTTTGAGAATATTAGATCTTTCATCACAGCGTGATCTCTCACAACCAACCGGTGGATTTACTGATGTCGATCTACCATCGAGTTATTATTCTCTTCCGAAACTTGAGGAGTTGTACCTGCAAGAGAATTCGTTGACTAATTCCGTGCTCATCTCCACAGTGAATATCAATACCCTCATTACACTCGATCTGTCTCACAACCAATACAAACTGATCAAAATTGTTGATAATTTTCCTGACGGTTGTTTATCTGATCTATTACGTTTTATGGTACCAGCATCACTTGTGAATCTACGACTAAATAACAATAACTACTCGGGTCCCTTCTTGACTGTGAGTTTCGTTCGCAGAGATTGAAGGAAGAGGAATGCCCGACAACATGGTGCATTCTTCTTGCTCAATCGCTCCTCTCTCTCTCTCTCTCTCTCTCTCTCTCTGATCAGGTCGATCCATCCTTGTTACAAAATATGCGTAAGGTCTATTTGAATGACAACAAGATCACCACACTGTGGGCAAATTTGTTTGCGACAGGTTTGATACATGTGGATTTATCGAATAATGTAATTGAATCAGATGATATGTTGGTAGGAAACCCTGGGCGCGATTTTGAATACCTGAATTTACAAGGAAATTCAAAGCTTAGCTTCAGTGAACTGCCATCATGGGCTGAACCAATCTCAACCAAATTTCAGCTCGCGAATCAGAGTTACGCATGCCAGTCACTTAATGTTAACACAGCTGCCTCGATGACATTCTTGGTCGATCCAACATTTTATAAGTACAAATATTGTGAATGTCAGGCTGGTACATTTGGTAAGGCACCTCTATGCAATGTCGTACCAAATAATGCTGATCTCAATCCATTCTCAGTGATATCATCGAAAGAGATCGGTTCAGCATTCCCAACCCTGATTCAATCTGCCGGCGGTCTCGGTAGTGAGCTGAGTGAGACTGACAGTAAGAATGTGACATCGTATTCACAAGCTTTCAGTGATTCGATGTACGGGGAGAATCGATTGGCACAAGGATTATTTACGAGTTGGTCTGTCGATTTGACAAATCTCTACTCTGATGATATCGATTTTCTCCTAGCACAAGGAACGGCTCCTCCATCGACACCAACGGTCTACCATCCAGCTTCAGCATCCAGCGTACAATCACAGTGGATGCCAGTAAGATCGATCACGGTACGACTACATATCAGCGGTACTCTCTTCACACAATTTGATGATGTCATTACAGTCTGGTCTGGTGGCGCCGATCTAAAGGGTGACCGTATCTTGACGATTCGTGGTACGGATGAGAAATCAATTGAATCAAGCTCATCTTATACAAAGACTCAAGATTATCAGATGAAGTACAATAAATCGATCGCATTCATCTCGGATCCTAGACTAATTGAAGTACAAGTTTTCGCATCACTTGTTACCGTTCAATTTACATCACGTCAGACGAGTGGCAGTCACTTCTATGCAACATACTCGTATGACTTCGTGTGTCCATCCGGATACTTCTATGATCGAGTGAGTGATCCGCAGGCACCAAAGTGTCGTGAAAACTATGCGATCTATTCAGTTAGTTCAAGTCTTCGTGCAGCCGTAATTGGTGTCAGCGCAGTCGCAATGGCGCTTGTTGCCTTCTGCACTGTCATTCTTGGCTTCTACTGGAATCATGGCGTCTTTCGTGCTGCATCGCGATCATTCATGTTGTTGATCCTAGTCATGATGGAATCAATGTCACTTGGTGCAATGTTGTACGCTGCTATACCTGAGTCAACTTCGTCAGGAAATGCAGTTTGTATCGGTCGTGCATGGTTGACATGTTTACCACTTGCTACCGTACTCGCAATTGTTCTTGCAAAGAATCGAAGGTTGTGGGCGATCTTTGGTGCGACGAAGTTGCAAGTTAAAACACACTCAGATCTCGATTTGTTGATCACTGTGCTGATCATAAGCGCATTACAATGTGTATTGCTTGCTGTATTCAGTGGTTTACCACTATCAAAGCCAGTCCTCGAACTCGGTCATGATGGCCTCAGTGACAGATTGGTGACATCATGTTCACAGGAGAGTGGATTCATGTCCTGGATTGGTGCTGAGATTGCATTCATCTGTGCACTCATGTTACCGACAGCATATCTCGGATTCATGACACGTAATTTGCCGTCGCAGTTCAACGAATCAGCGCACTTACAAAATGCATTGATCTTACTCATGTTCTTTATGGTCATCATCATACCACTTGATATCTTCATCCAGGATGATCCGACTTCAGCTGTACTCTTGCAAGGTCTGGGCCAATCCTTCTTGACACTCATGCTAACGTTGATCATCTTTGGTCCAAAGTTGTATCACATTTCTCAATCGATGTCTGACAGTAGTGGTATCAGTCATATGCATGCCACGAAGACTGCTAATTCATCAAACGGGAAACGCAGTTCGACTCCTGTTACTCCGGGAGATTTTACGAATCATGCTGTCAATTTAGCGACTGCCGCAACACCCATAGCAACTGCTACTACTGGTGTGCCACAAGGTCGAAACAGACAAGGTAGTACCAGTGTGCAACATCATCGAAAAAACAGTGGTCAATTGAATCTTCATCCACTGAATACGGATCGTCGTTCATTTTCACTGACTGCAACAACATTACCACAACAGTCAGTGAGCATGTACCGAGCACATTCGTCGAGACACCGATGCAAGTGACCATCACTCCACCAGATACGAATCTGGCTGCAGCAGGAGGAGCGGAGCTCGAATTAGCCGAGATTCAACCTCAAATCGCAAATTAACATCACCGTCGCCTATCAACTTATTTCTCCAGCCTCCTATCACCTTGTCTTTGTACTTGCTGAGCTTGATTTCGCAAAGTCGCAGTCTGTATCTCCCTTAAGCTTCTTCTCTGTATCTCCTTCCCTATCTCTATCTCCCACCCTGACATGTACCGCCTCCATTTAATCCTTCTTATACAAGTTCAAATTCACTCTTTTGAAATAACGCACTGCTTGACAACATTGAAGATTGCTGCGGACTGTGTATGTACAGAAGGCAAAACACTCAAAGCACAAAAGGCAGAGCAGGGATGACACAAGAAGCTAATGATGCTTTCGTGAGGAAATGGAATATTGACACACGCTGATGATAAAGAATGAATGATTAAGGAAAGCGAGTAAAGGTTGACTGTGTAGGTGTCTGGTGAAGCTCCTGTTGTGATTGGTGGTGGTGAGCGTGCTCCTGAAGCTGTTGAAGTTTCTCCGTTGCTGTTGTCAATGTTGCTGCTTTACTTTTGCTGAATCGAAATCGTGGTCGCTTTCGAGTTATGCGTAAGTACTCTCAATCGCTTTCATCTCTGCTTCGCTGATGACACTTCTCTTCTCTTCATTGCGAGGTATCACCAATTGATCCGGGTTAATATCACGCAACATCTTCAATGTCTCCCTCGCACTTGGTCTCAACTTACGATCAACTTGAAATAGTTGCTTCAAGATTGATTGGATTGGAAGTGGAATACTATTCTGTGAAATAGGTAGTGATTTCTTATATACACCAACCTGCATCAAAATCTGTGTAAAACTCAGATTCGCCCATGGTACCTTGCCCGTAAATAATTCCCACAGTACAACACCAACTGCATACATATCAAGCGAGGTATCTGGAGGGATGATATCTTCACCAAGTGCTTCGGGTGGGAGATAAGCGAGTGTGCCACCGATATTGGAGGAAGAACCACCACTTCCATTACTACCTGACTGTGATGACCTTCCACCATCTCTAATCGATCTCAAACTCGAACTGCACGCTGATACAGCCAAAACTTGAGCGAAGCCAAAGTCGCTCAATTTTACATCGTAATTCTGGGAGACGAGGATATTGTGTGATTTGATATCAGTATGAAGCATAGGTGGACGACATGAATGCATATAAGTGAGACCTTCGAGGATTTGGATAGAGATCGAGAGTTTCCGTTGTAATGTGAAAGCTGTTGCAAGAGCTGCTGCATTCTTTCCATGTAAACAATCAAATAGTGAAGATCTCTCCATATATTCCATGACAAGTAAAGGTTGTTTCTCATCGCGAACAGCACCGTAGACTTGTATCAAACGATTGTTATGGATGGAACACATGATCTCGACTTCACGTTCGAATGCGGAGAGGATATCTGCTGTTGTATCGACATCGATCACTTTCACTGCTGCAGGTAGACCACGATATTCAGCTGAGTAAACAGTACCAAATCCACCGCGACCAATTTGATGCTTCAGTTGAATCTCGCTACGATCGATGTTGTAACTACTGAGGATGCGGTGGGTGAAGATTGGATGTGCGGATGAGGATTTGTTGTTTTGTGCAGCGAGCATTGCTCCACCAGCAACAGCTGCACCAGCCATACCCATTGCAACATCGACACCAGATGCAGAAGCGAGCCTACTATGACTAACACTATTCGCTGTGCTACTAGCTGCACTATTTCCAGCACTCATTCCACTCGCACTAGCGATTCGACTTGAATCAGCTGAGTTGGAGAAACCACCACGTGTACTGCTGTTCATACTACTTGCACCGCCGATCACACCACTATATCCACTACCATCGTCATCATCCAGATCGTCATATGTATAAACAGTCGGTTCGGATGTTGCTGCAGAAGCTGCTGCGCCACCAGCGAGAGCACCTGCTCCTGCAGCTGCAGCAACAACAGGCCAATTCGAGCCACCAGCGACATTAACAGCACCATCCATAGGTGCTGCTTCTTCAGGTACATCATACATTCCACGGGATAATTGAGCTTGCTTACTGCTACTATGACTATTATGTATCGGATTCAGTTCAGGTGGTGTATCCATAACAGATGGAGTTGGAGGATTGTGAGATGAGGAGGATGCTGCGAGAGCACCTGCGCCTGCACCAAGAGCTGCCGCACCAGCAACTGCAGCACCTCCATTCGCTGCACGAGCAGCATCCTGTTCTGCGATTGCTTGATCCAAGCCTCTGTCTCTCGGTAGCCTGACAGGTGGTACTGCTACGATAGGACCTTTCGCGTTACCTCCACCGCTACCGACATTTGCACCTGAATTGGAGAGCGAACTGCCTGCTCCACGAGGATCACCTTCAATACCTGAGTTGACTCCTGGTGCTGCACCATTGCCTGATGCGAGGGCAGCACCACCTGCCGCACCTGCAGCAGCCGCTTGTTGTCCATTGAGGTGTGAGCCAGCTCCAGGTAGTAACTGATCTTTCTCGTTTCCACTCGCACCATTACCAGCCGCAGCACCAACACCAGCAGCGCCTTTCCTCTTCTGTTCCTTCTCTTTCTCTTTGACCTGTTTATTCGCTACGGCACTTAACCATTGTCCTGTTTCAATATCAGGATTCCTCTGTTGTGTGACTAAGATATCTTGTTCTCTCTCACGTTTCCTTCTACGATAACACAATGCAACAATAATACATACAATAATCAATACGACTACAATCGGTACAACAATAAATACGGGTAAGAGTGAATTACCTGAACCGGATGAGGAATCGGTTGTGTTGGTTTGACCACCAGGCTTCACATCAGTACCAGTGCTACTACCGTTGATTGCGGTACCGGTGGAAGAGGAAGATGAGGAAGCAGCAGTACTACTGCTACTACGTGCTGTGCTGCTACTTGAACTATGAGCTGTACTTGAAGAGGCTGTCGTTGTCGGTGGGATGGTGTTGCCACCGTTGTTGCTTGTTGATGATGATGGGGAAGCTGTGGAAGATGATGTCGCAGTGGAAGAGGGAGCAGTGGAAGATGAAGCTGCGGTACTGCTCGATGACGAAGAGGACGAATCAGCCGTGCTGCTGCTTGATGAATCAGCTGTGGAAGAGCTAGAGCTTGCTGTACTGCTATCACTTGTTGATGACGACGATGCTGTCGATGATGATGAACTCTCAGCAGTACTACTACTGACACCGCCACCATTCTTCGGTGTTCTATATCCATCTCCTGACACATACACTGCATTATTCATACCACTTCCACCTGCTTTCGCACCACCAAGCGCTAACACGGTATCACGGAATACAGCAACAGCAGGTTGGACTACTCCTTGCATGTCAGATGCTTGTGTCCAGACTGTCCATCCTCCACTTGGACTGTATTGCATGATCTTATCTGATGCTGTGAGATCCGCTGTGAGACCACCGATCATGATGATTGCATTGTTGTAGATGTTATGGCCTGAGTAAATATTTGCTGCGTTACCTGGCGCAACTGGGAGTGAAGTCCATGTACTATCTGCTGTATTAAAGCTCCACGCGTCGACCTGAGCTGAGCCATCATCAAGTAGACCACCAAACAAGAAGATATTACTCCCAAGCGCTTCCCATACAGCATGTGAACGATGCTGTGGTGCGACACTACTAAAGAACACTCGAGTCCATGTATCTCCAGACGTTGCATCCACTGCAGAAGGATCACTCGTCGTATAAACTTCCATCTCAATATTATCTTTATTCATACCGAGTAACCATAATTTCCCACCTGATGCAACGATACCAGGTGTAGCGAATTCACGTGGTAAATCTTTTTGACTCGACCATGTCACACCGAGATCTGTACTCACATATACATCTTTCAGTGCTTGTGTTGAAGAGGAAGCACCACCTAAGACATAAATCGCTTTATTGTAGAGAATACAAGCTTGATTGTAACGAGGTGGAAATCCGGATGAGGAAGAGGCGAGGTTAGAGGACCATCCTTTTGTTGGATCGGAATACTGGTAGACATCGTTTAATGGGTTGCTGGATGCATCTTGTCCTCCGATCACAATCAACATATCATCATCTGAGGAAACGACAGCACAATGTCCCTGTCTTCCACTCCAGGAAGCAGATTGATCAGAGGAAGTTGATGGTGGATGTAAGGAGAAGGGAGGGGGAGATTGTGCTGCAGCGAAGAGGAAAGGTGAGAAGGAGGAGGATGCGGAGAGAGAAGCGGCACCTGTCGATGAATACATCATGGGCTGTTGATACACCAAAGATTGTTGATCCTGCTGTTGCATTGGCATCCATGGTGAAAGAAAGAGTACGTACAGCAGTGATGTTACGATTAGTAGGAAATGTGGATGCAGGAACGGAGGTGGGAGAGAGAGTGAGTAACGACGTGATGAGGAGGAAGAGGTGGTGTGAGGATGATGCGTGTGAGATGATGGAATTGACGACATGGTTGTGCTGCTGATGCTACGTAAGTTCTGCAAGTTGCTTCTTGATCGATTGCGCACTTAATCGGCTATGAAGGACTTTTTCTGTGAGTCGACGAGGAGTTGAGAGCGGCGATGTGAGGAGATATCAAGAATGCCGTGTTGATGGATCTGATTGCATGGTTGTCTGCGCGCTGATGCACTCGTACTCGTAGACACAGTTGCATCGACTCCCTCTCTCAACATTCATTCACTCACATTCAAACGACTGCACACACTCGCAAATGGAAGTAAGCATGCAACGATGAGAATCGATTGGATTTTCGAAATTTTTGCAATCACCGAAGTTTACGGTACGTACGGGGAATGACTCAACAACTTCACTGCAATATTGGAAAAGAATTGTGATGCCTATTTGAATTCTCAGTGGTGCATTTTGTAGATTATATTAATTAAAACCTGGGGTTGCAACTTTATAAAGCTTATAATTTTCCTCCTTCCACAGGAATTATTTGAAAATTGCCCTAACAAAATTTTTCAAAGCTTTGCTTCTGTTGCCTCGCACGCACCTGCGCTAGCTCTGCATATCACACTGGTGACTATTTGGATTGATTATCGATTGGCGTATCCTCATCATCTTCATTTGCTCGAAAGCAGCGCATCCTCATCCTTCCCTCAGCAGGCGCAACAGCATCGTCCACATCCTCCTCTGATCTGCCGCTATGGACATGAGTTCCCTCCGTCGTGAGGCCGGCAACGTGCCATCCGCCGCCACACGAGAGCGTGTTCGTGCACAGGGTCGAACCGTGCAAGTAAAGAATAAAGCACCTGCCTCACGTCAGATCACTGCCGAGCAAATTCTACGTGAGGCACAAGAATTCAAGGAGGATTTTACATTGCCTCCGAAACAACAGATTACAGATCCTGCCGAGTTGAGAGAGTATCAAGGGAGGAAGAGACAAGAATTTGAAGATGGAATTCGCCGTAATCGTCAAAACATTGGATTGTGGATGCGATACGGTGCATGGGAGTGTTCGATGAATGAACTCGCTCGTGCACGCTCAGTATTTGAACGTGCGATTGATGTGGATTATCGTAATACATCGATATGGATGAAATATGCAGAGATGGAGATGAAATCACGTCAGATTAATCATGCACGTAACATTTATGATCGTGCTGTCTCCTTGCTACCGCGTATCGATCAATTCTGGTATAAATATGTCTATATGGAGGAGATGCTAGGTGAATTGGAGAAAACGCGAATCGTATTTGAAAGATGGATGAAATATCAACCGAATGAACAAGCATGGTTGAGTTATATCAAATTCGAAATTAGACATCAGGAGATTGCGCGAGCGAGAGCGCTGTATGAGAGATTCACTCTGGATCATCTCAACTTGGAATCGTATCTCAAATATGCGAAATTTGAAACGAGATATGGAAATGTACAACTGGCGAGAAGTATTTATGAGAGAGCACAGGATGAGTTAACGGAAGAGGAACGTGCAGATGAGTCGTTTTATATTGCATTCGCACATTTTGAAGAGAGGAATAAGGAATATGATCGTGCACGATGTATCTATCAGTACGCATTGGACCATATTCCGAAAGCACGTGCACGTGAGTTATATAATAAGTATGTCTCATTCGAGAAATCGTATGGAGATAAGGATGGTATTGAACTTGTTATTCTGAGCAAACGACGATTTCAGTATGAGGAGGAGATCAAACAAGCACAAGCAGCAGCTGGTACTGCAGGTGGTGTTTACAACTACGACATCTTCTTCGACTACATTCGACTCGAACAGGATCGCCTGGAAGCAATTCTCGCCTCTCACAATACGAGTGTCAACAATCCTGCACAAGTGAGCACACAAACTGCACGTATTCGTGAGATCTACGAACGTGCAGTCGCGAATATTCCTCTCGTTCGTACAGATAAGAAGTTCTGGAAACGATACATCTACTTGTGGATCTATTGGCTTGTGTTTGAGGAGTTACATATGCGTGATGTCGAGAGATGTCGTACGATTTATAACAAACTTCTGGGATCGAGTAAAGATCCACAATCGGGCATTATACCACAAGGATTCTCTTTCGCGAAACTGTGGTTGCATATCGCAAATTTCGAGGTGAGACAAGGATGTCTGGATCAAGCACGACAGAAGTTAGGTGAAGGATTAGGGCGGACATCACACTTACCTGGAACGAAATTGAAGATATTTAAAGGATATCTTGCTCTTGAGTTATCATTGGGTGCATTAGATCGTGTGAGAAAGTTATATGAGAAGTTGATTGAATTTCAACCGGAACGTGTGGAGAGTTGGCTTGATTTTGCAGCGTTTGAACAGAGGTTGAGTGAGATTGAGCGTACCCGCTCACTCTTCGAACTTGGTGTCTCACAAGCCACACTTGATCAGCCAGTCAAGCTTTGGAAAGCGTATATCGAATTCGAGACCACACATGGTACGACAGATGCAGTACGCGCACTCTACACTCGACTCCTCACAAAAACACAGAATGTCAAAGTGTGGATCTCATCAGCACAATTTGAGGTTTCTATTAAACCACCTGATTTGGCAAGAGCAAGAGCGATCTTTGAGAAAGCAGAAGCACAGTTTAAAACGAGACAGAATGAGATGCAGGAGAATGAACGTGTTCCTGGTACACTCGTACAACCAGCACCATCTGCAGATTTGTTGGGTATTAAAGAGGATCGTCTCACACTACTTCAATCATGGCGTGATTTCGAACGTAATTATGGAAGTGCAGCTGAGGTAGCACATGTGACACAGAAACTACCACAGCAACTGAAGAAGCGTAAACCGATTCTGATTGTTGATGCGAATGGTGACGAGCAGCCTGCTGGTTATGAAGAATATTATGATTATATCTATCCAGAAGAGAGTGCACGTTCTGTTGCGAATGGTTCACAGTTGATGGAGAGAGCGAAGATGTGGAAGAAACAACAGGAGATGAAACAAGCTGCAGAACAAGCAAGATTGGAAGCAGAAGCGAGAGAGATGCAGAGGAGAGAAGAGGAAGCGATGGCGGAGATTGAAGCGGAGAAACAGAATGAAGAAGGCGCAGCTGGTGCAGCGGGAGGCGCGACAACCGCAGCGATGGAACAGTAAGTAATTGTTTACTTCGTTCATCGAATTGTTCGAGAAGGTTCATGAATGTCATACATGTTCGAACTTGTTGAAAACCGAAGTCACGATCGAGATGGGGCGTGCTTGCATTGGCATCCAACGAATTACGTATATTTATGAGGAAGGCAATCGAAAAACATAGCAGAGGCGGTCAAAAGGAAAAGCAAGGCAGGAAAAATGTGAAGCAAGTGAGGGAAAGAGAAAGTATAACATGAAGAACGGAGGGAAGTGATAGAAATGTACTCTACTCGTCATGTAAGTGACGAGGGTGAAGTGGAAGAGCAAAGAGGCGATGAGGAATGATTGGAGTGTTGATCGAACGCTAGTCAGTTCTTCACTGTATGCTCGGCTGAATAGCAGCAAGTTCGATCTCTGCTACTACTGCTGCCAGTGTTGGTGTTGGTGTTGTTGGTGTTGGCGATTCATACATGGCGCGATCATCACGAGTGGCTGCAGCAGAAACAGCTGTATCATCACCAGTCGAATGATCTATCTCGGGTTTGGTCACTGTTACTTGTAATTGAATCTCGTCGGTTGCAGTCGCACTCGCACTTATTGATTCGCTTATTGATGGCCGTTGCCTTATTGGGGTGCCTGTGGCTAGGAATGATCGACCACGCGAATGTGTATGTCGAGTTGGGTCGACGGGTGTTGTTACTGCAGGAGTTTTCATTTTGCCAACATTGTTACAACCTTGTCGGCCATTATTGTCGAGTTGACCATTCATGTGCTGTTCCTGGCTTCCCTGTCGATTTCTTCCTGTTACTACAGCAGCTGAAGTTAGTGACTTATTCGGATTTTGCGGCTGTGTCACAGGTGTTGAACTGCCACGTTTACCACTGTTGTCAACATTAGGAGAAGAAAGGGGCGTCTGCGTGTGACCACGAATATCGCTCGATTGCGTAACAAACCAGATTTTGGGACCAAAGATAATCAGTGTCAGCATGATCGTTAAAAATGATTGACCTAATCCTTGTAACAGTACGGTTGAACCAGGATCATCCTGTATGAAGACATCAAGTGGTATGATAATGACCATAAAGAACATGAGCACGATCAATGCATTCTGTAAGTGCGCTGATTCATTGAACTGTGATGGCAGATTACGTGTCTTGAATCCTAGATATGCAGTTGGTAGCATGAGTGCAGCGATGAATGCAATCTCAGCACCAATCCAAGACATGAATCCACTCTCCTGTGAACATGACATCACTAACATAGAACTGAGACTACCCTTTCCTCGCTCGAGTACAGGCTTGGATAATGGAAGGCCACTGAATACAGCAAGTAGAATACATTGCACCGCACTGATCAGAAGTACAGTGATCAACAGATCAAGATCTGAGTGTGTTTTAACTTGCAACTTCGTCGCACCGAATATTGCCCACATTCGTCGATTCTTTGCAAGAACAATCGAGAGTATGGCTGCAAGTGGTAAACAAGTCAACCATGCACGACCAATACATACAGCCGAACCTGTTGAAGCCAAGTGAACATCCGGTACAGCAGCATATAACATTGCACCCAGTGACATTGATTCCATCATGACTAGGATCAACAACATGAATGATCGCGATGCAGCACGAAAGACGCCATGATTCCAGTAGAAGCCAAGAATGACAGTGCAGAAGGCAACAAGCGCCATTGCAACAGCACTGACACTATGTACAGTGCTACGAAGACTTGAACTGACAGAATAGATTTCATAATTCTCACGACACTTTGGTGCCTGCGGATTAGTGATTCGATCATAGAAGTATCCTGATGGACATACGAAGTCATATGAATATGTTGCATAGAAGTGCAGTCCACTTGTCTGACGTGATGTAAACTGTACAGTTGTGATTGATGAGAATACTTGCACTTCGACAAGGCGAGGATCGGAGATAGCCGATATTGAAGTATGGTATTTGTGCTGATATTCTGGAGTACTAGTGTAAGGAGACGATAATTCCTTTAATTTCTTATCCGTACCACGAATCGTCAAGATACGGTCACCCTTCAGATCAGCACCACCAGAGAAGATCGTAAGAACATCATCAAATTGTGTGAAAAGTGTACCACTGATATGTAACCGAACTGTAATTGATCTTACTGGTGTCCAATGCGATTGTACATCGGATGGCTGAGATGGACGATAGACTGTTGGTGTCGATGGAAGGTTGATGCCTTGTGCGATAAGAGAATCAACATCGTCCGAGTAGAGATTTGTCAAATCGACAGACCAACTCGTCATGACTCCTTGAACGAGTCGATTCTCACCGTACATCGAATCAGAGAATGCTTGAGCATAGGTTGTTATATTTTGAGTGCTCGTTTCTGTGAGATTGCTGCCAATACCACCAGCTGATTGAATCAGTGTTGGAAATGAAGTACCAATTTCTTTCGATGATATCACTGAGAATGGATTGAGATCAGCATTATTTGGTACAACATTACATAGGGGTGCTTTACCAAATGTACCAGCCTGACATTCACAATATTTGTACTTATAAAATGTTGGATCGACCAGGAATGTCATCGAGGCAGCTGTGTTAACACCGAGTGACTGACATGCGTAACTCTGATTCGCTCGTTGAACTCGTGTCGTCTGAGGATCAGCCCATGACGGAATATCATTATACGTCAATTTCGGATTCCCTTGTAAATTGAGATACTCAAAATCCTTACTTGGACTCGAGTTGATAAATGAATCGGATTTAATTTCATTATTCGATAAATCCACATGTATCAAACCTGTCGAAAACAGATCGGCCCACAATGTTGTGATACGATTATCATTCAAGTACAGTTTACGAATACTTTGTAGGAATGTTGGATCGACCTGACCAATGAGAGAGAGAGAGAGAGAGAGAACGAGTGAGTAAGAATGCATTCATGTCGTCGAATAATCATCCCCTCACCCAATCTCTGCGAGCCGAAAATTACATTTGAGAGGGTTCCGTAAATGGAGTTGTGGTTTAGTCGTAATATCGTGAGTGACGGTGACACAAGATAACGCAAGAGATCAGCGACAGTACCGTATGGTTGTGAATCAGGACGCGGGTTGATTAGTGTGTAGTTGTTATGTGATAGGTCGAGTATGGTGAGTGACAACATTGCACTCATGGTCAGTACTTGTGTATTTGTCAACGAATTCTCTTGAAGATATAATTCCTGCAACTTATGTAATGAATAGTAGCTTGTTGGAAAATCGTCAGTAAATCCACCAGTCGCCTGTGAGAGGTTACGTTGCGATGATAAATCCAATATACGTAGATTCGTGCATCCGACCATCTTCGGTAGTGTACCTGTGATTCGATTTGAATTCAGATCTAATACTTCTAATTGTGCTAATCCATCGAACGCATTAGCCGGAATTTGACCTGAGAATCGATTTGTACCAAGGCCGATAACCTTGAGTGGTGCTACAGATGAGAAGGCTGGTATTGAGCCAGTAATGGCATTGATTGAAACATCCAACACTTCCAAGTTGGTCAAATTCGCGAATGACGGCAATACTGTGAGTCGATTTTGCCCAGCATACAATCGCTTGAGATTATACCATTTCGAAATCGATGGTGGTAGGGCGGTAAGACTGTTATGATCGATCCAGAAATCCTGTTTAAAGAGAGAGAGAGAGAGAGAGAGAAAGAACAACATAAGCTAAGAAGTTGTTCTTTTGACCTTCTCGCTCACATAGCCTCTTTCCCACACTGACCTCCATCGCCGGCCAATCGCAATCTGGTAATGAAGTAAATCCACCAGCAGCGAGTTGCGATCCAAGCCAGAGTACTTTCAACTATGCCCCGCGCAAGGTAGGAAACAAACAGAGAACACAAATGAATATGGATATCGAATAGAAGCGCGCGGCAACATCAACACATCTTGCGCTTTATCTGTGCAGCTCCTTCACTGACCTTCTTCAACTCACAATAACGCTGAGGGATTGCACCATTCCATAGATTATACATTACACTAATATATCTCACTTCAGTCAAATCCGCAATCTCTTCAGGTATGACACCAGTGTTGAGAGCCCAGAAATGATAATTCAGAGCCACCATGACGATGTTGTTACCTTCACACCAGATTCCTCTGTTCAGAGCACGAGAGAGAGAGAGAGAGAGAGAGAGAGAGAGAGAGAGAGAGAGAGAGAGAGAGAGAGAGAGAGAGAGAGAGAGAGAGAGAGAGAGGAGGGAGAGAAATTTAGCGTCTACTTTTATATACCTGAAATACATCTTCCCTCCATCTCGACTGGGATGGTGATACTGACTGGGTACGATTCAAGCATGGATCCCAAGTTAGATCCTCAAATAGGTCCTTCTTCCAATAAGGTAAGAAATCTAAATTCGGATTGCGCACGAACGACGTCATACTCGTATTTGTCATAATCTTGATCAATGCTTGTCTCTCGCTCGCTACAAGTGGACCGGCCGACTTGATTGTCATAACAAGAGTATCCTTCGGTATCGGTGCACCATTCGCCTGTGCTTTCTTTGCATTCAGATAGTCCATTATACGCTTTCCATCTTCATACGTGATGCCGATAATAGTCGAGTTGTGAATCGGCAAGAGTACCATCAGCTGTTGAAGTGTCTCATCACAGTTATACGGTGGATCCGGCGAACAGCCTGCAACAATTACGCCTCTTGCACCTGACGCCACAGCGAAGAGATATCGCCCATCAGTACATGATGATTGTTCCATGAGTATCCATGAATCTGTGTATGTCTGATTGAATTCATTCTGAGTACGCAAGTTGGAGGAACAAGCGAAGATGTCCTGGCAAAGGGGGAGGGGGAGGAGAAGAGAGCAAGGACGAGATGTCAGGCACATCGAAATCAAAATAAAAGTTGTTCCACTCACCCCCTCATCTTTTCAATACTGACGTCATCTTTGTGCGGTAACATGATATTCATATCAATCGTAAAATCAGGACGATTTGATAGTGGAAGCGCGGCTCCTGAAAGGAGGAGAATCAAGAAAGAGGAAGGGAGTACGACCGTGTTGAGCATTCACAAGAAGATCGGAGCGAATCGAAACGAAACATGTTCCACTTCTACCTCGCTGTGTCACGCAGGCTGTTGCCTGACCAGAAACGAGGGTTGGGAAGAACTGCATATTATTATTTAATTGCATCTCGAGATCAATTGTAGCGCTGCCCTTCGTTGTCAGATTGAAGGATACAATATTTGAAGGCATCCCTTTGTACTGTGGTACAGGTACTGATGTACGAGCTGCATCGGATGGTGTTAGAAGAATGAGAGTTGCGGCTGGTAAGGAGAGGATGAGCAGTGGTAGGACTAGGAGAACGAACCATTTGAGTCGCCATTGACAGTGTTGACAGTAATGATGCGCCATGATTCTCGTGAATCCCCGAGTTAGTTCGGAAGAGTACACCCTGCTCCGCTATCAGAGGAAGTGGATGAAATAGCGGAGATGAAACATGCGGATGAAAGCAGGTGAAACCGCCAGTAGTGCGCGTGTGGACCGTCTGATTGACTCACGTGGAGCATTGCCTTCTAACACTGACAGAGCACTGATCATCATGCGATTACAAAGAACAGATCCCGTACTGTGAATGGAGTTGGTACACTTGCTGGTGGATGCTCTCGGAGCACGAGGATCTTAGGATGCCTCAACAAAAAATCATCACGCCCATCCAATCTTACTCAGTGATGGTCCTACTGATGGACACAGCATCCAAACTGAATCTGACCCACAATACTCTCACTCACATCAGTAGCAGCAGTGCCTCTGAGCGTGAGATCAAGAGATGTATGAGATCGACTCACCAAGCAAGCTCCTCAACCATCAACGACCGAACGAGTCACCTGCCATCAGATCCAGCTCGTGACTACACTTGTCTGTGTTCGTGTGTGACAGCGTAGCAACTCTATAGATTCTTTCACACTTCACTCGGAGTGTCTCGATCGGGCAGGGGGACGCGGATGAGACCACATGCTATTGATTAGTGCGCACAAAATCGAAAATAAAACCGTAATCGATGAAACCATGCGATTTCAGCGATCCGCTGCATTCTGCTCCATTCTCATTGTCATTGACATTACCATCTCACACTGAGGTAGGTGGACGCAAGACAGATAGGAATTGAGAAGGACACGCGGAGAGCGAATCATACGAGGTTGCTTGCACTCGACTCGATTCATGTAACCAACATGTCCGACTCTCCTAATACTACATGATTGATCTTTCTCCGATGTCTGTCCCTTCAACAAACTAGTAATAGTATTGGATCAGAGTAACCATTCACTTGTGACGTATACCGACAGTCTGTCAAACCCATCACCTGACGAGAATGCACCAACCCTCACCTTACCTTCCATCCCGTCATGCACTCGCATCACTACTTCTCTTCCTCCTTCTCTCACTAACAATCACTCTCACACCATGCTCAGCGCGTACATCAGCGCCGCAGCTCCAGTTTAATCAGATGTCAACCGTTCTCGCACAGTTTAATGTTACAACAAAGGATTCTGGTACAATTGATCTCGAGATGCATGGATCGATGCAGTTCTTTCCTTCGATTTTTGCAGGTTGGTTGGAGGAGAAGGAGAGAGAGCGGGACTTGATTTTGATTTGTATTTCAAGCAACGTGAATGTGATGCTCAACTGTTTTGCTGCGTCTTCTCTCTTCATCCTCCTCTTCAGGTATTGCGCTTCCACTATCGAATCGCCCTGATTTTACCATTGATATGAATGTTATGCTACCACACAAGGATGATGTCAGTGAAGCAGCAGCTGCAGCAGCAGTAGCAGAAGCATGAGCAACAGTGTAGAAGGAAAGTCCTTCATCTTTCGCTCTTTGCTTCCTCCTCGCTTGTATTCTCCTCCTTCTTCGACAGGACATCCACGCGTGTTCTTCACCTCTGCGCACAATGAATGAATTCAATCAAACCTACGCCGATTCCTGGATCCTCATTGAACAATCCTCCTGTGGCGAACAACGATATATTCTCGCTGCAATGTCAGGAGCAAGAGGCGTAATTGTTGCAGGCTGTTCGCCGGATGCACCTTATAATTGTGATCCTACTCTGCAGCAGTTGATGATCATCACACCTATTCCTGGCGCGACTGTGATTAGTGTGACATCTGCTGACGGGAAACGCATGATGGATTATCTGAATGCAAAGAAAGCACAGGCGAATGGTGCACCGATACCGAAGGATACTCTTGTTATGACAATCAAGTCGGCCGGTCCACTTGTAACGAGTGAGAGACAAGCATTGATCAAGATCATGACAAATACGAGTATGGGATCGTTTTTGATGAATCCTAGTTACGACATCTTGCCGTATTGGAAGAAATCAATGTTTGAAGATCCGAATTGGGATCCATGCTTGAATCGGACGAAGTGAGTGGTAGTGTTCAAGTCGAGATAAGAGAGAGGATGCATTGTGAGTTCACCAAAAGTGGATGCCAGATTTCTCACACTCGTCTCTTTCCATGGAACAGAGGAATCTGGTGTGAAGGCAACAATATCGTTATCGTCTCCATGCTCTACCATTTCTGGAATCTCAATACCGGTGTGATACCACCTGAGATAGCCGACTTGACAGAGCTGCGATATTTTAGTACACTCTCGAACTTATGGTTTGGACCAGTGCCTCAGCGTTATTGTGAGTTGAAGAAGGTCAGTGAAGGAGCTGCACAGATAAAGCGCAAGATGTGTTGATGTTGCCGCGCGCTTCTATTCGATATCCATATTCATTTGTGTTCTCTGTTTGTTTCCTACCTTGCGCGGAGCATAGTTGAAAGTACTCTGGCTTGCATCACAACTCGCTCCTCCAGGAATAACCTCACTACCAGATTGTGACTGGCCAGCAATGGAGGTCAGTGTGTTTCTTGAGCAAAGAGGAGAGAGCTGGAGACAATTACTCAATCGATTAACCTTCTTTTCTCTTTTCCATTCTTCCCAACAGCAACTCTGGCTCGATGGCAACAGTCTGACCTCCTTGCCTCCCTCCATGTCTCGCTGGACGAACTTAGCACGTCTACATTCACAACGCAATCTCCTCACATCCTTACCATCCTTAGCGAACTTATCTTCACTCATTCATTTCGATGTCTCGAATAATGCGATTACTGGACAGATTCCAACACTTTCGAAGGCAGCACCACTTAAAGTATTCGCATTAGGTACGAATCAACTCTCAGGTCAAATCGCGTCTGACGCGTTTGATGGACTATCTCAACTTGAAGTATTAGACTTGAATACGAATCGATTTACAGGTACATTACCGAAGATGGTCGGATGTACGAATCTCAAAATTTTAGATCTTTCGTCACAGCGTAATCTCTCCCTCACGACAGGTGGATTTACTGACGATTGGCCTGACAGTTATTATGCACTTCAGAAACTCCAGGAATTGTATCTCCAAGAAAATTCGTTGACGAATTCAAAAGTTTTAACTACTTCCACAATGGTTTCACTCACGACAATCGATCTGTCTCACAACAACTACAAGCTTATCCCTCCTTCCAATACCACACTCGGTTTGGTCTCCGATCTCGTCGGTGTCATGCTGGCTCCATCGCTCATCACACTTCGATTAAATCACAACTTGTTAAATGGTGCATTTGGACAAATCGATACCACTTACATGCAGAACATTAGGAGGTTGTATTTGAGCAATAATAAAATTACCACGCTGTGGACGGATGTAAGTAACACGAAAAAGAGGGGGGTGCGTGATGTAGAATCGACAAGGCAACTCATTCCTTTCTTTCCTCTCCCATCTCAGATCTTCTCAAGTGGTGTCATCTACCTCGATCTCTCCAACAACGAAATGGTTTCGACTGATGAGTTTCGAACAACAATTTATCCAGGTAGAGATTTTGAATATCTCAATTTACAAGGGAATCCGATGTTGACGTATAATGATATTCCGTCATGGACAAATGCTGTAACAACGAAGACACAACTAGCGAATCAGAGCTATGCATGTCAATCACTTAGCGTCAATACAGCTGTTGAGATGACTTTCTTAGTTGATCCAACATTTTATAAGTACAAATATTGTGAATGTCAGGCTGGTACATTCGGGAAGGCACCTCTGTGTAATGTTGTACCAAATAATGCTGATCTCAATCCATTCTCGGTGATATCATCAAAGGAAATCGGTTCAGCATTTCCAACATTGATTCAATCAGCTGGTGGCATTGGCAGCAATCTCACTCAGACAAGCAGCACAAATGTGACTAGCTATGCACAAGCTTTCAGTGACTCCATGTACGGCCAGAATCGTCTCGTGCAAGGTTTATTCACGAGTTGGACGATAGATCTGTCAAATCTCTACTCGGATGATGTCGATTCTCTCATCGCTGAAGACATCGCTCCTCCGTCGACACCAGCTGTTTATCATCCAACTTCGGCATCTGCTATTCTCTCCGAGTGGACTCCCGTACGATCAATTACAGTGCGGCTACATGTCAGTGGTACAACATTTACACAATTTGATGATGTTATTACTATATTCTCTGGTGGTGCCGATCTGAAGGGTGACCGTATCACATCGATTCGAGGTACAGATGTGAAACCAGTGGTATCAAACTCGTCCTATACAATCACTCCTGAGTATCAACAGACTTACCGAACTTCAATCTCGGCACTATCAGATCCGCGCCTCATCGAAGTACAAGCGTTTGCATCAGTCGCTACGGTGCAGTTTACTTCACGTCAGACAAGTGGCGAGTACTTCTATGCAACATATTCATACGACTTCGTTTGTCCAACAGGATACTTCTACGACACGATCACCAACCCAACTGCACCGAAATGTCGCGCGAATTATGCAATCTATTCCGTTAGTTCAAGTCTTCGTACTGCTGTATTCGGTGTCGGGGCAGTTGGCATGTTCATCACTAGCGTGTGTCTCCTCGTTCTCGGATTGTACTGGCAACATGGTGTATTTCGTGCAGCATCGCGATCGTTCATGTTACTCATTTTAGTAATGATGGAGTCGATGTCACTCGGTGCAATGTTGTATGCTGCTGTACCTGAGTCAACTTCATCAGGTAAGGCTGTATGTATCGGTCGTGCATGGCTGACCTGTCTGCCGCTCGCATCCGTGCTTGCAATTATGTTGGCAAAGAACAGAAGATTGTGGGCGATCTTTGGTGCTACCAAGCTGCAAGTGAAGGTGCACTCAGATTTCGATCTCTTGGCAACTGTGCTCATTATTAGTGCATCGCAATGTGTTCTCCTCGCTGTATTTAGTGGCTTGCCTCTATCAAAGCCTGTCTTCGAACTTGGACACGGTAGTCTGAGTGCTACACTCGTCAAGTCATGTTCGCAAGAATCAGGATTTATGTCCTGGATTGGTGCAGAGATTGCATTCGTCTGTGCACTCATGTTACCAACAGCATACCTCGGATTCAAGACACGTAATCTGCCATCACAGTACAATGAATCAAGTCATTTACAGAATGCATTGATCGTGCTCATGTTCTTTATGGTCATTATCATTCCGCTCGATATCTTCATTGAGGACGATCCAGGTTCAGCCGTACTGTTACAAGGATTAGGTCAATCATTCCTCACAATCGTGTTGACACTGATTATCTTCGGTCCCAAAATATGGTATGTATTTCAAAATACAGATCTTCGTGATGGTAATGGCACACAGGTCAGTTATGATTCGAAATATTCGAACGGTAGTGCACTCAATGCGAATGCCAGTCATGTTGGTGTTAGTCATGTTGGTAATATGTCGAAACGTCTTTCAATATCGGGTGGTGAGCACACAGCCTCCGTGCATCCAAACAAACTCTCAGTTGGTCAAGGAGGTCACGAAAGACAAGCAAGCAACAGCGTACATCAACATCAACGAGGTAGTAGTACTGATCGTCGCTTAGTTCATCTGACGCTGACATCTGTACCACGACCACCATCAGCAGCGAGTGAACGTACGTCAAGTGTCTCTACAGTCGAGAATCAACCTTCGATGCAGTTGACTGTCACGGCACCAGAAGAGACGAATCACGATTCCGCAGAGCTGACACACGAAATACCAACAGCGGTGGTTCAACTCGCTGATCAGTCAAATCTATCAGCACAGGTTGTTCCCGACTATCATGCGGAATCACTGTGTGAGACACCACCTCCTCCACCACCAGCAGCGGAAGTTCAACTTACCGATATTCAGCCTCAAGTGCAGTAGGCTTACTAGTGGCTCTTCTCCACTCTCATTACTCTTCTCTCGTCCATCTCACTATCATCCTATTCACATTCATGCGCACGCACATAGATGATTTCTGCTTTTAGTACACTCTATTTCGTATTACCCCTCGCTTGCATATCTCTGACCTTTCATGTTTTTACCTCTCCTTACATTTCTATCCTCACAACTCTAAGTTTAAGTACTAATCTCGCTTTTCAAAGTATTCCTCCCACTCAACTCAACCGACAATTTGAACTCGCTTACTGCTTGCGCTTCTTGGTTGCACTAGCAGCTGCGTCCTCTCCTTTCTCATCTTCTTTCTCTTCTTCTGCCTTTCTCTTACTACTTGCTGTCTTCTTTGGTGCAACTACTGCCTGCAGATGAGGTGAGAGTGCTACTATCTCACACGTCTAACGTCCGTGGTTGACGCAGAATCCGATGTACAATGTATGGAAAGGCGACACGCGTTCTTGCATTATTCAATACATTTTGCCTTCGAATCAGCTCACCACAGCGCTTAGCACCAGCGCGTTCACAAGCACATCACATTCTGACGTACTCCGTACTGAAGTATAAAAGATTAAGCAGTAACTCGAGAGAAATTCACTGCTGTTGGCAACAAGCGCAAAAACAAAGTTTAATTTCTGCATGCGTCAACATCACGACCGGAAAGGAATTCAAGCGAGGCAAGTAAAGTATTATTTGGCTATGAATGTAAAATACTTCAAGTTTGCATTGGATATTATTGTACTTGCGGTTGAATTTCCGTAAGTTCTGCCTTTGATTCACGCGTTTCTACGCGATCATGAGTGACAGGCATAGCCGCAGCTGATGGATTCGTTTCTTCTGGTGCAGTGACAGTTAGTTGCAATGATGAGAGGAGACTATCAACAGCAACAGATGCGCTCGCAGCGCGCTCACTGACGAGTGGTTGACGTGGTACTGGTGCTGGTGTTGCTGTCAGTGGAAACGAACGACGATCTGCATTTGAAGCTGTTGTCTTGTTCGCCTCGCCTGTACTGAGACTACCTCGCTTACTGGTCGACAATCGACCTTGCTGTTTCTGCTGTTGCTGCTGGTCCAAGCTACCCTGTCTGTTCCGGACAGCAACAACAGGAGCGGTATAATCAGCTGGTGTGATAGGAGTTGAACTGTGTTTCATACCCACATTGGAATTGGTCTTCTTCGTAGCGTGACCGTGACCTCCGTGAACATCGGAGGATTGCATGACAAACCAGATTTTGGGACCAAAGATAATCAGTGTCAGCATGATCGTTAAAAATGATTGACCTAATCCTTGTAACAGTACGGCTGAACCAGGATCATTCTGGATAAAGATATCGAGTGGGATGATGATGGCCATAAAGAACATGAGTAAGATCAATGCATTCTGTAAATGTGCTGATTCATTGAACTGTGATGGCAGATTACGTGTCTTGAATCCGAGGTATGCTGTTGGTAACATGAGTGCTGCAATGAATGCAATCTCTGCACCGATCCAAGACATGAATCCACTCTCCTGTGAACACGATGTAACTAACATAGAATTGAGACTGCCCTTGCCTAATTCGAGTGCAGGCTTTGATAAAGGCAGTCCACTGAAGACTGCAAGTAGAACACATTGCAGTGCGCTGATAATAAGTACAGTTACTAATAAATCGAGATCTGAGTGTGTTTTCACTTGCAACTTCGTCGCACCAAATATTGCCCACAATCGTCGATTCTTTGCGAACATAATTGATAAAATCGCTGCGAGTGGTAAACAGGTCAACCATGCACGACCGATACAAACAGCAGAACCTCTTGAGGTTGAGTTTTCAGGTACAGCAGCATATAACATTGCACCGAGTGCCATCGACTCCATCATCACTAAGATGAGTAACATGAACGATCGTGATGCTGCACGAAATACGCCGTGATTCCAATAGAATCCAAGAAAGATGATACATAGAGCAGCGAGAGCCATTGCGACTGCACTAACACCGATAACGGCGTTGCGAAGATCAGCGTCAACTGAGTAGATTTCATAATTCTCACGACACTTCGGCGCTTTGAGATTGGTGAGTCGATCGTAGAAGAAGCCCGATGGACATACGAAGTCGTAAGAGTATGTAGCATAGAAATGCAGTCCACTCGTCTGACGTGATGTGAATTGTACTGTAGCAATCGGTGAGAATATTTGTACTTCGATGAGACGAGGATCAGATACAGCCATAATCGAAGTGTGATGCTGCTGCTGATAATCGGCAGTGATGGTGTACGATGAGGATGAGCTGACAGGTTTCTCATCTGTACCAAGAATTGTCATGATACGATCACCCTTCAAGTCAGCACCACCAGAGAGGATCGTAATGGCATCATCAAACTGTGTGAAAGTTGTACCACTGATATGTAATCGTACTGTGATCGATCGCACTGGCGTCCATTCCGAATGAATATCGGATGATGCAGTTGGATGATAAACAGCTGGTATTGTAGGTGGAGTGGTACCTTGCGCGAGGAGCAAATCGATATCATCAGAGTAGAGATTCGTCAAATCGATTGTCCAACTTGTGAATAATCCTTGTGCTAAGCGATTCTCACCGTACATTGAATCAGAGAATGCTTGCGCATACTTGATTACGTTATTCTGAGGATTTGTCTGAGTGAGATTACTGCCGATACCACCAGCGGATTCAATCAGTGTTGAAAATGCGTCACCAATCTCCTTTGATGATATCACTGAGAATGGATTGAGATCAGCATTATTTGGTACGACATTGCATAGAGGTGCCTTACCAAATGTACCAGCCTGACATTCACAATATTTGTACTGAAAAAATGTTGGATCGACCAGGAATGTCATCGCCACAGCAGTGTTAACACTAAGTGACTGGCATGCGTAACTCTGATTCGCCAGTTGAACACGTGTCGTGATCGGATCAGCCCATGCAGGCAGATCATCGAATATCAGTTTCGGATTCCCTTGTAAATTGAGATACTCAAAATCCTTCCCTGGAAAACCTTGCGTGAAGTATGATGATTCGATCTCATTATTCGATAAATCGAGATGAACGACACCGGTCGAAAAGACTTCTCGAAAGATGGAGGCGATGTGATTGTCGTTGAGATAGATCTTTCTGATCGTCTGCATGAAGGTTGGATCCGGGCTGAGGAGGCAGAGAGAGAGAGAGAGAGAGAGAGAGAGAGAGAGAGAGAGAGAGAGAGAGAGAGAGAGAATACATGAGCAAGAAGGTAGAGTCATGTTGGTACTCATCTTCTCACTCCAATCTCTATGAGGGCGAAACTTACATCCCAAAAGGTCCGCTGTAATTGTTGTGATTTAAACGCAATATCGTGAGTGATGGTGACATCATATCTCGCAACATATCTGAAACAGCGCCGAGTGGATACTGCGACACGAATGGAATCAGTCGAAATTGATTGTGACTCAAATCTAATATTGTAAGTGATACCATAGTGGAAATAGTGAGCTCGTAGGTATTATAAAGCGAATTTTCTTGCAGATATAATTCCTGCAATTTCTGCAGTAAAAAATAGGTCCTTGGAAAATCGTCGGTAAAACCGCCTGACTGATGTGATAAATCACGCTGCGATGATAGATCTAATATTCTCAGACTTGTACATCCAACCATATGAGGTAATTTGCCTGTGAATCGATTTGTATTAAGGTCCAATACTTCTAATTGTGATAGTCCATCAAATGCGTCAGTCGGAATTTGACCTGAAAGCTGGTTTGTACCCAAAGCGACCACTTTGAGTGGAGCAGATTTTGATAGAGTCGGAATCGTGCCAGAGATTTTATTACTTGATAGATCGAGATACTCAAGGTTAGTTAGATTCGCAAAAGATGGCAAGAAAGTGACGAGATTCTTTTGAGCGTAGAGACGCTTCAGGTTCGTCCATTTCGACATCGACGATGGGAGGACGGTGATACTATTCTGTTCAATTACGAGCTCCTATTGGACGTAGGAGAGGTGAGAATGCGCGATTGTGAGAAACGAGAAAGAGAGAGAGAGAGAGAGGATTGAGATTGAGATTGAAATCCAGAAAGTGAGATAAGTATGAGAAGCTGTTGAAGTCGACGTTCGATTGTCTCACATCTCTTTGCTCCAAACTGACCTCCATGGCTGGCCATTCGCAGTCAGGCAGGGAAGTGATTCCAGGTGGTGCGAGCTGCTGTCCAATCCAGAGAACTTTTAACTGAGTGAGTAGAAGAGTGGATATCAGATGGAAGCGACATGGCAACATCAATAAACCTCGTCCTCTCGAGCTGTGTAGCTTCCTTCACTGACCTTCTTCAGCTCGCAGAATCGTTTTGGCAGGTCTCCTGTCCATAGATTATAATCAACACTAAAATATCGCAATTCAGTCAAGTCAGCGATCTCAGGTGGAATTCCGTGTGAAGTCTCCCAGAAGTGATAATTCAAATTTATGAGAACGATGTTGTTACCCTCACACCAGATACCTCTGTAGATTCAAAAGGAGGAATGAGAGACCAGCGTAAGAGGGAGAGGAGAGGGAGAGAAGTCAAATGAGAAAGGTCCAACAGCACGTTCTCTCTCTCTCTCTCTCTCTCTCTCTCTCTCTCTCTCTCTCTCTCTCTCTCTATTTTAACTTGGATACTAACTTCGTACGATTCAGACACGGATCCCAAGTTGTATCTTCAAACAGTCCCTTCCTCCAATACGGCAAGATATCGAGAGTTGGAACCTGCAAGAAGGATGTCATACTTGTATTAGTCATAATCGCAATCAATGCTTGTCGCTCACTCGCTGCGAGTGGACCAGCTGACTTGATCGTCATGGCGAGAGTATCCTTTGGTATCGGTGCACCATTTGCGAGCGCCTTCTTCGAATTGAGATAATCGACCATTCGTTTTCCGTCAGCATATGTAACACTAATAACTGTCGCACTCGCAATCGGCCTGGCCACCAGTACTTGCTGCAAGGATGGATCGCAGTTGTAAGGAGGTGCTGGAGCACAGCCCATAACAATCACGCCTCTTGCACCTGAAGCTGCAGCATAACCATATCGCTCTTCCGCACATGCTGATTGTTCCATGATGATCCATGCATCCTTGTATGTCTGATTGAATTCATTCTGAGTACGCAATGGAAGTGAACAGGCAAATATGTCCTGTTGAGAGGCAGGAAAATAGGAAGAACAGCAAGGAAATGGAAAGAGGAAAGGAAGTGAGAAAAGGGCCTTGACTGCTGTTGCTATCGAGATCCTCATTTTCACACTGACATCATCCTTGTGCGGCAACATGATATTCATATCAATCGTAAAATCCAGACGATTCGATAGCGGTAGTGCAATACCTGAGGGAGAAGGAGAAGGGAAGGAAGGGACGAATGAGATGTTTCACAATTCGATTCAATACTGACTGCTTCGAATCCTCTCGTTTTACTGACCCGAGTAAAGCGAAGGGTAAAATTGCAAGGCACCTGAGATCGCAAGATCCATCGTATCAGTATCACGAGTCGTCAGGTTGCAGGATGCGATTTTTGTTTGCATCTGATTAAATTGAAACATCGGTGCTGAGTTGCGTGCTGTGCATGGCGTGATAAGAGTGATCGTTGTGAGTGAGAGGAGGTGGAGCAGCTGCAGCAGGAGCAGAAGTACTACACTTCTTCTTCTGCATTGGGATGGGGAGAGAATGAGGGTCTGTCTCATCCTGCGAGTGGTACCACTGGTAGTTGTCGATGAGTGGCAAATTTCGGTCAACGAGCGACAAAGAACCAATCTGACGAAAGAACAATAGAATGCACTCGAGGTGAACAACGAGCAAGGAGCTCGCAAATTTGCATTGTCTCACAGTTTCGTCTCAATTAAGCGCGTGACAGCCAAATCAGGCACCTGACCCTGTATGACCCAACACGCCTCTCGATGATGATGATTGATGAACATGACCATCCACGTTGACCAACCAAATCCTCGAAACATCACAGTAGTATAGCTGCCAATGGCAGATGTAACAGTTCGCTCAAACTCACACTTGATTCTTCCTCCTTTCCTTCCCTCCGTCCGTTCGTTAGGTATTGCTCTCCCTGAATCCAGTCGTCAGATTACACGTCATTCATCGGGCTCATGTCTTCGCTGCACAATTGAGCTGAACTTGGCATCTACTTGGCAAGAATGTTTTAAAAATGAGCTGCTTGTGTGTGATTGCATGAACTAACATTCGAAGTAAGAATTATGTGTCACTCTCAATCGAGAACACGATCAAGGAGGGTATGAAGTCAGATAAGCGGTCGATTGCGTGCTGGCGGTGGGAGAAAGGCTGTACAGAAGGGATGAAGAAGTGATAAGCTGGTGATTGGGTACAGAAATACATGAATGAATGTGACAGGAATGTGTGATAGACATAAAACACATATCAAGAGTAATCATGAAATACGGACATGAGCTCGATTGGAAGAGAAATGCTGATATGAGACAATACGACGAGTTAGAGTTGGAGTAGGAGATAGAATGGGAGTATGATATACGCAGTGATGATTGAATCAGAACACAGAGGCAGGTGAAGCAAGGGGGAACGATGACGAGGGAGTAGTAGAAAGGGGGTACTCAGAACAAAAGATGAAATAGAAAGAGACAGGGAAAATGTCGTTTGTGTTCGACCTCGTCAGAAGCGCACAGACCCGAAGGAGTACGACAAAAGGAGGAGGAAGACGGAACGAAAAACAAATGAGTGGGAACGAGGGAGAATGTCAAGTAGTCATAAGAGTAAGAACCAGAGAGTCGGGTGAGAACGTGTGAGAGGGAGTGATAAATAGAAAATGAAATTGTGAGTGTGAGAGGAAGAAGAGGACAGACACAACGAACTTGTGATTTACGACGATCGAGAGGGAAGTGGTGTAAGGATAACAATGAAAACGAAAGAGGAGATCAAGAGGGATTGATCAGAGGATGATGATGGTGAAGGGTAAGCACCAAGTGTTAATATGAGTTGATGATGCTGCCACCTTCTTTTGGTTTGGTAGAGACGTAGTGAAAGAATGAATTGGAGCAAAAGCAGAAGTTGCTTTTTTACACATCCTCCTGTTGTTGTTGTTGTTGTTGTTGAACCTCCTCCTGTTGTTGTTGAACCTGTTGTTGTTCTCCTAATCCCTCCCCATGCTCTCTATTCTCTCCCGAATTCATACTATGTAACTCAATCTCGACCTCTCCTTGCACTTCCGGTACAATACTCGGCTTCTGTGCATGGAAGTTTAGCTTTCTCTGTGCGGCGACTGGTGATTCGACAGGTGAATCGTGTGGTGAAGAGGAAGGTGATGCACTCGATGCGTTAGTATTAAGAGGACGTAACTCATTCATTGCACCAGCGGATGGACTTGGTACAGCAACATCATTACTTGGTGCACGTGATAAATGTGGTGCATCAGCATCAATCGTTACTAATACCGAATTACTCGCTTGTGGATTTGCTGCATATGTATTCCTTCTTGAATTTTCACCCAGACTATTCAAAGCTGATGCACGTGGACTTCCTTGTACTGCACCAACACTAGGACGTGCTGCTTGTGGGATTGGTCTCCTTCCAGTCGAAGAATTTCCACTCGTCATACTCGCACCTGGTTGTTGTGTACCTGCTGTATTCGAATTATTGTTACCCAAGTTCTGTGTACTACCATTCTTGAATTTAGGAGCACTATTTCCTCTGCCATCTGACGAGGCAGTAGGTGAACTGTTGCTATGATGTACTTGGATAGAAGAATTACCACCTTTTGGTGGAGAGAGGACGTAGTATAACTTAGGAAGGAATAAGATTGCTGTGAAGACAATAGCTAAGAAGGATTGACCTAATCCTTGAATCAGTACAGATGCTTCTGGTGAATCTTGAATGAATACATCGAGTGGAATAATAATCACGACGAAGAACATCAACAATACAAGTGCATTCTGTAAATGCATCGATTCATTGTACTGTGTTGGTAAGTCACGTGTCTTAAATCCTAAGTAAGCTGCAGCAAGCATCATTGTACCGATGAAAGCAATCTCGGCACCGATCCATGACATAAAACCACTTTCTTGTGAGCACGAAGTAACGAGCTTGTCGCTGATACTACCCTTACCGAGTTCAAGCAGTGGTTCCGACAACGGAAGTGCCGTGAAGATAATCAACAGTGCAATCTGTACAGAACATACAATACATACCGACACAAAGATATCCCAATCGCTCTGTACCTTAATTTGAAGCTTCGTTGTGGAGAAGATGATATAGAGACGACGATTCTTGGCGAGAAGGACTGCAAGGATTCCAGACAATGGTAAAGCAGTCAACCATGCACGTCCGATACAGACTGCTTTGCCGCTCGATGAATTCATGTCTGGGATTGCAGCATAGAGTAGTGCACCTAATGCCATCATCTCCATCAGTACCAAAATAAGTAAGAGGAAGATACGAGAACCAGCTTTAAATACACCTTCATTCCATCTTGCCAGAAGAACAATAATCGTAAAAGTAATAAACGCGAGTGCGATAGCTGCTACAACGAAAACAGCAGTACGAATGCCACTATCAACATTATACAGAGCATAATTCAAGCGACATCTCTGATCGGCTGGATTACTAATACGATCAAAGAACATTCCGGCAGGACATGTGAAATCATAGGAGTAAGTAGCATAGAAGTGGAGTCCTGATGTAGAACGTGATGTAAACTGAAGAGATACCTTATTCGTGTAGACTGGAATCTCGATCAGACGTGGATCACTAATCTTCTTGATCTCAGCATCGTAAGAGTTACGATAATCACTTGTGACAGTGTATGGTGATTCTGTCAGGTGTGTGAGATCATCTGTACCACGGATTGTAAACACACGTGTGCCTTTCAGATCTGAGCCTCCTTCATATAAGTTAATCAAATCTTCAAACGAGTGAAACTCTGTACCTGAGATATGTAATCTCACAGTCAGTTGACGAACAGGTGTCCACATCGAGTTTACAGCTGTCGGATCACTCGTACGATACACTTGATATGCTGGTACGGTTTGATCAGCTGCGGCATAAGCTTCAGGATCTGCTGCATAGAGATCAGTTAAGTCGATGACGAATGTTGTCGACAAACCTTGCGTCAAACGATTCTCACCATACATGGAATCAGAGAAGGCTTGGACTTGTGTACCAACGTTTGCATTGTTTGTATTATTATTACTGAGCTGTGATCCCACACCACCAGTCTGTTGAATCAACGACGAGAACGATGATCCGATATCACTCGCCGAAATCACTTGATACGGATTCAGTGACGCAACAGTCGGTACCGGTGCACACAATGGTGGTTTACCAAATGTTCCCGATGCACATTGACATGATTTGAAACTCGTAAAACTTGCATCGATAAGAAATGTCATTTCTAATGCTGTCGTAACTTGAAGTTGAGAACATAAGAAAGCTTGACCTGGCTGTTGTACTTTCGAGGCAGTGGTGGCAGCCCATGAAGGAAGTGCAGGATAGACTAAACCAGGATTACCTTGTAAATTCAAGTATTGAAAATCAGTTGGAACTGAGTTTCTGATAAATGAGCCATCAGCTGGTGTCGTAACGTTATTATTTGAAAGATCAAATGTTGTGATACGTGTTAAGAAGAGATCAGGTGGTACTTCAGTAATAAAATTGTTCTGTAAGTAAAGCTTCTTCAGTGTCTGGAAATACGAGACATCAAATGCGAGCCATGGTCCTGTGTAGTTGTTATTATTTAATCTCAGCACTGTTAAAGCTGGTCCAACAGCTGCACGAAGAATGAGACCCATTCCGACAGTCTTATTCGTATCAGTTGGGATCATAGGTCCTGTAAGGAAGTTATAGCTTACATCTAGAGTTTGAAGTGCTGTTAAGTAAGCTGTGAACATGAACTGTTTTGAGGTGGTACCTGAGACGAGTGCGTTCTCTTGTAATAATAAAGTAACAACACTGGTTAAAGGTGCCCATACTATAGGAACAGCCATTCCTGACAAACCTCCTACACCTGTCGTCATATTTCTCTGACTCGACAGATCGATATAAGTCAACCTCGTACAATAATTGAGATTTGGTAAGACACCGACGAGTGAGTTCGTGTTGAGATCTAAGACGGTAAGTGAGTTCCAACCATCGAATTGGGTGGCTTGTAAGAGACCGTAGAACTTGTTGTTACCGAGTGATAAGACACTGAGAGGATATTGATTCAATGCAGTAACTTTCGGAAAGAGTGGAAAAGTTTGATTAATCTTATTTGAAGATAAATCAATATAAACCATCTTCGTTAAAGCAGCTAAAGATGGAATAGAAGTCAGTTGATTACTCGTGGCAGTCAATGATCTCAACTTGGTCCAATTCGCTAATTTCGTCGGTAATTGTGTGAGTGAGTTTCCTGTCACCCATAAATCTTGCATCTCCGTCCAATCACAGTCTGGCATGGATGTGATGTATGGTGCGAGAGTTTGTTGTGCTAACCATAGTACACGTAACTTCGTTAGAGCACACCAATCATCTGGGATCGAACCTGTCCAACTATTAGTGAGCATACTGAGGAATCGCAATTCTGTGAGCTTACCGAAAGCAGCTGGAATTCCGAGTGGGGTTGTCCAGTTACGGTAGAGACCTTGGATCATGACGACGTGTGGACCTGTTGAGGAGGAGTGCAGGGAAGGTAAAGGGAGAGAAATGTGAGCAAAAACAAGAAACAATATTGCATGCATGTGTTTCCTCCTCCCGTTCTCCTCTCTTTCCTCAACACAAACCTTCACACCAAATCATTGCCGTTCGATTACGACACGGATCATAACCACCATCAAAATCGAGGAACTTATTACTATCCCATAATTGAAGTGTATCGTATGATCGGACACCAGCGAAGTATCCCATTGTTGTCGAGGATGTAATGGTTGCGAGAGCAGCACGCTCACTACTCACAAGAGGTGCCGATGATTTGATTGTCATCACCAGTGTCTCCTTCGCTGGTACAGAAGCTGTAGCATTCGCTGCTGCATATCGTGTACGAAGATAGTTCTGTATCTTCAGACCATCGTTGTAGGTTACGGTGATGAGAGTTACTTGGAATTGAGTGAGATTTACTACGGCCAGAGGCATTTGGAGTGCTGGATCTGAGAGGAGGAAGAGGAAAAAGAGAGGAAGGTGAGGATTCCATTCAACTTGATATTTCTTTTTCTTCTTCCTTTCATGCTCTATGATCCATCAACTCACCACATCCAGCACCAGCCGGATCACAACCCATCACAATAATACCGCGTGCATTCGATCCAGCGACACGTGAATAACGTGTTTCGACACAGACGGATGCTTTCATCAGAACCCATGCATCAGCAAAGGATTGCTATTAGAAAGGTGAAGAAAAAAAAGAAGGAAAGAAGAGGAATATGAGATTAGGCTCAACACAAAGAAAGTCGTTGATTCAATACCTCTACTTCTCCTCTACTAACACCATACTCATTGTACGGCCTCCAAGGATCTCCTGAGCATCCTGTCATATCATCATTAATATTACCTAACATAACTGGCATATCGACAGTGTAATCTGGACGACTGGATTCAGGGAGAGCAATACCTAACGGACAGACGGAAGGATGGAGGAAGAATCAAGTGGTAGTTTGAGCGAACGAACTGTTACATCTGCCACAGCAGCTATACTGATGTGATGTTCGAGGATGATGATGTCTCGATGTTGATTGGTCAACGTGGATGGTCATGCTCATCAATCATCATCATCGAGCGGCGTGTTGCAATTGTATGGCCATGCAATGACTCACAGTCGCACAGTCATCGCCAACGAAGGTCTGCTCGTCCGTTTGCTGTTACGTCCTGCTCTTCCCTCCTCCACTTCGACTCACCTGTATATACGATAGGATTGAATTGCATAGGTCCATTGATAGCGAGATCAGTTGCGCTTGATGCATTTGGAGTGGTGAGGGAGAAGGTAAAGAGGTTGGGAGTCAACATCTGACTAAACAAGGGCGCGGTGGCACCATTTCTCGCTTGTACTGAGGTGGAGGCGATGAGTATGCATGCCAGTAGTACAGCGATGACGATGACAGTGCGCAGCATGTTTGTAATGGGAGGAATGAGAGGACTGGTGACGAGGGGTGGATGAATTCCGTTAAGAAAAGTGTGTAACCAAGAAGAAGAGAGACTGTGGGTTCAGCGACTGTCAGGTTCGGCAGTGAGCGTGGTGGGTGACCGTGAGCAACTGTTGTTGGTTGCTACGTGGACGACGTGTTCGAGGTACTGATTTCTCTTCTTCCCACTGCGTTGGTCGAACACTGCGCAGCGAGGGAGCATCGGCACAGAGGCACGCTGCAACCACGGAAGTTTACTATTTTTATCGGCAACCGGCTTTTTCGAAAACACAAGCGTGACCAATCGAGAATGGCCAATGTTATATCAAATGTAGGAGGAATGACATAGTACTATGTGCAAGCAACAGTGCGACGTGAATGAAACACCTGAAGAAACTGCGGTGAGAAAAACGTTAAAAACTGAAACTAATGTATCTTCGACCAAGCAGTGCTCTCATTGGACAATACAACCATCACAGTCGCGATTCTTCTCCTTCTCCTGATGTATTTCTGGAGGAGGTGCGGCGATATTGCGTGTCGATGATGTCGTTGATGAATTTCGTGCTCCTCCTCTCGTCTGCTGTTGTGCTTGCAGTACTGCTTGCTGAATCGCTCTCTTCTCTTCCTCCTCCCCCTTAATCCTCATCTCATCTTGTACCTGTTGTTTCTTAATCCTTACACGTTCGCGACGTTCTATCAACTCCAGTTGTTTCTGTGCTGAAGATTGTGAAGGAGATGCTGCGGCAGCTAAGCCTAATCCGAGACTAGTTCGACCTCGTACGAGTGGTGAGGAGACAGCTGATGCCGAGGAAGAGGATGCGGTGGCTGAAGATAAGGTACGTGTGAATGCATCATGAAGTGGCGAATCAACTGATGGAGGAAGTGGTGGTGCAATGGCGGCAGGGAGAGGAGCAGTAACGGGTATTTGAACACCGCTAGTGCGTGAGGTGGTTCTTGATAGTGGTGCGATAGCTGCAGCAGCGACGATAGTAGCAGGAGCAACAGAAGGAGGAGGTGGAAGTGGAAGAGGTGCATTTGCAGCAGCAGCAACAATGTGATCGTCATCGCCAAGTGCACGATCATAACGATTTGATGATGTTGTGGTGACGGTGGGCGCTCTCGATATGGTAGCAGGCAAGGCTTTCTCGCTAGTACCATTCGAGGACGTAGTAGTAGTAGAAGCAACACGTGATACTTGTCGTTTTGTTTCTGCAATAGCAGGTGGCGCAACAGCCTCACGTGGCTTCTCTGTTGGTACTGCTGGCAATGGTTGTTGTTGTTGTTGTGGCTCTGGCTGAGGTTGCTTGATAGGCTCACGAGATGGCTCACTCGGTTGACGAACAACTGGCTGGACTGCGGCAGGGATAGTGACTGCAGCGACGGCGGGAGTGGTAGTAGTGGTAGTAGATACAGGAGCTACAGGAGCCGCGCTAGGAAGAGCGAAGGAAGAAAAGATGGGAAGCGGTGGTGTAGCAGATAGAGATGCAGGTGTAGTATCTGTCGTAGTTGATGAGGAAACGTCCGAGGATGATACGGCGGATGTTGCAGCAGTGGAGGTCAAAGAAGCGACCGCAATAGCGTCCGGGATAGCGACAGTGGCACTAGTGATACCAGCAATCGATCCATTCCTCACAAGAGGTGAAGTAACAGTCGATACGACAGGTGAAGTTTCGACTGAAGTAGTAGAAGATTCGATTGGTGGTGAAGGTGGGAGTTCTGGTGGAGGAAGTGTTGATGGCTCGACTGGTGCTACGGGTGCTGCAACCGGAGCAGGCTCTTGTACTACAACAGGAACGACAGGTGCAGGTACAACCACAGGTGTAAAGAACTTCTTATTCGCTTCACCCATCGCTGCATTCATCGGTGTCTCTCCATTCTCCGTACTCGCTTGTACAGCAGCATTCGGCATCGAATATCGTGCATGATCTGTTGCTTGTTCTAATGCCTCACGATGTTTCTCTTCCTCCTCCTGTCTCTTTTTCTGTATCAGTAACGCATGATCACGTGCACTCATACTTGCTTGTACTTCAGCCCAACTCCAGGCATCTTCAGCTGCATTGGCACGTTGTTGTGAGGAAGTAGGTGCAGCACCAACACTTCGTCTTCGAGAACTATTACTTGTGCTGGTGGTTGTACCGGGTGTCTGAGTATCACCAGGAGAGAGAGTAGGTGAGACCATTAATAATGGAGAACCGAGTGGAGGTAACGGACTAGGATTGCCATTCTTTGCTGACCATGATGAAGTAGCAGAATCACCTCTCCTTCGACTAGTACCTCCACCTCCATTCACATTCGTATTCGCTGCAGCTGCATCACCACCACCACCGCCGTTACTATTCCCATACGCCATCACCAACGGTGCAGCCGGGCTCGCACTGAGATGTCTCTGTGAATCCAGCTCATTCAATGTTGTCGGTCCATCATTGACACCACCAATTCCACCAGCCCCAGATGGACGATTTCTCCAACCACTATCGTGACGTGAGATATTCGCTAATCCGACTGAGGGGGAGAGTGCACGGAGGTGCGTCGAGGGAGAGGGAGAGAGCGCACGATGGTGCGAGGAGGTGATGGAGGAAGGGACTGGTTGTGGTGAGAGGAGATGCTGTCCTGCTGAATTCGGATATTGATACTCCACCTCTCTCTCCCTTCCTCTCCCTCTCTTTGTGCTCTCTCTCTGGAATATCTCAGGATTGGATTGGGGCGAGACGATGTTCAAGGAGGAGATTGGCGTGGTGAAGGCATCGTAATCTTGATCGGTCAGTTGTGACGCACGCTGGTAAGCAGGGGAGGTGGCTGTAGCGGTCATGGTTGAGAGTGGAATTGGTGCTAACAGCTCGAATTGGGGTTGGAGTGATAAAGTGGCAGTGATATGGATTTGAATTGACTGTAGCGTACTGCGTGTGTTCAAATGGTACAACTGTATTCGTGATAGTAGTACCAGTTGTTGTCGAGTGAACAGCACCTTGTTGTCTGGTTACACAACACACTGCTCTGCGTCCTTGCTTACTTCCTGAGACGAGAATTTGTGCTGTGTTGTTTTCAGCAACTGCGATCCATCATCACACCCTCCTCGTGTGTTCGTCCCTCCATCCTCTATCCTCTCGTGTGTTGTCCTCTCTATCCGTGTCCATCTCCTTGTCCACGTCTCCACCTCACTCACAGTCGTCCGTCGCAGTCCTGTTCTTTTGTTCGGCAAGCACATGTCCACAGTGATCGGTTAAAGGTCAATCAAAGATTCCCGATCGATCCGAACTGTAGGTACACATAGGCACAGAGAGTTGATGACAACGGACACACACTGTCACCGCGCCTTCAGCATCCACCACACTTGAGTCCTTAACAACAGAAGGCCGTTGTGTCCTGTGAAATGACCTCTTGCTCCTCCTCCTCCTTCTCTCCTCGTCATGTCGTTGCAGGTACCCCTACTGTTACTCGTGTTCATCCGTCTGCACTTCGTCCACTTCCGTCGTCATTGACCAGTGCTCACCGTCTTCGCCTGCTCCTGACAATGACACTCCTACTCACGCTCTACACGTGCGTGACACTCCTACTCACATGTGGTGCTATCGGTACAAGCGCTGACATCAAGAATGCAGCGCCTGCGAGTGACTCTCACGTCGTCATCAGTGAGATCGTGACACTAAATATGAGCACATCCGATGCTCAACCGAGTGATATGCAATCAACGATACGCTTCTTTCCATGCGTCTATACAGGTCAGTTTAATGACAGGAGAGGAGCTCTCGACCTCATTCGGACCTGTTATTGTTGCGTGTCCACATGCCACTCACTCCCTCTCTTCTCCTCTCGACTTCCGTAGGTGTCATGCTACCCGACTCGAACCGGGCAGATTTCACGATCGATATGCCCGTGATGTTACCACACAAGGATGATGATGTTACATCTTGTACGCAACCATTACGGTATATGAATGAATACAATCAGACCTACGATGGTGCATGGATCGCTATTCAAGAATCATCATGTAGTCCAGCGAAATATGCATATGCTGCTGCGAGTGGTGCGAGAGGTATTTTAGTGTATGGTTGTCCTGCAACAGCACCGTATAACTGTAATCCTGAGTTACAACAAACCATTGTTGTCGTACCACTCACTACCGCTACTTTAATCACCATCACCGCAGCAGATGGTCAACGTATCGTCTCTTATCTCACCCAGAAAAAAGCGTATGCTGATGCAAATAAACAAGTGTTACCGAAAGATACATTGATGTTCAAGTTGAGATCCTCTGGTCAGATTGATCCACTTGAACGTGCTGCACTGGTTGCTATTACCTCGAAAACATCAATGGGATACTTCTCAAATCAACCACAGATCTCACTTGTTCCTTCCTGGTCGATGTCACTATGGGCAAGTGATAATAATACATATAATCCATGTCGTCAAATGACAGCAGGAATCTGGTGTGAAGGTAATAACATCGTGATGATCAATCTCCTCTATCACATGTTCGCTGCCGGCAAATATGTCTACGGATTAACCGAGAATATTCCGGATGAATTCGGTGCATTCAAGGAAGTACGTTATTTGAGTTTCATGGCAAATTTACTCACGGGACCGATTGGAAAAGGATGGTGTGGCATGACGAAGTTGAAAGCGTTGTGGTTGAGTTCGTATTGAAGGTGTTGTGGTGGGAGAGAAGGTGTTCAGATTGTCTTGCTGTTGTTGAGGCGTGATTCTTACTGTTTTTCTCCTCTCTCTTTCTCTCACACAGCACGACAATCCTACCCAACCGCACTCATCACCGCTCTCCCCGATTGTGAATGGCCCGAGATGGAAGATTTTCAAGTCGCAATGAATCAGATCACAGCCTTACCAACAACATTCGGTAATTGGACTAAACTTAGACAGGCATATGCGAACTTGAATCAATTGTCAGCGATGCCAGATTTGAGGAAGTTATCGAAGTTACGCTTCATCGATCTTTCCCAAAATAAGATCATCAGTAAGATGCCCACCTTCCATCCTGACGCTCCTTTAGAAGTGATCTCTTTCGCAATCAACTATATGTACGGTTCCATTCCACCGAATATATTTGATAATCGTACCTCCTTACAGATTGTCGATCTGAATACCAATCAGTTTAATGGACCACTCCCGGAGTTTGCTGCATGTACGAAGTTACAAATCATAGATCTATCACAACAGCGTGATATTGCTGTGACATCCGGTGGTGCCGGTTTCTCGGGTGAGATACCAAAATCATGGTATTCTACGATGGCACAATCATTGACGTCTCTATCACTACAAGCGAATGCTCTCGTGTGTACAACAAATATACAAACATCACAGATGGTTGCTTTGAATTATCTTGATCTCTCCTATAACTACTTAACCCTCCTTCCTTCACAAGCTTATCCTATCGGTTCTGTCGCAGGAATGTTCTTTGATATGGTCGGACCTTCACTTGCGACATTGAATCTAGCGTATAATAAGTTAGCTGGACCGTTTGAAGTCCCGGATCCTGGGTTGTTTAAGTCGATGCAGAAGATGTGAGTTTCAAAGGAAGGGGAGGGGATGAGAGAAGAGGTTATTGTTTTGCATTCGAATCATTGGCTTACTTTCTTTCGTTCTCTTCCTCCCACACACAGCATCCTAACTCACAACAAAATCACTACTTTCTGGTACGAGATGTTCTCCTCACCACTTCTCTCCTATTTCGATATCTCCTACAATGCGTTATCATATAACGCATCGACTAACCCCACTTTCAGTACAGGATCACCAAACTCTGCTTTTCAATACCTGGCTGTTCAAGGCAATCCTAATTTATCTTACTCGACATTACCAGCCTGGGCTATAGTCTCACAGAAGCGTGTTCAGAATCAAGGTGATAAATATAGCTGTGCACAACTGATCTCTCTCAATGCAGCACTCCAATTCGTGTGTGATCCTGAGTTCTATCAATACAAACATTGTGATTGTCAATCAGGTACATTCGGAAAAGCACCTCTCTGTTCGTATGTACCGAATGCAGCTAGTATTAATCCGTTTAATGTCATATCTACTACCGATAGCGTCGTCACAGGTTCACTCCCTCTACTAATCGAACAAGCAGGTGGTGTCGCAAGTGATCTATTGAATAATCGTACAGGTGATCCGACGAATGCGACATATGCACAAGCATTCTCAGATTCGATGTATGGTGAGAATCGTTTGACATTAGGTTTAGCAACATCTTGGATTATTGATCTGACTAATTTGTATTCACAAGATATTGATTCACTCATCGCACAAGGTGATAATATTCTTCAAGACGAAGAGAAAACACCACCAATCTATCAAGTCTCACCGAATGATACAATTCCACCATCATGGACACCTGTGCGAGTCGTAACTGTTCGATTACATCTCGATGGGAGTCAATTTAAGTTATTTGATGATCTCATTACCATATATGAGGGAGGTGCGGATTTGAAAGGAAATCGTGTCTTCTCTTTGAGAGGATCAGATCCAAAACCTTTGATCTCACATTCAGATTATACTTCCTCTGCCACATATCAACAGAAATATGGTACAGCCTTATCTAAGATTAGTCAACCATACTTAGTAGAACTTCCTGTCTTCACAAATAAAGCAACGATTCAATTTCAATCACGTTCGACTTCTGGTTTACATTTTTTCGCAACTTATTCCTATGATTTCGTATGTCCGGATGGTTATTTCTACGATAGTATCTCACAATCCACACCAAAATGTCGTGTGAATTATGCACTCTATTCAGTTGATTCCGGTATAAGAAAAGCTGTCTATGCCATGGCTGGATTATCTCTCGCATTTGTAACTTTTATTATGATTGTCTTACTTGTGAAATGGGAACATGCTGTATTCAAAGCAGCATCACGTTCATTCTTACTTCTTATTCTCTTTCTCATGGAGATGATGTCTCTCGGTGCGCTTCTCTATGCTGCTGTACCAGATTTACACTCTTCATCTGGTGATGCTGTATGTATCGGACGTGCATGGTTAACATGTCTTCCTCTCGCTGGTGTACTATCGATCATGCTTGCAAAGAATCGACGATTATATATTATCTTCACGACAACGAAGTTACAAGTCAGAGTACAGAAAGATACGGATTTATTGGCGAGTGTGTTGATTATTTGTAGTATTCAGTGTGCACTCCTCGCTATCTACTCTGGTATTCCTCTCTCCAAACCAATACTCGAACTCGGAAAAGGTAGTATCAGTGACAAGCTCGTTACATCGTGCTCACAACAGAGTGGTTTCATGTCTTGGATCGGTGCCGAGATCGCTTTCATCGCAGCATTGATGTTACCGACTGCATATTTAGGTTTCAAGACCCGAGATCTCCCTTCACAGTACAATGAATCATCACACTTACAAAATGCTTTGATCTTACTCATGTTCTTCGGTGTGATTATCATTCCTCTCGATGTATTCATTCAAGATTCACCAGAAGCTTCGGTATTGATTCAGGGTCTGGGACAAGCATTCTGTTGTTTGATGTTAACAGCGATTATATTTGGACCGAAATTGTATTACTCATTTACGACAGCAGGAAAGACAAGTGCGAATACACATACGAATAACAATACGAATCTCACGCACTCCTCCGATCCAGTGACACCAAATACTGGTAAGAAATCAAGTGATGCGAAATTCGCACAGAACTTGAATGCAGGAAATAGCTCAGGTATTAGACCAGCAAATAGTAGCTTAGCAGCTAAGAACGGTAATGCGAGTAGTCTTGGTATGACAACCTCACCTCCAACTGGTACAAATGCTCGTCGTTCTGTCGCACGTGGTGATTATACAACCGCTGCATCTACAGCCGTTAATTCCACCACCGTATCCAATGCACCGGCACTACCGACGAAACAGAAACGTAGAATACCGAGTGGTTCGGGTGCATCGATGTTAGATAAACGACCGCTGTCACCAGCTTCACCACCGGAATCACCAGCACCGAATGTGAATGGTGAAGGAGGGAAACAGAATGGGAATGGGAATGGACATAGTAGTGGTATACACGTAATTCATCATGCAAGTGATGATTCTTTTGCACTTGCTTCACCATCACTGGTTGCCGAGAGTCCTCCAGCAACGATATCACCGATTAATGGTGGTGAGAAATCGGAATCATCTCCTGCTGCTGCTAGTGGTGGGGATGTTGCTGGTCCGCTACCATCCTCATCTGCTGTCGCATCAGCTGTACCATCCTCCTCCTCTTCCTCTCAACAACAACAGCAGCCACCCTCACCTACAGTCGCTCCTATCGCACGTCGTCCAATCCCACAAGCTACATTACATTCAAAGAGTCCAAGTAATGGTGGTGTTGAGTTACAAAATATTGATGTACATGCATCGAATTCATCACCGGAAGGACACCCATCTTCGTAATCAGATGTGTGAATCAAGTGTAGTAGCGAGTCATTCTTTCTTATACTTATTTCACAAGTTTCAAATTGCTGTTGGGACAGCTCTCTTCAAAACCAGTCCCCTTCACTCTCCCTACACTCTCTATTAAACCACTACTCACTCACCCTTTCACCTGTCCCATCTCTCCCTTACAATATGACTCCAATCGCTCACGACTCATGTTCCACTTTCTTATATCTACTCCTTCTTTCCCGTCCACTCCCTTCGCGATTGGCATTTGATATTCAATTCGTCGTCCCCTCTAGTACGCACACTCCTTGTTTCGTCGTTTGACTATTTATTGTCACTCACCTCATTTCCACTACGAACTCCCTCTTCATCTCATGTGTGCTTTCAGTGTCTTTCTCTCTTCGCTTTATGTCTCATTAGCTTCGTTTCGCCTTGTCTTTCTTCTATCTATCCTGTGTGTAGTTTCTGTCTCTCATCATTTGCTTCTGTCTCGCGTGCTCGGTTTCTCCTTCTGTTCGTGAATCCATTACTCCCACTACTCCCACCAGCGTGTCTCATTTCAGTCAGTCAATGAAATACATCTGGAATCTAGCTGCTTTTTAAACACTCATTCGCGACTCATGCGCGTGTCGCCTTGCGATCGCAACAATCCTGAGAAGCAGGTTGATTGAATTGATTCAAGCGATTGCGGTTGTATGAATTGTGACCGCATACATTTGTTCTCTCATTCAATGGCTGTCAATCGTTTGCAGAAAATTAATTTTTTCCCTTACTAAATTCTTCGATTTCTGATTCGAGATATTCAACACATGGTGCGCTTCATGACATACTGCTTATTGGCTCGATTGTCCACAGAGAGCATCATCTTGACACATCAGAGTAGATGATATGGGAAGAAGAAATTGTTCGTCGCGTCAATCTCATCCCTCATTCATGACAGAAGCAGCAGAAGAGGTCGATGAGGATGCAGCGCTCGCAGCAGCAGCAACCACACCCTTCCGATGTCGTTTTTCAAGTGGTACATTCTGATTACCACGTGCATAGAAGCGTTTGAGAATATCGATCGACTCAGCTGCGAGAATACCATTAATCACAGGATAAGGTAAGCCTTGAAGTGGTGGGAGTTGTGAGGAAGCTGCTGAAGTTGAAGGAGATGATGCTGATGTGGATGTTGATGAAGATGCAACTGAAGTCGCCACATTGGAACTTAAATCCATAATCTCGATCTTACTTCCATCTCTCACATCCTGAATACATGGACACTGATGTAGATTCAATGTCGATCCTGTACCACCGAATCGCTCATTACCGGAACCGTAGACAACGAGACCGATGGAGACGAGACGTAAGGCGGCAGCACACATGATGCAGGGTTCGATTGTGACGTAGAGAGTGCAGCCTGTGAGGTCAAGAGGAAAGATCGGAGTTAATGAGTGCTGTTTTCTGCAGTATCCTTCTCCTTTCTCACCTGCTCCTAACCTTTGAGATCACATTCTCGTATCTCTGGTTCCGAACTATTTGCCATCTCTTCAAGTGCAACAAATTCGCAGTGTCGTGTTCCCTGTTGGGGAGGTAGAGTTGAACGCAGAAGCGAATGAGTAGTGCGCAACTTGTATTCTCCATTGCTACTCCTTTCGCTGTCCTTTTATCTCGGACTTTCCAATTCTTCTCATCCTCATTGTTGCTGCATTCTCTTCACAACTCACATTCTTCGTTGCATTCGTCTGATTCCTACCTCTCGCTATGACACGATTGTCACTCCTCCTCACAATGATACAACCAACTGGTACTTCATCTGTTGCGAGTGCACCTTCTGCTTCTGCGAGTGCGGAATGCATGTGTGGGAGATGATGGATGTAGGTGGAGGAGAAGGGATCGTTGGATGTTGCAGGTGCGCTCATCTGAGAAGCAGAGATAATGCGAGAAGTGAGTTCAGAGAACCGTAATCGCATCACATCGATGTCTAGACAAATTAGTTCACATACCTTTATTGCAGCCTGAACAAGCGCAACGAGCAGAAATGCAGCCTTGGTCTGTTCCGTAAATATTTTACAAGAGAGTCGAAATGACACTCAAAGATTCATCTCACGCATTTTGCACCGTCATTTGACACGCGTGAGTGTGGTATTCTGCGCTGTCAGCCCAAAATTTGCAGCATCAACAAGCATTCAAGGTAGATCAGGAAGGTAAGTTGATGTCGAGGAGTTGGTAGCTCTAATACCACTGTGAACTCGCAGTCAACTCACACTCTCGAACTCCTGCAGCAGGCACAGATGTCGCCTCACCAGCATCGGCGGTTCGTTCGTCGTCTGGTATGCCTGACACTACTCCTCTATGCATACTTATGCTGTATTGGTGTCGCAGCACAGACTGACGACGATACCACACTACTCGATACACAAGGTGAGCAGAGTGAGAGAAAGAGGAGAAATGAGAATGAGATTGCAGAGGATTCTCACACCTTTTCTTTCACAGCCACATCCTCCCTCACCCAACAATCACAATCACAACAATCCGCAGCAGTGAGTGCACTCGAATCCCAACTGAATGAAGCACTCCAACAACAACATCAATTAGAAAAGGAATTACAATCACAACAACAGCAGGAATCAGCATCCTCCTCATCAGACGAATCCACCCCAACACCAACCACCTCCTCCTTCAACGAGGTCCACTCCGATGCACACTCTCACTCCGCAGCACAGATCGAAGCTGAATTTGAAGCCGAAGCTGCTGCGGAGATGGAGAATGAATCTGAGAGTGACTCTGAAGCTGAGCATGAGTCTCAGACAGAATCGCATACGGAAACAGATGAGAATGCAGAGATGGAAACGGATGAAGGAATGGAGAATGAGAACGAGCATGAACAAGAGAGTGAAACTGAATCAGAATCTGACTCAGAATCGGAATCCGAAGAATCCTCATCCTCAGACGATTTTGCACCAACCAAGAGTTTATCTGAACTCGATTCCACTCACTCCACATCCGCACCATCTGACTCCAAAGACTCAAAATCCTCGAAATCCTCTTCTGCCACAAAAGAAGACAAGCCGAAACCAAAGCTGAAAGTAACTCGTACCGATCCAAATTCCTCTCCTGATGTAGCAATCTTACCTGACGGTACAAAGCTGACCAAGTCATGGGTTGTCAATCCGAACATTCAATTCAAGACAAAGAAGAAGCCTGTTCCTAAGAGACATTCTCAAGAGCGTGAGATGACACCGAAGGAACAGAAGAAATTCACGCGTATTGCGAAGGTGAAGAGAAGTCGGAAACAGAAGGCATCGGATGTGAGAAGAGCATTTTTGAGAATGAATCCAGAACAGAAGAAGAAAGTGGTGGAAGCAGAGAAGAAGAAGGCGAAGGCTGCAGCACCAACTACAACCAATGGAAAAGTTGAAGCAGATACCTTAGATCGTTCATTCTCACCCACATCCTCCCTCTCCTCCGCCTTCCGTGCTGGTAAATTCCCTCAACTCCAATTCGATCCACCAACTTCCACTTCTATCACCGTCGTACATCAGAATGTCATCGTGAAACAACACTCACCCTCAGCACGTGCAAGAGCTGGACGTTCGGCGTTGAGAAGCGCGACGAGGACATTGCGTCGTATCAACTCCAAACGTAGGGAGTATCAATCCGCCTTAGATGCCCTCTCCTCTGCCAAAGCTACACTCCAAGAACAAATCCACGCTCACCATGTTCAACGTGCAGTCGAAGCACGTGCCGTGGCAAAGAAGGCACAGCGCAGAGCAGCCTGGAGTTCGATCTTACAACATTCACGTTTGAAACATGAACTGTTGGATGAGATTGCGAGTGTGATTCGACGTGAGAAGTTGACAGGTGAAGCACGTCGTGCTGTCATCAAGAAGATGTTACATGATAATATCTCATCCTCACAACGTTCGAAATTACATCAATTCATACGTGATGGCAGTTGGAGGCGTCGTCATCATGGTAGGAGGCGAGGATGTTCACGTGCAGAGAAGAGGCGAAGAGAGAGACAGCAGAAGAAGTTGAAACAATTAAAGAAGGAATTAAGAAAAGCGAAGGCAGCTGCAAAGAAGGCAGCACAGAAGACGACACCTATTACTTCTGCGACAGGACAACCAAAGAAGGCACAAATCTCGGAGAAAGATCAACAAGCTATTAATGCTCTGATCTTACGTATTCAAGCAGCAATTGGTACGAATCATAGACCTGCTGCAGCTGCTGCTGCACCACAGAAGAAATCTGTCGCATCGACAGCAAAGAAGTTACGTCTGAAACAGAAGAAGCATGAGAAGCAGAACAAACATCGTAAGCAACAACAGAAGAAATCGAAAGCCGAGAAGATTGCATCACATCGTTTCGCACAACTACTGTCAGCTGAAACTGCAGCGAATGAGGCATCGACAGAAGCTCTATCAGAATTGAATCTCGATTCTGAGATTGACTCGACGAAGGATGCACCTTTACTGCAGGTGCAAGCGAGAGTCGAAGCTGTGACGGAAGGGACGGATGAATTTCTGAATCATTTAGAGGATGCGAATTGATCTCTGATTCCTTTCGACGCAGCGTTGTCGCACATTCTCTTGCAATCGTAGCATACAAAAGCAGCGCAACAATTTCAACGAGTACGCTCCTTACTTTTGCAAACGCTGGCAAGCTGATGTGATTCAAGGTAGCTAGAGTATGTATGAAGTCATGCTCATAACAATAGCGGCATTCGCTTCCTCCCTAAATCATCGAGTTGAAGCTTCTCATATCCTGATCGCCGTCATCGACTCGCAACTTCTCCTCATTCCTCTCGTACAACAGATACATTCTATGATAACCATTTCTCAATGTAATCCAATTCAAATGAATCGTAATACGAATGTAAGAATCCAATTCGAGGATCGAGATTTGATAATCTTGTATTCCAGGATACTTATAAACCTTCGATAGCAACTTTGCACGCTGCTCGTTGTAGGATGTCAGACGGTGTCGCAATCCATGCGCCCATTCCATGTGTGATTTCACTTCCGTCAGATATTCCTCATAAATCTCTGATGTCACATTATCGTGATCACCCGCTTGTGGAAGTGCGAGTGTAAAACTCGTTTTGAGGAGAGCAAGCACGCTGATGAAATCGCTTAATTCATGTTGCATCATCTTGAGCCAAGTCTGATTGAACGTATGAATCGCATGTGCACGTGCTGGATGATAGGAAGTCCAACCGCCTTGTGATTGTGCGGAAGAGAGAGGAGGGTATTGTGAGTGTACACCAGGTGTATGTTGAAAGAGTGAAGTGATCGGTTCGCCATCATCGTCATCTGAGGAGTCATCATCGTCATCCGATGAATCAGCAATCTTTCCATTTGCTGATTGTAGTCTCTGTGTTGCATTTTCTCGTGTCGGCTGTTGTCCAACTTTCTCTGCTGCGCGTGTGAGTGCCTCTCTGACACTCGATTCGAAGTGATACGCTTGTGCCAGTTGATTCGGTTCAGATGCACTCGCACTCGCCGTCAGTTGCTCAGGTTCCACCATCTTCTCCTCAAATTCACTCTCGAGTACTTGTAATCTCACAATCGCACGTGGAATTGCTTCTGTCAATACACGCATCGTTTGTGCATTCAATGAAGTCTGATAAGCATCAATATCTTGTTTGATCGCTTTACGTGCTTTTTTGGTGAGTGCAGGAAGAGGTGCAGTGAAGTAGGCGGAAGGGGCAGGTGTGGAGGAGGCGAGTGCAGATGCTGGAATTGCAGCGAAACATGGTGCTCGTAAATGACCGAGTGCATTCTGGTCTGCAGCGGCGTCCTTCATCTCTTCATCATCATTCACATCCTTCCTGCGTGACGCTGCCTTGCGCTTCGATCCTGCTGCTGCGTTGTTACGCGCTGATCTCTGTAGTTGTCGCTCCTTAGCTGCCTGAATGAGCTGATCCTCTGCAATCGTACGATGCGCGATCAGAGCAGGAGATTGTTCAGACCATTGCTCGCGTGTGGCGATTGGTGCAGCAGAGGTGGAGGTGGATGTGGATGAGGCAGACATTCTCAGCGCTGTATTGGCGTGCGCTGCTGCTGGTGATGAGAAGATTGCAAAGCTCACGGTACACGGCAACCGACCTTTGAGACAATCCCAAAGTCTTGCATTCTGCTGCCGTGATTGAGCGTAGGAGCGTGCAATTACGATAGGATAATTACTACCTCATTGCGCTTCGCAGTGTACAAGAATGGCGCAACTTCTCAAGCTCTGCTGCCTCGCAGTACTCGCATTCATCTGCGTCATCCTCATCTCCTCCACACCCGTCCTCTCACATTACACCTCGCCTTCCGCCGCCGACTTAACCATCCCAATTGTCAGTTCCACCTCACGTACCGTCACCCTCTCCGATCGCAAGACGAAATCTCCAATTGCAGAGTGTACCTTTCGATATGTAACAACTGAGCTTGGATTATCAGAGAAGAAAGTTGCTGCAGTTGCGCCACCTGTTGATGGAACGGCAAAAGTGGATATTAGTGAAGTGACGAATATGTATGATGGACAATGCATACAGAGTACGGCAGACTACTGGTCCTATGAGCTCTGTTTCGGTCGTTCCGTCAAACAATTCCATGGTGGTGATACTTACACGTTAGCAAAAGTTAGCAGCACGGATCCAGTGCGTGTGAATTCTGATAAGAAGACTCTGACGATGGGTGGAGGTGATTTATGTACAGCTGCGAATCCACAAGCGGCGAGAAGAGTCGTAGTGACGTTTGCGTGTAGAACGAGTGCGACGGTGAGTTTGAGAGTGTGATGAGGAGGATGTTGATATCGAGGGACGCCAATATTCACTGACATCTCGCTCATTCCTCCTATCCGCAGACGCCACAACTTGTTTCGATCCACGAGACATCCACCTGCGTCTACGAAGTTCAAGTCGCTTCTCAACTGCTCTGTCGTGATCCATCCTACCCTGTGACAGAGTTCACACCATCCGCACCATCAGCATGGGATGATGGAAGTGAGGATTGGTTTATGGAGTTGACAGAGATTGAGAATGCTGAGGAAGGTGGTGAGCCGATTCTCATGTGTCAAGCCTATTCACTCGAGTATCGTGCGAGCTCTGTGAAAGGACTCAAGTTCGTTGAGTACGAGCTGAAGATCAATCGCAAACAGGGTTCGACTCGTAGCTCAAGTGATGATCTCCCAGCACCCTATCGTACTCCAACTGTCCGCAAGCCGAATCGTGTGAATGTGCCTGTGGAGGATCTTGCTGTCGAGTACGGCGCAGTTGTTCTCGCACCACAATCGGATTCGACGTATGATGGAACAATTAGTTTAGTGAAAGTGTACGCGTAGAAGAGATATTGTTGAAAGGAAAAGCATACACTCACATTCGCATTCAACATTTCCACGCTGCCAATTTAAATTTCCAGTCCAATGCAAGCGAGATTGCCTCTTGAGTGAAAAAGTGATGACATGCGTTTTTGTTCTCTAAAATCGTATGAAAATAAATAGTTCTTCAATAAATACAATCGAGGTTTAGGTCGCGACAGGACAAGCAGAATGCAGGAAGCAACGCGATGCGATTCGGGGAGGTGTTGCGGAACTAGAAGTGGATGAGAAATAATTAGGAGGAGGTGGGAGTGGAGGTGTGACGGTCATGAATGAACTAGTTGTAGAGGTAGAAGGATGTTTTGGGGTCAGAGTGTGAAAAAAGGAGGATGCAATCGATAAATTAGATGATGAGGAGGAATGTACATGATGGCAGAGGAGCTGCTCGTCGCAATACATGAAACGTGCGTGTAGACGCAGAGGTTGTTTGCTGAGAGAGCTGCGCGTTGGGTGATGATGTAATGCAGACAAATAGAATAGAATAAAATAATTACACCACTGCCAACGTCTTATTGTGGCAGTGGTACAGCCGACGGACCGAGTGATAGCCCTTCAATCTGTTTCGTTCCAAGTGCGAGCAGGCTGCGGCTAGGTGATGCTGAGCCCATCAGAGGTGATGCGAACAGACTGGATTCACCTTCTGCTGCATCGTTACTCGACGATGGTATCGCAAGTGCACCATGTAGTGGTGAGCGACGATGTACTTCACTCGCAGCTGATCCAACACCCACTCCAGCACCGACACCAACCGCGCTCGGAAGTTGCAACACATGCATGACATTTGTGTTCCCAGCCGAAATTCCTCTGGTCGGTCCGATTGGAGGTGAATGTGAATTCGATATCGGACGGAATGAGGAAGAGTCAACGACGGGATCATCTTGGGAACGAAGGAGTGAAGAGCCGGAACGTTGACGTTGCGAGGATTCGAATACTTCACGATCGACATCGTCATCTACTGTGCCGTTCGTACTGCCACCAACCCCACCATTTGAGTCAATCCCTGTCGCAGCTGTCACATTGAGATTTGTCGCTACAGCACTTCTAAAGAATGGACTAGCTGCCGAATTCTGTCCTAATGCTAATCCAGGTAAGAAGAATGGTGAGGATGGTACACCTTGTGTTGTAGCTGTGACATTGCTACCTGGAACACCACTCATAGCTGGTGTCACCTTCGGTGTATTTCCTGGTCCAATCACAGGACTTCTTGTTCCAGCACGAATGAGACGGTCATGCATGAGTGTTGTATCAAGAAGAGGATCATCTGGATTCGACACAGACTGAGGTGAGCGTGGAATAGGAACACTTCCTGCACGTGCTCGTGTGGAGAGATGAGGAGCAGAGAGAGCTTCGAAGATTGCAGTGTCGTTATGATGTTGACGCGATGCACCGATTCGTGCGGAGTGAATGGAGAGACTCGTGAGCGACACAGCATCATCCCACCCTGCACCGTTGTAGCTATCCTCACCATTCGAAGAAGTTGGTGAGTGTACTGGTAAGTGATGAAGTGAGTTGGAATGTGAGTAGTTCTGTTGTATAATCTGTCCTGCTCCTGCACCGGAGACAGAATTCTCTCTCGTCGGTGCGCCGTTACTTCCACCACCATTTCTCGAATTGTTGTTGCCATTCTTGTATGTGTACGAGTCATCATCACCAGTCGTTCTCGCGCGAATCAGTAGTGCACCACTTCCACCGCCTTGTGGTGGTAGTGAACGCGAATCGTGTGGTGCTGATGGTGGCGATGAGGAAGGAAATACCATTGGTCCTCCTTGCATCTCGTGAGCTCCATTATGAATCAATGAGGGACGATGTGATTGTGATTGTCCTTGTGGCGGAAGTGACATTAATGAACGACTCTGTGGATCTTGTCCATTGTTATTGCCACCACCACTGATAGAGTTTGCACGTTGTTGTTTGTACATAATGCCAGCTGAGTGTGAATTATTCGCTCCATCCATCTCGTCATTCATTCCTCCTTGCTGCTGTTGTTGCTGCTGCATCTGTCCCTGTCCTGGCTGTCCCATCATTGTAACCACGCCTAATCCTCTCACATTCGACGGATTCGCCACCACACCTAATCCTGGTAACTCATCCGAATCTTGTGTGGTAGTATTGTGAATGAATCTACACCTCGGCCCATAAGGACATGAACCATCTCGGGAGAAGTTCTTACATCTTTCCGTCTTATATTTCTTATGTCTCTGTACAATCCTCAAATCTTGTAAGCCATGCGCAAAACGACATTTCAGACCGTAACGACAATAGCCACTATCACTGAAGGATTTACACAACTCGGTTTTGTACAGAGCATCACCGTAGATTGCGAGATTGGGATCAGTTGGAGAACCTGGTCCACCTTGTTGTTGCTGCTGTTGTTGTTGAGGACCAGGTGGACCACCGCCACCGTACATGAGCGGATCAGGTGACATTCCATTGGGTGGTGGTGAAGATAGCAATGAGAATGAATTCTTACGTTGGTGCTGATGCTGATGTTGTTCTTTCGGATCATAACTCGCCGCATGCATCTGCATCTGCTGTTGTGGGTGTGGATGATGAGGATACGGTGCGTGCATCATATCCATATGCGGTGGTACAGGCCCTTGCATATGTGGATGCGATGGATGAGGCTGGGAGTGTGGATGCATGTGTGGTGGTGGTGCATCGTAGCCGTATGGCTGTGGATACGGCTGCGGTGGTGGTGGACCATGATGCTGATATTGTTGAGGAGGCGGAGGACCATTCATGTAACCGTGCTGTTGTTGTTGTCCGGAATGTCCTCTGACGTGTTGAGGTGGCGGTGGATACTGCTGTGGTTGATGCTGATAACCATCCTGATGCTGTGGCGTCCATCCTACACCACCTCCATTAGTGCCACCTTGATGCGATGGATGATAGTACGGTGCTGCAGCGTGTGTCTGTCCTTCCCTACCACTACCACCCTGCTGTTGCTGCTGGCTGAATCCGACGTCTGCTTGCGTATCAGCGGATGGTGGCGTCACTGGTCCGTTCGTCATATTGTGTTGAGGAACGACGTTAGGTGAGGTGATGGGTCGAGAGGAGGGAGAAGGAGAGTACTGTTGCTGTTGTTGTTGTTGTTGTGTTCGGTCACTCTGCATCTCGTGTCGTCGCTTGCTACAGAAGCTAGAGCGAGCACATCAACACTCAACCTCAGCTGTGCGGTGTGCGATGTGATGATGAACAGAGAATGATGACTGTTTCAGTGAGTCAGAGGATGGACAGAGAAAAGAGGACAGAAAGAAGATTGCAGAGAACAGGAGTGAGCACTTGTCATGTCTTCCTCGCACAGAGCACTCACAAAAAAAGGTACACATCACACAAATTGTTACTGACACCACTCCTAACACGAACAGAACTCGAGAGCAAGGCACACTAACACGACAACAGCACGAAACGCTTGTACAAAATTTTGTTAGGGCAAATCAGCGAAAGATTCTTTTTGGCCAAAAATAGTATCGCCGGCCCCATATAAATCTGACTGTTTTTCTTCAGTCCTCACGACATATTCTGAAGTATTTTGAAGATTTCTACGACACAACCTTTTTTGACTGTAAAATGTTGACTGTAAAATACCGCATCTAACCGTCCACATTAGACAATTGATCAATCCATTCGAAGAATTGCAGCAAGGTGAGTGTTGGCTGTGAAATTGATGACTAAATCTATGCTTGTACCACTGTGACTCACTCCTCCCTCCTCACTCAGATCATGGTGCGACTACGCCAGCTGCTTGGTGTGAGCACCTTGCTCCTACTCGCAGCTACACTCCTCTGCACAATACCGACACACACTCATGCATTGACATCACCTTCAACGACAGAAGTAGCATCAACCGTTGCTTCCTCAGCATTCTCAACAACAGAAGAATCACTGCTCCTCTCTGATGCATCAAACGAACTCGATGATCAGCTACTCGACGATAATACGGAGATGATTGATCTCACTCATTCAGAGTCACTCACTGATGTCGATGAGAAGACGACGAAGAAGGATGATGCTGGTACAACGACAACGACAGAGAAGAAAGAGGAGAAGACGAAAAAGACAGAGAAGAAGGAGAAGAAAGAGAAGTCAGGTGATGAGAAGAAGAAGAAGGGTGAGAAGAAAGAGAAGAAAGGCAAATCTGACAAGAAGAAGGACGACTCTGCATCTGAGAAGAAGCGTAAAGAGAAGATCAACGCTGCTGATCTCAAAAAGAAGAAGGAGATCGAAAAGCGTCAAGCTTCGGATCGTAAATATCAAGCGCGTCAGAAGCGTAAGAAGGAACGTGCTGCGAAGAAGAAAGAGAGGCGAGAGAAGAGAGCGAAAGCGAAGAAAGAGAGACGTGAGAAGAAGAAAACACAAGCAGCAAAACGCTCGAAAACACGTCAAGCAGCAAAGAAGAAGCGTGCAGCCGAGAGAAAGAAGAAGGAACAAAAGAAAACTCAAGAGAAGAAGAAAGCAGAGAAGAAGAAGAAGATGAAAGAGAAACAAGAGAAGTTGAAGAAGAAATCAGATAAGAAGAAGAATAAGAAGGGTGATAAGAAGTCATCGAAGAATAAGAGCAAGAAAGGTGACAAAAAATCGAAAAAGAAGGGTGATAAGAAATCAAAGAAAGGTGATAAGAAATCAAAGAAAGATAAGAAGCCATCAAAGAGCAAAGCCTCCAAGACAGGTGATCAGAAAAAGAAGAAGCCAGGAAAGAAGGGTGGAAAGAAGAAAGCAGGCGATAAGAAATCGTCGAAGAGTAAGGCATCGAAGAAGAGTGATGACAAGAAGAAGAAGAAGCCAGGTAAGAAAGGTGGCAAGAAGAAGGCAGGTGATAAGAAATCAACTGACAAGAAATCATCGAAGAGTAAATCTAAGAAGGGTGATGATGCGAAGAAGAAGAAACCTGGCAAGAAAGGTGGTAAAAAGAAAGCAGGCGATAAGAAGTCATCAAAGAGCAAGGCTACGAAGTCTGGTGATTCTGAGAAGAAGAAGAAACCAGGTAAGAAAGGTGGAAAGAAGAAAGCAGGTAATACTGATAAGAAGAAGGAGAAGTCATCCTCCTCTGAGAAGAAGAAGTCGGATAAGAAATCAGATAAGAAGGAGAAGAAATCGGATTCGGATTCTGAATCAAAGAAAGAGAAGAAAGAGGAGAAGAAGACTTCAAAGAAAGAGACAAAAGAAGAGAAGGATGATGGTAGTACAACAAAGAAGACAGAGGAGAAGAAGACTGAGGAGAAGTCAACGACAACACCAAAGTCACTCGTCGAAGTTGATGTCGGCACAGCAACATCACAAACAACAACACCAATCGCAAGTGTTCTCTCTGCATTGAAGTCACGTGCTTCAGGTACTCAAACGAAGTCGAAGGATGATCTTGATGTCACTGTCACTGAACCTGTCACTACTGCTGCCGATGGTTCACATCTCTCTGTTGCAGCTGCAACGAAGGCGGACGATTCATCCTCGACTGGCGGAGTCAAGCTCTGGCATGTCGCTGTAGTTGCTGGTGGTATCCTAGCGATTGTCGTGTTGGCTATCTGCTTATACCCTGCAAAGAAGGAGGAGATTTACAGATCACCAAGCGAATCGGGTGTGTAAGTTGAAGGCAGCATCTTGCAGTCATAATAGCAGATTTCGCACAACGCGCACCATCAATTGTCTCGCGCGCAGATCTACAATATACATTTAACAAACTTTCAACCCAAATATCGCGCGTTGATGATGCAGGAAGCGAAGCGACAGCGGCGCAGCAACACCGGCAGCATCATGAATTTAGGCCAAATTGTTTGGTTGGTGGGCAAGCACAAGTCTAGGAATGTCACATTTCATCGATATCTGACACATCGACTTCGCAGTATTCTTCACTCGGAATGTAGATGACTGGACCGATCGACAGCACATCGCCCCCATCTTCCTCCACAAACTCTATTCTCTTCTCCTCGTACTTCTCTTGTACGGCCACTCGCTGTTGTACTCTCGTGCGATATCGTTCCATCGATGCCGATTCCTCACGTACTTCTGATTCACCTTCGCGTTCGGCGTGGCTCAGCGATTGCATGATAGGATCGAGTTCGGCATCTTCCTTCACAGAATCGTTGTTGTACGGTTTCTTAGGTCCGCGAAGGTCATTCTTCTTCTCGACTTCCTTCTTCCCTGGTGCATCTCGTTTATCTTTCAGGCTTCTTTCTGTAATCTCTGCTCTGACAGCACGTTCATCCTCATTTTTCTCTAACTCCTGTCGCATGTGATCGGTCAGAAGGCGACTCGTTTTCAGTCCTTCTTCACGCGCAGTTGCACGGAGTTCTAGACGACGAAGGAGATGTTGCGAGGTTGCATATGCTGCTTCGTACACGATAGGGTAGCGTGTTTGAATCTGCAAAAAAGAAGAATGCGAGAGCGAAAGGAGAAACATGAATAACAAGCAAAGGACGAGAAAGGACTCTGCTTCTTGCTCTCTCCTTACTCACCGAGAACCAGTTGATATCAAGTGTCGAAGTAACTTCATTCAGGAAGAATCGAACGATAAATCCACCACCAGTGGTCTGCCAATCTGACGGACGCTTCTGCTGTTGCCTCAACCTGCATTCAAGAAGGTACATCGCCGATTCGTTTGATGAGCGTACCACAGCTTCCTTATCGCGCTGATCGACCTTCACGAATTCAACACCGAGATCGACGCGACATACACCACTCTCACTCACAAGACGACAGTGCTTCTCGCATTGTGTCAGGAGGTAGCAACTGAAGTCAATGATCTTCGGTTGAATTAGATGATATTCGCTCTCCTGTTGCAACAACGAGAATGCAAGAAGCCAGTGTGAGTTATCACATCCAGATCTTTCTTCACAGCTTGTCTACTTGCATCTCTCTACTAACCGAGATATGTTCAAAGCCTCGAAGATCCAACTGAAATAGAAAGAGAGCGTAAGTGGCTGCTGCACGACACACCCTTCCTCCTCCACTGCTGCTCTGTTATTCTCACCATCTTAAATGTACTCGCAATCAACTTCGGATCCTGTTTTCCAATGTAGCTACTACGAATCGTATTCTTCTGATCGTTAATCAGCGTGAACATTGCGCGACCTTGTGAAAGGGGGAAGAGAAAAAAATGGAAAATAAGCAACATCGCAGCCGCAAACTTGCACTTACCACCTCCGACCAACCTTTGCAAAAGAATGTTCGTGCTTCCCACAATAGACCCTTCATGTGTGGCTGGAGGATAAATGCATCATTAGCAGCGCACTGAGAGAGGAAAGAAGAAAACATGAGAGTCGCGTTGGATCATCTTCTAGGCTCAGCTTTCCTTGCTTGAACTGACCAACTTCATACCTCTCTCCATTGCTTGTTTAATAACCGACAAGATCTCTTCTGCTTTCGTGCATCTCTTCATGACATTTGTTCGTGTCGAATTGCACCCCTTGATGATGTATCCTCCTTTCTCTACTTGCCATCCACCTGCTGTGACCTCTTCTTCAAGTTGTTCAAGTAAATGTTTCATGAAGTCGAGACGCTGATATTCATTCAAGCACTGAATCGTACTCGCTTCAATTAGGATCGTTGGACCAAGAATATTGCCTTCAGGCGAGAAAGTGAATGGGAGCTGCTTGTATTCACGATTGTGTTTGATGCTGGTATTTGTCTCGTCGAGCAGGAGCGAGATACGCAAGACATCATCTCCTTCGTCATGGCTGCTGTCATTGTCATCTTCTTGCTTGAGTTTGCTTTCCGACTTGAATTCCTGCTTCACTGTTGTCTTTTCTGCCTTCTTCTCCTCCCCTACTTCCTTGAGAATAGTTCTTCTGATCTCATCATCCTCGCGTTGTTCGAGTGTGACATATTTTGGTGCTTTGGTGAGAAGGTGGCTCAAGTAGAGCTGTTTGTGTTCCATGCGAGATTCGACACCGAGCAGCGGAAAGATCTCGCAGTCTGCTTGTGCTTCGAGTAGACGCAAACCAGCGTACCATTCTTTCGCTGTGTGTGAACGATTCATCAAGAGTACAGACGGGAGCACACAGATATCACACTCGAGCATTTGATCCCACAACTCGATTAGATCAGTGCTCGTTGGAATCACGAGACGATACGCTGTTGTCTGTTGCACCTCTTCGCTCGGATCTTGCTCCAGTCGACTTGAACCAAGCCATTCACGGAATGAAACTTCCTTCTGTTTATCAAGTTGCTCTTCTGTCTGATCTTCCTCGACACCATCCTTATGCTCAACTCTCAGCTTCGAGTGAATCTTGATCGCATGATCCGATCGTCTCCATTTATCCCACTCGATCAGCTCATCGATGAGCGTGTTGACGGAAATGAGTGAACGAGACACGAGTTCGAACAGGTGATACTTACGATCGAAAAGGTAGTGAAGGTAGAAGGGAAGCGCATGACTCTCCTATGAGGGAAGCAGGAAGAGGTAACAAGGGAAGAAGCATGAGCGTTTGTTCTTCAAGTCTCCATTCTCTGTTTCCTTTCTCTCCTCGTGTTGACATAGAAGCAATAATCTCCTTCCTCATTCTTCTGCCCTTTCGTCAGTTCGTCATCCGATTGAATATCAAAGAGTGATGCCTCCTGCCAATCGAGGCACCAGAATGCACGAACATCTCTCTGCCAGAAGAGATTATCTAACGAATCCTGTAGCTCACATTCAACATCTTTTGGGAGAAAATGATACGCGTTACGATGATCACTGTTCGCACCGACGGAGTAGACGATCTGAAAGGAAAGGAAGAAAAGGGAAAAGATGAACTGCCGGACAGCGATATCGATTTTACTCTCCTCCTTCCTCTCCTCCTCGTACCTTTGCTCTCTGTCCATTGCGATTCAACGGTGGATTCTGTTTCCACTCCTCGATCGACTTCAACTCGACGATGTGCGAGCCATCGACGTGACTCAGTGGCTTCTGTGGCCAAGATGGTGCGAGTGATGCAGAGGAGGAGGTGAAGGGAGATGATGCTGAGGCTGTTCTTGCTGCTGCTTTTGTTGCCTTCTTCGAGTCGATGGCTGTGACACGTTCGATGAGGGAGGCGAGCAGAGCATGATTTGAGAAGGAGGTGGTGGGAGAGGACATGGCGATGAGGAATGTGGACAAATCTTTTAGTTCGATCAGTTGCTCTCTTGGCTTGATTTCGAGCATGATTTTGATAGATTGAAATCGATGCTTGCATTGATGTATGAGTGTGGAGTAAGCTAGCTTGTTCACAAAAATACGAATTCATCCTCATCATCGACGAAACCACTTCGTCTACTGCCGCCACCTTCCTTGCTACCTCGTCGCATACTTCCCGCACGTCCAGCAGCGCGTGCTGATCTCGATGATGATTTCCTTAATGCACCGATTGGCTTGCTCGAGGTGGAGCACGCGGACAACGGTGCGATGGAAGAGGAGGATGAAGAGGATGGACGATGCGGAGTTGTATGCGCACTCGATGATGACGCTGCAGTAGCTGGTATTGGTGAGGGTGCAAGTGATGCTGTTGACGATGATTCGAGTGCAACAGGGGTCGAGTCTGAGATGACAGGCGAAATCATACTCGTACTATCCTCAGTCGAGATTGATGTAGGTGATGTCGTTGTATCTGCCTCTCGACTGCTCAGCTTCCTCTGTGCGAGTTGGGCTGCTTGTGCGGCCTGTGCTGCGAGGTTCGATACTGATGCAGATGCTTGAGTCGCAGCGTTGGATGCGAACTCGGAGAATGAACGAGCTGAGGATGTCAACTTCGATGCGGCAGCTGTGGAGAAAGCGAGAGTCATGTCTGTCAATGCCGAGACAGAGGAAGATGCAGTTGACGTGTTATTCGTCGGTGGCAATGCAACATCTTCAAGTCCAGATGGTTGCCTCGTCGGACAAATGACAGGTGAAGAAGTAAGAGAGTCCATCGATAGTGGTTGGCCGGAAGCATCTGTTGGTAGTGAGCTCGTCTGAATCGCAACAGGTGAATCCAATGTGGCATCATCACGACAATCGAAGTCTGCTTCATCATCTTCGTATTCATCACTTGCAACATCACCGCTGTTCGTTGAATCAGCATCCGAATCGAATGATGCATAGTTAGGACTCACATCCGCGACATGAAATACTGGAAGAAGTGCTGGAGCAGCTGGTGAGGATGAGCGAGGTGAGGATGCTGAGGATGAGGAAGGTGATTTGTGAACAGCAGCTGCAACATGAGCTTGTAAATGTTCAACATTCGTAAGTTGTTTCGCTTGCTCCCAGAACGCATCCATATCCTGTTGATTCGCAATATAAAATCCAATTGCTAGACTTGGATCGATCTGTGAGACTTGAATCGATAGCACATTCGAGCAATGATAGGTATCAGCAATTTCATGTTTCATTGCGAGTGAACCACCTTTCAGTGAATGTGGTCCTGTTAGATCAGCTGCCTTTTGTACGGTATGTGGATCGAGATAGAAGAGAAGATCATCCTGAACACCAACGAAATAAAGCGAAGTACGAGGTTTACCGCCGATGATACCAACACATTGCGGAAATTGAAACAGACTCAGCAAACTCGGAACGTACGCTGCGTTAAGACGATCGACACCTAGACGAAGTGGGATGAGGATCAGCAGAGGATGGAAGTAAGGAGAAAAGGTCGGTGGATGAGGAATAGAGGAAGGGGCAGAAGCAGGAGCTGCAATCGAAGGCGAATAAGATGAGGAAGCTGCTGCATTCAACTTGTCATCAATACTGGGTGAGCTCGGCTCAGGCGGTACCGCGACTTGTACGAGCTGCATGATCTTATCGAGATAAAGTGTGCCGTCATCAGAGACATAGATTTTCGGCACAGCGTAAGCAGGTGGCATGTTGGATGTGGAGGATGGTGGCGATGATCCGAAGTCATGGGATTCCATCATGCTGCTACTACTGCTAGCGTGGTCATTCGTTTCATCGCTGCCAAATCCAGAATCGATTGTCGATGAGAGGTTCGAGCTGAGTCGTGTCATTAGTTTGACATACTCACCCTCCATACATTGTTTCAGCATCCAACACGCATTATGTGGACCGAACCATTCGCCGACCTTCTTATCCTTCGATGACTGTCCATTGTGCAGGAGATTGTGAATGCTGTAAGGAGCAGCTGCGGAAGGCGAATCGAGAAAGAGCGAGAGGATGCGCAGGTAGGCAGGAGGTAGAGGCGGTAGTTCGACAGTCGGTGTGATAGCACCATCACTCTCAAATATCTCATTATGCTTGCATTCAGGTCGTCGCCAGTCCTTTCCGAGGTAGTGTCGTACGAATACCTGAGCGAGAAGCATCTGTGCCGATCGAATCATACATCCCCATCCAGCATCGCTGGTGTACACGCTGCCACCGATTGTCGGAAATCCTTTACGATATGTCGACCACACGCGCGTTGAGAAATCGGAGAGGAAACGTGCGCGGCGGAGGTGAAGGGAGGTGAGTTGTGCGCGTGATACGGCAGGCGATGGTTCGATATCACCATGAAGTGAAGGTGGCATACCGAGAAGCTTGTACACGCATCCTAATATCCACGCAGGACTATTCGTAAACACATGCGGCTGGCTATTCATAAACATGAGCTGCGATGGTTGGCTTGAGAACATATTCATGAAGGAAGTACTCAGGTGAATCAACTTCTGCGTGTAGACAGATCGCTTCTGTCCACCACCAGAAGTATCACTCACTTCCTCAGCTGGTGGCGATGACGATGAAGAGGATGATTCGTCGTTCGATCCTTTCGCTGACTTATCACCCTTGCCCTTCTTCTTCTTGCGCGCACTACCAGATCCACTTCTCCCTCGAGTGAGCAGACTCATCAGTGAATTCGAGGAGGAGCTCGGTGCAGAGGATGAATTCGGCATCTTCAGATCGGACGAGGAAGAGGCATGATGATTCGCTTGTACGACTTCCTTGCTGCTGCTACCACGCTTGAAGAAACTTGCAAGACGTGATGCATGGGAGGGTTTCTTAGCAGAGTCGGGCGAGGAGGACGCAAGAGGTGGTGGTGATGATGAGGCTGGTGAGAGAAGATCTTCGTCGTGAAGCGAAGGAGGCGAGTGTCTCGGCTGATTGTTACTCGTTATGTCATTCTCATTCGTTGCATCGAAGCTGTTGGAATTTGGCAGCGTCGAGACGAGGGATACAGGATTGAGAAGCGCGAGATAGGAGTCGGTCAACGATCCTCCTGTTACGCTACTGGATGAATCGAATATGACTGCAGGAGCGGCAGTAATTGTCGCTGTATCATGTTGCTGTAGTGTTGCATCAAAGCTCGTCGAGTTGGGTAGGGTGGAGACAAGGGAGGCAGGATTTTGGAGTACGGAATAGGAATCGTTATTGTTACCGAGTGATTCAGGAAAGCTGACAATCGATGAATCAAGTGGTGCAGAATCTTCGACTGGTGGAGGTGTACCACTTGGATCACGAGATGAGGTAGAAACGGAGGAGGAGGTTGACGATTGATGGATATGCGAAGAGGAGACGGATGGAGTGGATGGATCGGCTGCAGCTGTGGTGTTTGCAACGGCTGCATTCGTTTGCTGTTCCTGTTCCTGTTGTCTCCTCATCGCTATCCGTTGTCTCTCGGCGATGGCCTCACGCGAGTGTCGTGATGCTTGTTGCATGATGTTGTTGTGTCGTTAAATCGTGTGGTGGTCGTACCGCGTTACCATACGATCAAGCGAGGAGTAGATTCAATGAAGCTGAGGTGGAAGTTGGAAGAGACAAAGTCAAGTAATGATGTCGTGTCGCTATCGAGTTAAGTTGACTTGAATGGGATGGTTGAGTGCAGCTAGTTAAGAAGTGAGTTGACGAGATGCTGAACGTGTGAAAGGTTGGAAGAGGAGCGAGCAAATGGAAGGAGATGAAGCAATGAGGGTGATTGCGCTGATGTTACGAGTTCAACACCTAATCCATCACTTACAACTACTAGCCACTATCAACTACTACTCACTTGCTCAACCACATTAGCAATCAACAACAATAGCGACGAATCAAAAGCGTCTTATCAGATCGTCTGATCATGCTCACTTGTTGGTTGGGTCCTTCTGCGTGCTCGATGCTTGACACTCCTGCTGTGTTTGAGGTACGTACACAAGAAGGAACAACAACAACGTGGTACGAACGGTAATGCGGACCCGGATAGGTGTGAGTTGCGTGCCTTCACTGGTGTGACAGAACATTCGTTCAATTTTTCACTTTTAATAATCAAACTTCGTCGTCTCGATCACGCTTTCACCCAACCTCCTTTCCTCTCCTCTCCTCTCTCTGTTCATCTCAGGAAGACACACCCACGTCGAGTTAGCGATAGTGGCACCTCCCCAGATTCGAATTGAAGCCAACGTGGGGAGAGGATCAACAGCAGCAGCATCATCACACCTTCACTCCTCGTCGACAGGCTCACTCATTCGACAACATTCGGCAACTTTCGGTTGAAATCATCCCCGCAACAACAGTACAATTAGAGGTGAGTCGCACATTCGACGCATGCGACATGAGAGGAAGACATGCAGCCGATGGCCTGCCGAATCGACCCACTCTTCGCACTTGCTCGCCTCACGCATGTGTATTGTCCTCTGAATCATTTCACGAGTGAACCACTGTGAGCGTCGCGTAGCGTGATTAATCACACGTCAACCATCAGCATCTCCCTTGTACTTCTCACGCCCACTCTTCTCTCCCTCCCTCTCTCCTTCCACCTCTTCTTCCCGCTCTCCTTCCTCCTCTCAATTGTATTTCGTTGTCTCCCAATTTTGTCTCCTCGTAGTCTCCTCCTAATTACGCACTTCCTCACTCTCATGCAGCCCGCATCTCAGTACCTGCAACCAACAAGCAGCCAACCCAAGCAGATGCGTGTACAACAACAGCAAGCGAGACAAACAACGCCAGCTTCTGCTAACTCCGCTTCTCACTCAAACACGCAAAGAGGAGGCGGTAGCGGAGGTGGTGGTGATGATGATTCTGATGGTGATGGAGGCGGTGGTGATGAAGATGATTATGATGATGGTGGTGATGACGATGGTCAGGAGCGATCAGCGAATGGACCACCAAGAAAGAAGAAGGTGAGTAACGTCACAACGAACGGCAGATCTTCGTGCATTCAGCCTTTCTCTTTGTTGTTACATTCTCACATTATGTTCTTTCCTTCCTTCTTCTCTTCACAGCGGCGTCTAACCGAAGAGCAGATTCATGCACTCGGTCTCGCTCGTGATCTTCGTGGTATTACTGGCAAGAAAGTTCACATGGCACAGCGTATCCAAGTCGCTGCTGAGATCAAACTACCTGAGTCTGCTGTCAGGAATTGGTTGAATAATCATAAGAGAAAGCGAGGTGGCGGTGGTGGAGGTGGACCACCTGGAGGAAGCAGTGGCAGTAGTAGCAACGTCACACCTCGCCACTCCATGCAACATTCAACACATCACTCCCACCATCAACAACAGCAATCCCAACAACCACAATACGGATATCATTCACAAGTCGTATATCATGATCCAAACGGAATGCCTGTATCACATCAACATCATGGACCACCACCACCACCACAACAACAAGCACAAACTGGCAACAGCCTCACAAATTTCTTCCTGTCACCTGGTTATGCATCACCACAGAGTGGTGTAGTCTATATGAATCCTCCAAGTCCAGCACCGAACTATGCATTATCACCAGCTGTCGATGGACAAGCACAACAGTACATCATGACCGGTGCACCCGATAGTGACTGGAGTCATTCACACATCCTCTCACACTCCTCCAATGCACTCGCTGTCGCTCAACATGCACAGAATGGTGCCGCATATGATTCAATTCCAATGCTACAAATGAGACTTGCACAACAAGCAGGAATGGCGATGGATGAAACTGATCCGACTGCCGTGCCGACACATCCTTCCTATCTCATGACACCACCACTCTCCACCACACAATCACCACAATTCCAATCAATCGGTCCATCATTGGGTGATGAACTACATTCAAAGCTGATGGGTATGACGAAATATCCAAGTGGTAATTCACTCGCTTCGTTAGGTGGACCACTACTTTCTGAGAAGACTCCGCTGAATGATGTTCAACCTTCCGATGGTATGCTTCGTTCAGCACGCATTCCAGCACCACCACCATCCTCACGCGCACAACAACACATACCCACCACATCTAGTCATCACTCATCTGGTGTCCCGACTGCAACAGGTGGACCACCCAATGCAACCACTAACTTCGAGAATCTGAGAGCACAAATTCGTAGCTTACAAGCGAAGCTGACTGAAACATTTGAGCGACATCATCACGCAGCACAGAATGGTGGCATACATTCTGGTACAACCATTCCGATATCAGCACATCATCCGCTACCTCCGACATCACCGCATCCTGAGTCAACTTCGATCAATGGTGAGCTACTCGCTCTGAAGGCAAATGGAGGCGGCGGCATCTCGGAAGAGAAGATCGGCGATCTCACAACACAGTCGCGCTCATCTACCAGTATCATTCCAACACCACAAACATTCGCACGCATTCCGAATACGGCGATCACATCGACGAATGTTGGTGCACCGATTCTTCCGACTGTGACAATCGTGAAGGAGGTTGCACCGGCTGGTACAATCATGCCGACATTCCCGAGACAACAGCCACTATCGAATGGTAATCCATCATCATCACTGCCTCAAACACAGCAGTTGATGCCTCAGCTACCACCAATGGCACAGACACCACAGGCTGCTACGACACCACAATATGAATCACATTTCCTAAATTCTACACCGACCCCATTCACGCCACTCGGTGGTGGTGCTTATCCTCCATCACCCGCCACGCATCCACTCATGCTGCAATCCGGCTCATCGATGGCATCACCATCACTCGCACCATCAGGTAGTGTCGGTCATGCTGCATCACTCAACGGTGGTAGTGGAAGTCAACAAGATTTTCTCTATGATAAATCATTACTTGATGCATACTACTTGGCTGATCAAGGTGATATGTTCACCAACAGCGCATCATCCTCGTCAGCGATGATGTCAACTTCCTCTTCCAACACGAACCTTGCTGCAATGGCCAACTCGACGCCGATCACAACGGCAGATTAATGACACATCCAAGAACATGAACATCGCACACACACCATTCATTCGCATGTCTACGCTGCGCACAACGCATTCACATCCTCACATCCACTTTCTATGTTTGTCCCATGAACTTTCCCTCCCAAGCACCCACTTTCCATCCCAAGTTAAAACATTGAGGCTCGGATACGTAGTTTATCTCACTCTGTTTGCTCTTCGCTTCTGTCCTGCACCTTTATATTAGTTGTTAACCATGCCATGCTCATGCACACCCTAATTTAATGTATTCTTCAACTCCTGATCGCGGCAAGCAGAGCCGAGGATAATTGAACTTGAACTTCATGTGCTTGTATGACGACGAGCTCAATGCCTCGTACCGTTGCTCGTCGCATGCGCAGGCGTCGCTGCAGCTGGTCTGATTGCAGTCGCTGAAGGCGTAATCCCTTGCGATTTCAATTTCGTAAACAAATATTCCGCCACCTCTCTATGTCCTTCTCTCACTGCATCACTAAACGGTGTATTACCCCAACGATCGATTGGATTGAGATCTAATTTCTCTGTACATGTAATAAGATACTTCACGACATCAAGTTGTCCTTCCGATGATGCTAAATGGAGAGGTGTGCGATTGTCGTAATCCTTCCCGTGTACATTCGCTCCAGAAGAAATTAGACTTCGGATACCGATAAGATCACCTTTTGCGCACAGTGTACAGAGCAGAATTAGCTCTTGATGATAGATCGAGTTGCGAGAATGACATGGATTGATCTTTGGAGCGTGTGGAAGAGGAGATGTAGGAGACGATGTAGCGGTGGATGAGGAAGCAGAAGAAGTAGAGCCATGCATATCATCATAATAATGAAACGAGCATCTCTCTACCAACTTCTTACAAAACTCAATTCCTCTCACCGTATTTCCTAATGCATCTAACGGTGGAGAATAGATCGATAACCCGCCGACATTCGGTATGACGACCATCAAACAACCACTAACACCAGATTTCGCAGGTAGTCCAATCTTATATGCCCATTCTCCTGAGTAATCATACATGCCACATGATAGCATGAGTGAGAGACAAGCACGAACATGTTCTGCTGAGAAGACTTCGGTGTCGGTGATACTACAGATTCCGCCACTTGCGAGTGTGCTGCCGATGATTGCTTGGCCTTGGGTTGTTGTCTGGATTGAGCAACATTGGAAGTACAGCTCCAGATTCTTCACTAAATCATTGGCGCCCCATTCTCTCGGAGGTAGATGTCTAAATCTTGTCGACCCGAGATTGAAAGAATCATTCTCTTGCATCATATATCCGAGACAGAAGTTACGATCTGCTGTTGCTCTTTCGCTGAGATAGGTCGAGTTACTGAAGGTGATATAGTTACGTGATGGAACTGAGACAGTGTTGGAAGAGGATGTGGTGGTGGATGGTGTCGGGGCAGCTGTAGTGGAGGTAGAGGAGGTTGAGTTGGAGTGAGAGAAGGAAGAGTTTGGCTGAGAAGCGGGAGAGGCCATTACTGAGGAAGAGGATGCAGCAGCTGTAGACGCCGATGAAGATGGTGAAGTCTGAGGTTTCCCTTTATTCGTCATATTAGTCGATTTCCCTCCACCACTACACTTCCTCCAACATTCCATAATCGCTCTAAATCTCGTACTCTGTTCCTCCTGTTGTTGTATCAAACTCGCAACCATAATTGCACCACTATTTACCATCGGATTGTGAGGAATGAATTCATGACTCAATGCGATATCATTGAAACTTCTTCCGGATGGTTCGACACCAACGAATCTGTGCGTGTAATCTAATCCGTGCTCGGTGAGTGCCATGAGATAAGAGATCGGTTTGGAACTCGATTGGACACTATACTCACGTTGATAGCTATCTCCGATCGAAAACAGTTGTCCATCAATCGAGCAGAAAGATACACCAAACCACGAAGGATCAGCAAAAGCGAGTTCTGGGATGTAATCTGCGACTTTGCCGTCGTTGCATCCGCGTGTCTCTTCGTATATCGAACTCAGAATGGAAGTGAATGCAGGCCAATCTGGAATGACAAGTTGTCGTCGAATGATACGTGCGATCAGGTCAGCATTCGGTTCGATGATATAAGCAAATCTCGAGAGATCAATACGTTCGGTCGAGTCGACCAGAGAAGAACCGACACCGAGGAGCGAGGAGGTGGAGGAGAAGCCGCTGGAGTTGAGAATGGAAGTGTCGTGTTTGGATGGTGTTGTATTGTTGTTTTGCTGCTGCTGTTGAGAAGGAGGTGCGAGATGTGATGCTGGATACGCTTGCTGTGGTTGCGTCGTCGTTGCATGCTGCGGTTGCTGCTGCTGATGTCGATAATGTATTCCCTCATTCAATCTCGCTCGTACAGCATCTAATCGTGCATCATTAAGTGATATTCCACTCGCATTCAATGTCTCCTCGAATTGATAACGTGTAATGGAACCGAGTGCTGTTGGGAGGAAAGAATAAGAACGTCAGCTTCGTTCATTGCAGTTGTCGCTCATCTTCTTCCATTCTTATGTCGCTACTAACAATGTATATCAATCGAACCGAACAGTAGCTTCACCTGATCGAGACTGAGACCATTCAGATGCAACGACGCAGAAGGAGGCGATGCGGATGGCGACGGTGACGCTGGAGAAGCAACGACAGGTGTGGCAGGCATCTGTGTGAGGGATACAGAGGAGACAGAGAGGTGAGTAATCTTTACTCATTTACCGTGCGACATTCATTGCATCCAGACAGACCTGATGATGAGCAGACGACGACGTTGCGGCAGACGATGCAGACGAAGCCGCAGTATGATTGACTGCTGCAGCCGTTGCTGGTGTCGCGGCAGATTTCTGCTGATTATTTGTGCGTGGAGGAGTGTGTCCGTTCATGTTTGTCATGCGATGCAGTTCGACAAGTCGGCAGTTGACTCTACAGACGTTCGTCAACCGACCCTCAATTTTGATGCGCCTGACCGAGGTCATGTTGGTGTTGAGGGCTTAATTAAGCTACGATCGAGGGCTTAATTAAGCTACAAGAAGGATGATATCACGACATGATTCACAGCCATTTTGTGAATGAAACAATCACCCCTACGATGGTGCATGGATCGCTATCCAAGAATCACAATGTGAATCTGTGAAATATGCATATGCTACGCGTCGTGCGGGATGTCTACTCTGTTCTGAAGATGAGTGCCCTGAAAAGCTGAGTTCGGTGGGCTAGAGAAAGTAAGATTACATTAACTAACAATGCAAAGGCGACCGTCTTGATCACGCTTACTTTCTTGCGCTGACTGATCCTCCTCGCGTACTCGATACTTGACACTCCTGTGTTCGAGGTATACGCACACAACAAGAAGGAACAACGTGGTACGAACGGCAACGCGGACCCGACAGGTGTGAGTTGCGTGCCTTCACTGGTGTGACAGAACATTCGTTCAATTTTTCACTTTTAATAATCAAACTTCGTCGTCTCGATCACGCTTTCACCCAACCTCCTTTCCTCTCCTCTCCTCTCTCTGTTCATCTCAGGAAGACACACCCACGTCGAGTTAGTGATAGTGGCACCTCCCCAGATTCGAATTGAAGCCAACGTGGGGAGAGGATCACAGCATATTCCATTCATCGACAGTTGACAGGCAGTCGAGATATTGAAACTCATCGCTTTATAACTGATCGAATGGAGTGGAAAAGAGAACATCTCTGCCGGAAGTCGTGATTTTGTTGTGAGCAACAGGCTGTTTCGAATTGCATCAAAGATCGTGGGTGCAATTCGGCGATGGGAACTTGATTGCAGTACAATTTCGCTTGTTCATCGGATCCTACATCTCCGAGTCATCCATTTGTCGCCACTGCACTCAATCTTCACCACGCGCAGTCAGGAATCGTTGCAGTGCCGCGATAGCGCTGGCAGTCATGAGAATCCAACAATATGATGACAACTGTATGATCAAGTAGGAGAAAATATTTACATTCCTTAAGTCGTCGCGTCACGGTGTCTGTGGAACTCCTGACAATGATCAGGGTACATAAATCGCTGCCGCCGATCCTGCTTGTGCTACAAACACCAACTCAGACAGTTTCTCTCTCGAATTAATGCTACTGTATCCCTTATGCTTGACATAATACTCACGCATGAGTACGTCAAGGATGTGATCCAGTGCTTGTGAACGTGCCGCCGCTGTCAGAGCGGGTGTGGTCAGTTGATTGGAAGGTGGAAGGAATGTGGAGGTATCGAATAATGCGAGGACACATTTCCCTTCTTCTCCACCATAACCGCCACTATCCATCAACCTCGCACCAACAGCACCTGCTTTCTGTACACACACATTCACGAGTGTGTCGGCATCCGTATTCAAAGAAGAAGCAGCAGAGTCGGTATCTTCACTACTACAACTTCGTGAGTAACTGATATGACTTGCTGACAGAAGAAGACCGAGTGATGATAGGCGCGATTGCGAGAATTGAAGTGAAGAAGTTGAATCAGATAAAGAATCATCGTCATCATCATCATCATCATCACTGCCATCAGCATCCTGATTCTGTAAGATCTTATCACTATCAATAATTCCCTCCTTAAATTTACAAACTCGCTTAAATTCTTCCATACGCAATGCTTCCGTGTAGATATGTAATGCACGTGAATGAAGCGCGAAGAGAGGCTGCTGTTGTTGATTTGATGAATGACGAGAGGAGTTGGTCGAACTATCTTTCTTCATGCCGTTACCTCCCAAGTCACCACTACCTCCCTTGCTAATCACACGCACTGTCATCATCTCATAGACCTGTTCTAATAGATTGGTGTATGCTGATGAGGAAGTATCAGGACACCATAGATCGATGAGTTCGAAGAGGGAAGTACAGAATGTGGTGTACGAGATTGTGGCGAGGGAGGCGGAGGCGAAGGCGGTGGGTGAAGTTGGTACATTGTTGTTCACTTTCACTTTCTTCTCTTTCTTCTTCTTCCCTGTTCCACCCGCCCCTCCACCATCCACTTCCTCCTTCGTCCTCTCTACATCTCTCACCCAATCTTCATTCACGAGTGCATACACCTCTGAGAAATCTAAATCCGGATTAAAGAGTTTGCAGAGACGTTGAAATAGGTAGGAGTATGTGGTGTAGGTGAGTGAGTTGTTTGATGTGGAGGAAGGAGAAGACTTGATAGTTAGTGCCATTGTGGTTGGTGTACCACCGCTCATACCATTCGGCTGTGCTTGCTGCATGCCAACCAACAACATCCAAATCTTATTCATCTCTTTCTGAATTCTTCCATCTGTCTTGAGCGAGGAACGTAATGTCAACACATCGAGATTGTATAATGCTGGATCACCTTGTGTACGATAGGGAGTAACTTGAGTTGCATCGAGGAGAGTGGAAGCAGGACCACTCGCACTGGAAAGTGAATTCGGGTTCAGTTGAGTTTGCCAAGGAAGCTTGGATGTGGTTGACGACGCACTTGTTGTCATATTTTTCATCTTTCCTTTCAGTTGTTGCTGTTGTTGTGGTAACTGCTGTTCATCATCCATCATCATGCCACCATCTGTCATTCCAGCTCCATTCGCATTCGAATCATTCTGTTGCACATCATCACTCTCTCCTCCATGATTGTTATTATTCTCCGAAGGAAGTGTACGTCCGAATGCTAACCGAGTTTTGATTGCGTTTGAGGATGAGGATGCGATAGGAGGTGGAATTGGTGATTTGCCACCTCGCGCTGCAGTAACATTCGTCTTCCCTCTGCCTCTCCTCCCGCCGCTGCTTCCACCATCCTCTTTCAACACAGCAATCAAATCCGGTCTCCATCCTGAGAAGAAATGAGAGAGGGAATGACTCGAAAAAAGATTGTGTAGCTCTTGGAGTGTGTAGGAGGGACTGTGGAGTGGTGGTGTTGTCATGGTGGTGACCGCTGTTGTCATTGTGGAAGAAGAAGAAGAATTCTCTTTCTCTTCACCACTCGACACCACCTTCTTCTCACCAGTATTCGTCAACCACTCCACCATCTGCACTAGTGTCATTCCAGAGGCTTGTAGTACATCAGCGAGTGTCAGACGAGGTAGATGATCTGATGCGTCAGATGCACTTCCAGGTCGTTGATGACGAGGAGGACTTTTCGGTGGAGAACGAGGAGAACGTGGACTCTTTGGTCTTCCATTACTACTTCCATTCTGTTTCATACCATCAGGTGCATAACAACACATTCTCAACTGTTTCGCGAGCACGTGTGCAGCGAGTGTGGATTCAACTTCGTGTAGATTGCTTGTAGTGTTGATACTGCGTTTGGATGACAATGAGGAGGTGGGTCTCCTTGCACCTGTATTAACTACTAACAACATCGCATTCTTTGGGAGTTTGATGAATGAATGTGATATATTCAGGGCAGAAGAAGATGAAGAAGGAGAAGCAGAAGAAGATGAAGCTGAGGAGATGCATAGTGCTGAGCCAGGATTGCTTAGGAAGGATGTCACAGCATGATGAATGGATATCGGATTGATGTATCCAGCTGGTGTTGTTGCGGATGAGTGACTATTACTATTACAGAGATACTGTTGTTCAAATGATGCACACAGCTTTGCGAGTTCTAACTTGCTGTAGCCGTGTGCGACTTGTATTAGAGTGGATGAAGATGCAGACACTGTCGTACTATCGCTTACAATCTTCTTTCCATCACCACCACCATCACCACCATTAAAGATATGTGACATCATCAAAGCACTCGCACACACAAGTGCTGAGGATGCACCTAAACCTGATGAAGTTGGAATGGAGCCTTCGACCAAGATTTGTAATCCGGGCATTGTTAGTGTCACCGTTGTAGAAGGAGTAGCAGAGCGTGGTCGCTGTTGTTGTTGCTGTTGCTGTTGTTGCTGTCTCCTCCACAATTCAGTCTGCCACATTCCTTTCATCCCGGCTTGTATATATCGTGTCCAATTCGTCGTTGCTTGAGATGATTGTGATTGCGGTACAGCAGTGGTTGATGCTGATGCGTCAGCAGGAAGTATTGAAGGTGGTGAAGGAATGAATGATGGTGCTGTGTCTTGTTGTGATAAAGTGGAAGAGGAAGCAATTGGAGGTGGAATGATTAGGATGGATGGCAGCGGTGGAGTCGTTGATGCTGCTGCACCTGCAGGCGTCACAGGTGGTTCTCTCATCATCGGTACACTAAACACTTTCCGTTCATATCTCGTCTCATCCATATGTTCTAGTGTGATTGTTCTCATTGTGGATTCATCTGCTACATCATCCGGCAACACTCTCACTGCTACCAGTACATCCTGCGCCGACAGCGCTTGTGTCACAACCGGTAATCCACACGCAAGTGTACCTTCCGCTGAGCCAAGTAAACTCACACAGGCAGGTGCTCTGACAATAAATGAGGGTTGAGCATGATACACTGATGCGAACACAGAGAGGAGGGCGGAGTAGCGTGTGGAGGGCGTGGAGGAGGAGGTAGTGGAAGAGGTGGAGTGATAGATGGAGTGGAGATCATTTGTGACGAGAGGATGCGTAAGTGGTGAAGGAGTGAGAGTGGCGGATGCGGTGGAGGTTGTACTCATGGTTGCAGAGCTTGAGAGGGTGCAGGGAATGAATGAATGAGTGAGTGTTGAGCATACAACTGCAAAAAATTCCACCCAATAATGCATACTCACCCTTGTCTGTACGCACTTGCCTACCAATGACCACGACGGAGCAGGAGACCACTAAAGTGTGCACCAAAGAAATCTCGTTACAAAGCGTCTCAAATTCGTAGCCAACGCAGTAGAAAGTGTTCGATGAGACTGGATTGCAAGTAATCCAGCAACACTCATTGAACGTACACTCTCTGATAAATCTCGATCAGTGTAATACCACTGTGACCTAAGCTTCCTCAAACTGTACTGCTCCTCATCTCACAGCAGCTAACCAAAAATGATGTCCCAACACCAACATCACCAATCCCAACATCAACATCAACTCCAACAACAGCAACAACAACGAAGTGAGCAAGATTTCAATCTGAGTTGGGTATTTTCACAATTGACTGCTATTGGAGCCGGAGGTGGTGGAGGGAAGAATGATGCATCAGGATCGAATGATCCAACACATGCTCCACCATCCTTACCAAAGAAATCCTCCTTATCATCCTCCTCCTCTCCTCTCCACTCCACCACTATCCTCACACCTCTCCACCTGCGACACATCTTCACTTTTCTTCGATTAAACACAATCTCACAGGAGGAATGTGAAGAAGTATTGAATATGTTAGATGATAATAATGATGGTAGAGTGACGGTAGAGGATTTTGTGGAGAGTATGAGAGGAGGGAGTGGAATGGGAGGTGGTGGTAGTATCGACATCAACAATCCATCCACATTCGATACACGCTACTCTCTCAACCTGCCTTTCTCTTCGCTCGATGCCTCCACACGCGATGGTATCCTCACAGAAGAAGACTATCGTTACGCACGCACACATTTAGGGAAAGTGTTTGGATGTGATAATGATACGGAGATTCGAGAATGTATGAGAGCAGCGATGAATAAGCTGGCAGTACAAGTACAATCACAAGCGAATACACAAGGTGGACAGAGTACAGATAGTCCACTCGCTGTCCCTGCTTCATCATCATCTTCACTCTTCTCCTCCACCCTCTCCTCCTCCGCGCAACGTCGTGGTCCCGTCTCACTCGAAAAAGATGCCTTTCGTGCAATTATAGGATGTCCACCACGTGTACTTACAGCTTCAGGTGGTGAGAAAGCATCGAATTCACCAGGAACGAGTCCACATACGAGTCCAGGAATTGAAACGAGGAGATTGAGTACGAGTGATAGTGAACAGCAGCAGGAGGATGAATTATTCCGTCAACATCCATCACAGAGAAAATCGAAGGATGATCAGATTACGATCTCACTTACTTCCGATACTCCTCTCACGTCACGACCACCGTATCATACACGTGAGCCGTCTTCCGTATTACGTGCAGCTGGTACGAATATGTTGACCCCACCACAATCGAACACACATTCCCGCACACATTCTTCTTCGTCCTCCAATGTCTCAACACCGTCACATCGATCTGCTGTATCGATCACGGCAGCAACTGCACCAGGATTTGCAAGGATGAATAGTGGTACGAGTGGAAGGGCAGCGAGTGGGAGGGGTGCAATAGTTGGTCGACGATAAAGAATGCGAGAAGCTTGCTGCGATCAAGTTCTGTTTGTTCATACTTTGAAAGAGCCAAATTGTTTGACGTGCCTTGCCGATCTTGTCCCGAGTGACGCACCTCTTGCTGAATTGCTTCAAGCCTGCTTCGAATGAAAGGAAGGAACACGAAGGCAGCGTTCGAATTCGTCGAGGTGGTTGCAAGGCACGAATTGAGGTGCATTGAAGAATGAATGACAGTGTATGAGCATTCGAATTCATGAATAAAGGTTCAGCAATCATTGTGGTACTGCATTTCCATTGCCATTCGGCTTCGCGTTCGCATTCAGATTCGGATGAGTCGGCGTGTAGTGCCCATTCGGTGCGGTCGCATTGTTGAATCCATTCACACCATTTCCTGTCATTGGTGGTGGCGGCACACGCATCTGTTGCATGGCACCGTTCGTTTGCGAGTAGGCTGGTGGCGGTACTTGCTGCTGCTGCTGAGGTCTCCAATTCGCTGCTGAAGTTGGAATTGCGACACCGTTCAGATGAGGAGGCGCAATGACGGGACCGGCTGCGAGAGGGTGGAAGTGAGTTGGTGTCAGCTGCGAGGACGAGGAGGAGGCTGCGGATGCCGTACCAGTGGAAGGCACGAACTGTGAGGATGAGGACGAAACGAGAGATGGAATGTGAGGTGACTCAGGACGAGAGATGTTGTGCGGCATGACGTGATAGTACGGTGAAGCAGCATGTGCTCCAGCTGTAGCTGCGGATGATGGAGACCACTGTGGTGGAGGTATTGACGATGGACGTTGCTGCTGCTGAGCGTAAGGATGTGGAGGAAACAGTGGAGGAGGACCACCAAGTACAGGTGCGAACTGAGAGTATGAAAGCGGAGGTTGCATCTGAGGGAAATATTGTTGTGGCGACTGCTGTTGGTGTGTCGGTGCGTGATACTGCGTTGACTGAATCTGATGAAATGCACTCGGTGATTGCATCGATGATTGTGCTGGTGCTGGTGACATTTGAGGTGGTTGATAGCCCTGTGGCAATTGTTGGTGTTGCTGCTGCTGTTGTTGTTGACTCGACGTCAATGGTGCGAGTCTCGCAAAATCGATAGCACCATTCGATAATGCTGGAATGGACGAAGCGCCGTTCGAAAGTGGTGATGCAGCCGGAGGAAGTGAACTCTGACGAGGTGCCGTGGCAACATCGAACGGGGGTTGATGTGCTTGTAGCTGAGGTGGTGTTGACATTGGTCGCGTGTTCGTAGAGGAAGAGGACGAAGAGGAGAGTGGATGCATCGCCTGAGATTGTTGTGGTTGTTGTTGCTGTTGTGATCTCGCATCATTCATCATGCTGACATGTGCGGGACCTGCATTCGCTGCAGATGGTGATTGAGTGACAGGTTTAGTCGTATTCACATTCGCATTCGCACTCGGATTGGTATTTCTGAGCGTCACCGTTGCTGTCATCGGTTTCATCAACTCTTGTAATTCGTTCCTCAAATCTGGTCGAAACGAGTCAATGACAGTCCACGTCAATTGCAACAGATTCTGGCCTGATTTCTCCGAGACTGTGGAGAACACATTCGATGAGTTCATGACGAGCAAGAGATTCTTGAGACTCTCACTAAAATGGAGACTGAGAAGATTACTCGGCACGACTGTTCGTCCATTTGAATCGATCTGTGGTTGTACAGGTACAGCCGATTGTGACATATACTTCTCCATCTGTGCTACAAATTTCAACCAGAAGGTATGGAATTCATTCATCTCAGTCAGGATATCGAGGTGATGTAAGAAGGTCTGGAAGACGAGTGTTGCTGCTTTCAGACGGATATCATATGGCGGTAAGACGGAGTCATCGATTCGTCCAGGTTTCGAACGACTGTTCGTAGGTTGTGTGATGTTCTGCAATGGCTTCTGATGTGTTGGTGTCGGCATTTCAGGTATATAGCGTTGCACACCTTCCAGTAAAGGAATAAGCAATTTCTCGAAACAGATCTTCCAACCAAGCGGAGTGATTGGCGGGCTCACACCAACAGCGAGGAGTGATTGATTCAGCGCATCGAGTGCTGCACGACGTACAGTGCTTCTCTCATCATTCTTAATGATATTACAGAAGTTCTGTAAACTCGCAAGCCACAGATCTGTACGTGATCGGTCGAATTCCTGCATGCGTCGCGTACTGATCGTTGGTGAGAGATGACGCACTTGAGCTGGTGTGACGGTATCGGGTGCGTGTGGTGATGGGGCGACTTGAGGTTCGGTTGGCGAGAGACTATTCAGCTTGGAGTGAAGTCTCAGTAACAGGGCGAGTACTGCTTCAGGTGCAACAGGTAGCCATGCATCCTTCTCATTGCTACACTGCGAGTATCCAGTGAGTGCATTCATGAGCGGTACGAAAGTCGACATGCTACAGTGATTCTCCACGACATATGTAAACGTTTGAAATGCCGAATGCGCACAGAATGGATGATGTTTAAATTGTAGGAGTAGGTTGAAGATTACCTCCCATTCCTCGACACGACTGATCGACTCACCGTGTGTCTGTAGGAAGAGTGACACACCAGCGATGATACGTTGTGCTAACTTCGCGAATGTATCTTTCGAGAGTTGCAGGAGGAGTGCGAGGAGATGAATCAGCTGTGTAGTTGTCTCTTTGCTGTATACAAGACGCACGCTGAAACGAAGGAGATTCACGACGAGACGCTCGATGTAGAATGTACATGATGCATCATTACGGACATTCGCGATTGAGAGTTCAAGATGCTGTGAGATCGTTGCCCATAAATGAATGCTCGAATTGGTCGTAACTGTCGTGGTCATGGCGGTGAGTATCGCAGGACTTGCAGGTGTGCTTGGTGATGAGAGTGCGGATGTGGATGAAGGTGCAAGATGTTGTTCCTGAATCGAATGTGATTGATTCAACCTCGACTGATTCTTCTCAATGACATCACTCAATCGCTCGAGACAGAACACTGCACTCTCTTCATGCATGATATGAGGTGAATACGCACCGACTGCGATCGGACTGAGAGTCTTCGTGCCGGATGAGGAGATGACGATCAATGAGCGCACCAAGTGTGCAAGACTTGAAGGACGGAAATATTTGCTGTCTTCAAATAGTTGAGGGATGCTGCACGATGTAATGATTTCTTTCGACTGTGAGATCCAGTGTAATTCGGCTGGTGAAGGTGCAGGTGGTTGTGCTTGACCGCCATCCTGTCCGTTCGATGGTGTCTGTCCATTTGCTGTCGCATTCGTATTACTCGATGATCTCCAGAATCCCCAAAATCCGCCAGAATTATTTGAGACTTGCTTTTGTGCGAGTTTTTCCTGCTTCAATCGCCATGCGTTCGGTGTGTGAATGTTATGGCTTGCGTATCGTACAGATTCGAGTGGCTTGCCTCCACTATCACGAAAATCTTCCAACTCAATCCATGCTGTCGGAAGTAGTTCCATCTGTCTCAACCAAAGCAACACGTGAATACAATTCGACCATCCTTCGAGCACATGTGACTCACTGTATTCATGTAAGAGACTAAATAACAGAGGTAAGAAATGTCTTATCCTCAAATCCCTCGAGAACGCAACATGTAATTGTGGAATGTCCCACTGTGCTTCTTCACAGAGCTCTTCAAAGAAATGTACGAGACATTTACATAATGCAATCACGAGATTGTTGAAGATGTCATTCAAGTTGTACACTGCACATATGCGAGAGAAGAGAGAGAAACCTTGTACGATTTTAGGAAGGATTTTGAGATGATCACTGTGGAGGGAAGGAGGAGCAGCAGCTGTGGCAGAGGCGGCGGAAGTGGAGGAAGAAGTCGCGTTGGAGGGAGATGATGCGGTTGTGGTGACTGTTGTGAGTGCTTGCTGTGTATTCATCGCAGACTGAATCGGTATCATCCATCCATCTCTCGCTGCACACTGATTCTCCAGATAATGCACAAAGATTGTAATCGATTGTTGCCAGATGAGAAGGAACATCTCTCGTCCATGAATACGAGGTGCTGATGTCTGAAACGATCCATTTGTACCACTCGCACGTGCACGACTCGATAGCACGTGATTCCATGACGCAGCTGAGTTCTCATCACCATTCATATCCTTCAGATTATCACTCTTCAACTTGATCTCATTATGTACGATCGAATCATAGAGATTCTCCAAGTACGCACGAGGCAAATCCTCACCTTCGTTGATACCACGCAAGTTGTGAATATACTTGTCTTGTGTCATCTTGCGGGCGACTTGTGGATTGTGTGCGTCAGTGTTAAGCATGATGACGGAGTAGCAAAGGACGTAGGTAGCATCAGGTGATTTGAGAGGGCCACGACAATTCGCGTAGTAGGCAGCTGAGAAGCGCTCGATGATACGCGCGATCTGCTGTGCTTCACCAGGTAGACGGAAGCCATCGAGAAAGGAGCGAAGTGCATCATCGAGGCTGATGTCATTGCTCGAAGGTGATGCAAGTGGATGTGATACAGCAGTGGTACCATTCGAATCGTTCGTTTGATCCACCTGAAGTGTCTTCGGTACAGCCGAGAAGTCGAACGATTCCACGAACGCATCAAGAACACGCACATTGTATACATCAGCATCGCCAAGATACTCTCCAATCTTGCCCTTATCAAGTCCGGGTGTGTTGCGAAAGAATGAGACGATGCTCGAAGGAGGAATGAAGGGATCGTGCTTCGATTTGGGAGGAGGGCGTGGCTTGCGTGAACCGCCGTCACCAGAGGGAACGATGGCTTGTGTCTCTTCATCAGCTGATGTTGGAGGAGGGCTGGATGGGGGAAGGATTTTGAGTGATTGTAGATATTTGATACACTTCATCGTGAGGCCTTCACGATTGAATTGATTCGCTGCGAGTGCGAGCTTCTGTTTGTTCGCTCGCTTGTTGAGTAGATGTGTCTCTTCCTCTGGTGTGAGTACGAGCAGAGTTGATTCATCATCACTTTCCTCACCACCTCCTGTAAGATTCGATGTCGATCGTGTCAGTGTCGATGGATTGGAGAAGCTGCTTGAGAGAGAACCATTCGTGCGGGATTCATTCGTGTTCGAATCAAGTGCATATTGTTGTGTCTGATATGTCGGTTTATAATTCGCACAGAATCGTTTTGCAATTGCATTCAGCACTGATACCATACCTTCGAGACTCAACACATTCAATTGATTCGGATGAAGCTGATGTTGGAGTGTCGCTGCTGATGAGGATGCGCCTTTCGCTGTACTATTCAACAGTGCTTGACTCGGTGTCCAAGGTTGCATAGCAGTATTGGCGAGGAATTTACATAGATCTTGGAACAGATCCGTACAACCAAGTTCACAATCATAATTCCGATACAGTCCAACAATCAAGCTGACTTCTTTACAGAACTCAACGAGTGATTCAAGTACGAGCTCCTTCTGTTGATATGTCGAACTCTGTGATTCACCGATTCTCAAATGAATACTCGTGAAGAAGACTTCGAGTTGTACTTTCAGATGTTGTTTCACTGTAATGAATAAATCGAATACAATTCTCAATGTCAGCGAAAGAACAAACAGATTCTTCGTCTGACTATTCTGAAGGAGGTATTTGCACAGCTCATCTTGAATTACCTGAATGAGTGGAGGAAACGTACCAATTCGTGTACCACTCGTTTCAAGTACAGTTCGTATCAGTCTCAAACCGAGAATACGATCTTGTTCAGTATTACGAACATCGCCAGGATTGATGAGATTTGTGAGAAAACGGAAGACACGATGGAGTGCAGGGATGCCGTAAGGTGGAATTGAGGAATGATGAGAGGAGGATGAGGAAGAGGAAACTGATGACGCAGATGATGGCACTTGTAGAAGCGCTTGTGCTGATGTGTCACCAGATGAGTTTGTACCTGCATTGAAGGTATTGAGACTCTTCTCTGTGCTCGCATTCCAGTCCTTCAATGTCGAGTGCACACTGAGTGAACGATGTCGTGCTGAGTTGAGATTCGTTGGTCGTACGGGTGATGCACCAATGCCAAGATTGGTTGAAGAGCGAGGAAGCGATTGTGGTGTTGGTGATGGAGTCGTCGCACGACCACCGCCGCCAGTTGTCGATAGTTCATTCGCATTACTCCCTTCCGGACTAATTCGTGCGAAAAGTACAAGTACCATCTGCATGAGTACATTCTCTGCATATCGTCTGAGAAGCTTACTCGAGTGTTGCTGCGATCGTACGTGTAGCGCCTCTGTGATCATATCGAGTACAGCTTGATCCGTTAAAAACTCTCCTGCACTACATCTCAAACACTCCAACAAAATCTCCAGAATCTTCATCGACACCACTTCAGCATCCTCACCATCTGTCACATCAAACGTACAATGTGTAACAGAATCAGCGATCTGCGTCAGTGCAGCAGCGACATTCGGTGATTCGGCGTGTATCAATCCGTAGACGAGGAATTTGTGGATAGAGTGGAGTGCAATGGCGGTGGTGAAGATATCAGTATGTTTGGATGTAATCACAGTCAGGAATGGTGTCAGGTATGCAATCGTATCCACATGCGCTAAATCCTGTTGAATACAAATCGATTCATACAATTCTTTCAATGCTCGTATGAGTGATGATTCCTCATCTTGCATCTCATGGAGTTCTGCACCACTGTAGAGTGAACTCAGGGATTGTGAATTTAAACGGAGGACGGTGAGGACATTGTGAATCTCACCTACAGAGAGGAGGAAGAAGGAGGAGAGATATTCGATGGAGCAGAGCGAGATGTTGAGATAATTTGATATCGTGATGATGCACAGATAATTCACCTCATCTCAACTCTCTCCTTCACGACTCACCCTTAATGCAATTGATGCCCTGCATGACCAGATGATGCACTGATGCTGGTGGTGATCGATGACGAGTATCGCAATCAGCAAGCAGAGCAGGAATGATCAATCAACGACAGGAGATCAGAATCGAGCTGCAGCGTAGGATGGTTTTAGAGTGATCAATGTGGATGTTTCTGCGATGCTGAATCACAAGCAACACGCAAACGCTGCCAACAATCGTTGATGACTGTGCATGTCTTACCGACTTTGATAGATACTTTCGAATTTTGTCAATTCACTCGAATGTCTGCCGACATGATGCAGGATGATGCTCCTGCCATCGTCGCAGAAGTTTCAGAGATTGGTGCTGAACTCCCGCAATCAAAGCAGCAACAATCGCAGAAGAAGCAACAGCAGCAACAATCACAGCAACAACAGCGCCGCCCACCAGCATTGAAAGGCGAGGATGCGTGGAAACGTATGAACTATTTGTATCAGTGAGTGACTACTGTGTGAGAGGATGTGCATTTGATGACTTGGCTCTATTGCTGACTCGCTTCATCCTCCTCAGATCAAGTCATTGCATCCTCTCAGCACAATCCTCCTCCTCGCGATCACTCTCCTCCTCCACACGTTGTGTCAATCTCTCACGCTTCTATCTGATGAACATGAAGAAGATTGCAGCGAAACTTGTTATGAGACTGTCAGTGTAGAGGTGTGCAGACAAGGAATCGAGATTGGATGCGCAGAAATCTCATTCATCCCTCTCTCCAGTTCGCCTGCGATCAAGAATAGTGCATGCAAACGCTGCGGTGCACTGCTGATCGTTGGTCACTCAGCTGATATTCAGGTGGTTGAGGCAGGCGAGGCTGAACGATATGCAACGGCTGAAGAGTTGAAATTATCAACTTCAACTCCTTCAGCAACAGCTTCTCCTCTCAATCCATCTGCCACCGATTCGAGCGCGACCATGAGCGACACACTCGGCACTTCAGCACAGCCAGCGGCTGCAACACAAGCAACGATCGAATCAGGCGATGCAAAGTCGACAGAGGAGAAAAAGAAGAGAAAGCGTAAACTTCGTCGTCATCGCATCAAACGCAAATCATCTGAATCGAATGTGAGTCATGTATCAGTTGCATGTGCGCCATCGGTGGTCTCACCATCAAATCTACCTTCAGCAGCAACCAAACCTACGTCGTCCTCGAGCAATTCGACTACTTCAGGCTCAACACCAGCAACCTCAGCCTTATCATCTTCCTCTTCACTCTCAACTTCATTCGTTCGTTCTACCCGTCGCTCACGCCCGGTGAATATCGTACTGACGTGTCGTACATGCAGCACAAAGAAGCGAATGCACACGAAGGAAATTGGTGCGCCGATCAACATTCCGACTGCGACAGGGTGAAGGCATGTAAGTACATGATTTTGTCACTCTTACGATCATCTCGCTTTCAGCTTGGATGATCGCACAACGGTGGGTATCTTGAGCCTATTACCGTGTGTCGTGTCATGTGATCCATGCGTCTGAGTGATTGTCATTTCGTCGTGGCATTACTCGTGTTCCTTCCTTGGAGGAATTCCTTACGTTGTAGAAGCTTTGTCTCTGTGACTGTTTGAATGGATCGAGACAGATTCATGCGAGAGCAGTCAAGGGAAGCTGGGAGAGAAGAAGAGATGAAACACAGACGAGTGCAGGAAAAGGGACATCAGGCAGCAGCAACTACTTTGCTTGTTCGTGCACAATACACTGCCACCTCACTTTTAATGACATGAACATACATTTATGCACGACTTGAATTCAAATCTTCAAGTTCCGGTCGTTTGCAGCTCGGCTCTTGTTCGACCCTTTTTGGTTCTCTTCGAATTTTCGCTCTTGTTCGATGTTGCTTTCGCTTCTTCATCACTGAGGTTGAAGATCGGTGATTCGATTCTCTTAGGTGTTTTTGTTTCTCGCATACACAGCATCTTTCATTCAGAACAATGAATTCATGCCTCTCGCTCATGTGCAAATATTCAAGTTATTGAAAGCGAATCTCGAGCTGTATGCAAAGCAAAACGATGCAACAATGCATGGCAATCATCACTCAGTATCGATCTTAGTCTCTTCGTGAGTGTTCGCTCCTCCTCGCTGCTGAATCGATGGGAGCATCGGACCTGAGGATCCAGAAGGCGCATGCACGCCAGCGATCGTGATCAGACGAGAAGAAGGATCACCAGCAGCTGCATGGAGATTGCGTCTCGCTGTATTGCCGCCTCCACCAGCAGCTGCTTTTGATGCGCGATTTGTATTTCCCCCTCCACCTCGTGCAGACAGTTGCTTCGAGTCAGCATCTTCGAGTACGACACCTGAGGGAGATGTGATCGAGCGATGTGAATCAGAAGGTGGGAAAGGTGGCACTGAGCCGTGATGTTGATGTTGATGCGGATGAGAAGAGGAGGCAGCAACAGCCTGCTGTTGTTGGGCTGCTGTCGTGTCACCCGCATTCTGATGTCCTCTCATCGTCTGCACCGGTTGATCACACGTTAAACATCGAAGTGGAATTCTTGAAATACTCGTCTCACTACCGAGTCGTGCTGGGACAGATCTTCCTCCTGTACTAATACCACCTTCATTCATAATCTTTCCTAACTTCCCATTCCATTCCTGTTCCAACTTCCCCATTGCTTGTAGACATTTCCTCCACAATCCTTTCTCATGTAATCCAAACTGTTCTTTCAATAAATTGACTTGTGAATCTACGTAAGGACGAGTGGCAATATCGAATTCCTTGTTACGACGCTCCAAGGTGTTGATATTGTCGACGAGGATTGTGTGACGATTCTCGCTGATGTCGAGACGATGCAATATGGATGGAAGAGAAGATTGGAAGAGATGAGAGAGTGAATCGTAATAGGAGAGAGTGCGTGAATCTAAGAGAAGCGCAGCAGATCTACCGAACTTCAACGGTGGAGATTGCATCTGTCCTCCTGCACCATTCCCTCCTCCAACAATTACTGTCCCGTTCGCAGAGCTCGTTACAACAGGTGCAGGAAGTACCAGATCCAACTGTTCCATCATCTGTAGTAAATGAAACAACGTGGTATGAGTATTCGCAGCGACTTTATTTGCGGTGTGATACTCAGTCTCAAGATAGAGAAGTTTCGAGTGAACAGATTTTAGCTGGCTTGTGAGTGATACCAGTGTATCTTGAGTGAACATAGTGGAGGCGGAGGAAGTAGTCGAGGCAGCGAGATCAGCGAGGACGGATGCTGTATCTGTACTAGCTCCAATTTGGACATTACCACCCCCACCACCACCGCCACCTCCACTCGTTCCGACTTTCTCCCACATCTCCTTCCACTTCTCCTTCTCCCTCTCATACTCCTCCACTGTCACACATCCTTCCAGCTTCTTCACCACAAAATTCTGTGTATTGATATGACTTCTCAATGCGTTCTCCAAGGAGAGGATATTTTCTGTCACAACTCTGTAGACTCTGGAATCGATCTTGGTTTTTTCGAGGATGTGAATACGTTGTGTAATAGAATCTAATTGAATAGATTGAAAGGAATCTAACTTCGCTACGAGTTCACTGAATGCATGATACATCGAAGTCTTATGTGCATCCAGTTCAGATTGTAGTGTACGTGCTAAGGATGTCGTGATTGGATTGACAGCTGCTGAGGCAGAGGTGGAGAAACCGGAGAGTGTGGATGGTAATGAGGAAGTTGGAAGGAGTGGATTGTTGTTAGAGGATGTTCCACCTGTACCGCCATTATTACCACCACCGCCACCAATCATTCCACCACCAATCGATAGTGTCGTCTCAGCAATCATAAGTCGATCTCTACATTCTTGTGTCTTCTGTTCCAGTTCTTTCAACTTCCTCTCACTCTCACTCTGTTTCATTCGTGTCTCTTTGAGATATTTATCCACCTCCTTCAAGATCAAGTCATTCTCATCTATCGTATTCAATGGAATAGTCAGTGAAGAGAATTGCAAGGAGTGACGATCTAACCTCTCAGTCATTTCGTGGAGAGAATGCTCTTGGAGGATTAAGCGAGAGGAGAGAGATTGGAGTGTGGCGTGAGAGGGGGAGTGAGAGAGTGTGGAGGAGGTGGTGGTATTTGATGTGGTATTATTACTTTCAGCGTTTGTAGCACCATTACTTCCACCTGCTGCTCCTGTTTGTTCAACAGACACACCATCGCTATTCGCTTGCGCCGCAGCCATCTCTAACAAATTCTTCTTCAACTCTTCCATCGTATCTGCTTGTACCTGTTGTGTCTTATGTAAATATTCCAACTCCGATTGCAGCTCGATACAGACAGATGTGAGTTGAGAGAGCGTTGGTGGAGCATCTTCACCTTCCATTGTGGTAGAGTCGGATGATGTGACTGTGGTGGCGTGAGAACTTGGCTTGGTGGTGGTGTGAGTGAGTGAGCTGCGCTTAGAAGTCGCATTCGGTTCTCCACCTGCTCCACTACTGAGATCAGCATCCGGATCAACATCAATATCAACTTCTTGCTGTGTCGATGAGCCACCATGTTGTTCAATCCCCACCGCAACAGCACCATCAATATCCACCTCCGTATCTTGTGGTATCATAGGTCTCATCTTTCCTAACTCTTGAAAAGCTGTCCTGGAATCTGAACGAATATGCTTCTTGGAATGTAAAGGGAGACGTGTTAGGGAGGAATGAGAGGAACCAGCGTTGGAGAGGAGTCGAGCGGAGTCACCGAGACCAAAGGAGGAGGAGGAATTGTTTCTGTCATCTCCTCCACTGAATCCCAATCCTAATCCGAGACGTCCTCGTGAATCAGTCTTTCTTCCACTACCACCACCACCACCACCACCATTCTGTTGTAACTCTTTGATCTGTTTCTTTAATCCTTCACTTTCGAGTTGTTGCTCACTTAATTCAGTTCTTAATTTAATCAATTCATCATCATACGACAGCTTCATCGCTGCCACTTCCTTCTTATGTGAGAACCATTCATCCGATGATGGTATCGATTCCTTCTTCGATTGTGTATCACGATAATCATGAAACAGCGTCGAGAGTGTATTAAAATCTTTCATCAACTGCATCAAATCATTCTCCATTCTTTTCGTATGATTCTGTGAGGATTCGAAATTCGAAGAGAGGGTCATGAATCGATTCGCATTCTGTTGAGAAGCGAGATCGAGTTGGGTGAGTGTGGAAGAGAGTGAGGTGAAATCGACTGTACATCGGATCAGTTGGTTTGGATCGAAGATGGGTGTGGGGGCAGTGGTTGGAGGAGTGACTGCGGTGGCAGCAGCGGGTTGACGCGACGATGGTGGCGGCATGGCGGAGGAGTGAGGTTAGAAGAAGAAAAGGCTCCCTAGATGATTGACACCAAAGTGGATGGAGGATTGTCAACGTTGATATTGTCCTCGTGGTACTATAGCAGCAACAACACAAGCAATAGGAATCACTGTGTGACTGGTGACAGTTATTTGTCTCAATCCATCGTCTCTCGGCCTCGGTCCGCTTGAGTGTGCGGCATGCATTCACAACCGCTAATAACCTATACCGGATCGTATGACAGAATTCTACTCGCACAGGCACCATGACTCGTCGATTGATACCATGCGTTTCTCAGGACTGATGTCAATCTGCCACCTCGTCCAATTCTTTCTCCTCCGCCCTCCTACCAAGCAGTACTAACTCCGATCTGCTCGAAGAAATTCACAACACTACCTCTTCTTGCCTGCTTTGCAGCCTTGATGTGGCTGCTCATTGCTTGATGCAGAATTGCATTCTATTTGTGAATCTGCTGCAAAATCTGTCTACTGCTCCCAATCCAGCCGATGCGAAGCAGCCTCATTCGATTATGTATGAATCGATTAAAACATTGTCCAACTTCATTCCTCTAGTTCTTCTTCCTGCTCTTCAGTCTCCTCACCACTCAGTCGCGCATCGTATCGCCGAAGTAGGTTGACGACATCAAGCCTTCCCTCACGAATCGCATCTGCAAGGGGTGTACCACCAAGTCGATCGACTGGGTTGATATCGACACCTTTTCTCAACAATACCTGGACAATCTCAACATGTCCATTACAACTAGCCAAGTGCAGCGCTGTGCGACCATCATAGTCAGTTGCGTTCATATCCACAGCTGATGCCATCAGTGAACGAACCAAACCGAGATCGCCTGTTGCACAAGCGAAGATGAATGAGATCGAGAGATCATCGTGATACGGTAAGCGAGGAGTACGACGAACGAGTGGAAGGTGATGGAGCGGTGTGCAGGGAGGAGCAGCAGCAGCGGCAGTCGTAGTAGGAGGAACAGAAGTTGAAGGAGCTGGAGCATCACCATTACTCATGTTACCATTAGTCAACACCTCACTTGCCTTCTTCTGCTCCATCTCTGTCGTATCACCACCACCACCATTCCTCCTCCTATGAAAGTTGAGGAAATGCAGCTCAAACTTCTTCGCTAATCTCTGTGCGAATTCAATACCTCGTACACTATTCCCGAGTTCATCTAAACGTGGAGAGAGCAAAGCGAGGCCACCAATATTCGGTATGACGACCATGATGATTCCACTCACACCTGACTTTGCTGGCAGCCCGACCACGAAACCCCATTCTCCAGAATAGTCATACATACCACATGATAACATGAGTGCCAGACAATTCTTGACATATTCGGGTTGAAAGATCCTATCACTGGTGAGAGGACAGACACCACCGTTTGCTAATGTCGCAGCAACGATGGACATGGAAGTAGTGGTAGCTTCGAGTGAACAGAGTGAGAAGTAGAGATCAAGATTGGCTTGAAGATCGGTATCTTTCCAGACACGTGGTTTGAAGGCGGAAGAGGAAGATGAGGATGGTGAAGCGGAGGAAGGAGATGCAACTGAAGAAGTGGAAGTGGAGGATGCTGGCTGAGGCGATATTGGAGGTTCATGTGATGCTGAATGATTCGCATGCGAGCATTGCTGCTGTTGCTGTTGCTGCTTCCTAATATCTTGCCCGTGTGCGCCGTACTGAAAAGCTTTCCTCTCTTGCATCATATATCCCAAACACATGTTTCTATTCGCTGTACTCTTCTCACTCAGATAGACTGTATTGGAAAACGCCAATTCTCGCGAATTGCCTGTCAGTCTCTTCCAGTATTGCAATATCCGACCGAAACGGTCTGGTTGACTGCTTCCATGGTGAATCAACGATGTGACCATAATAGCTCCAGCATTAATCAATGGATTATGCGGAATGTCATTCGAATTCAGACACATCTCATTAAAATGTCTTCCACTAGGTTCAGTTCCTACGAAATTATGCACATACTCTGCTCCGAGCTCTTCGAGTGCGATGAGATAGGAGATTGGTTTGGATGTTGATTGGACAGAAAATGGGAAATGAATATCACCACATCCATGTTGTTGTCCATCTACTGAGCAGAAAGACATTCCAAATGTCTCCGGAGAAGCATTCGCTAGTTCAGGAATATAACTCGCGACTTTTCCTTTTGTGTTGGAGGAGACTTCGTGAAATAGTTCGTCGAGAGTGGAAATGAAGGAATACCAGTCAGGAATCACGAGTTTACGTGTGAGTGCACGGTAGATCAGTAACGAGGCACACTCAATGATATGCTTGAATTGTTCGAATGAGAGCTCATCTGTTGGATTCGAGTTTAAACGACGATGTACTTCACGCAGACGAGGATCAGCGGGATGCATTCCAGATCGGAGCAGTGCAGTTTGGAGTGCGCGGATTGTGAGTGTACTGTTTCCGCTCTGTTCCTGTAGTAATTCGTAGAGCTCATCGTCTTGTTGTGCGTGCATCATATTCACGCTCTCGTTTCCGTCGCCTATGACCAGATTCGCGTGGAGTAGTGAGTGATGCGTAATCGATGTGCTTGATACTGAGCGCTTCATCAGAGGTGAGTGCAGAGGATGTGAGGAAGGATGGGGGTGGTGCAGAGGCGGATGATGAGGATGAGGATGATGATTCGGAGGCGATGCAGCGAACGTGACACGAGACGGAGGCGGAGATATAACTGCAGCAGCAATTGTGCTCGCAGCTACTACATTCTTATTCGTATCGTGAGAGGATGGACGATGTACAGGATGATGTTGAGAATGTACACGATGGTGCGCATGCGACATCGTGAGGAGGTGATGTGTCAGAGAATGAAATGAGCTATGATGATCGTACCTTGAATGGAGTGGCGAGTGGATAGTATACAGTACTGTCTACTAATAATTAGTAGGTCCTTCAGTCACTGAGCGATCCTGCTGGCTTTCAAATTTTGAGTCGAATTTTCACCGTACACACCGACCTTGGTCGTGATGTACATGATGTGATCAGTGAGCATGAGCCGTGGCGCTTAGTCAGAAGCAAGTTGGGTGACACTGACATCCAACTTGAGCAACCGCTTCACTCAACCTCTTCACTCATTCTCTGACAGAGTCGAATTGATGTGCGCAGACAGATTAGCTTCATCGGAATGATGAAGTATTCTATGTGAAAGGCAGTATGTACAGCAGATTTGAGGCAACAAAGGAAAACGAGACACGAGAGGAAAGTGGAAAGAACAGTGGAACAACACGAAGGACGACGAAGCGAACGTGAACTTTGGAGGACGCATGGAACACACGATGAAATGTAATGCGGTGTAGAAAAGCAGTGGTGGTGGTGATAATATAACGATATTGTAGTGTTACTGTGGTAGCAAGGGGTGAGTGAGATAGGATAGGAGTAGTTGGAAGCGATAGTAGGGACAATAATTAAACTAAGTAAAGGAAGTGAAACGAAAGCACAAAATGAGAAAGATGATGTGTAAAGGTAAATGACAAAAGGAGTAGAAAAGAGAAACTGGAAAGTGAGAACACAGTGTATCTAATGAAGTGGGAGAGGAGACAGAATGACTTACTCTGCTGTAACGCCAACGTCAGTCATCTCGATTGCAGGTGATTGATTTTCTTCTGTTGGTGATGGACTGAGAGTGTTGTCGAGAGTGACATGAACAACACCAGGTGACTCAGTTGCTGCAGTGCCTGCAGTCATATGGGAAGGTGAGCCAAGCGGCTCTTCGATTGGGATCGCTGCAACACTAATCGGTGCCACACTAATTGATGGTACTCGCACAGCAGATGGAAATGCTGCTGCTTTACGTGCAGTAAGATCACCACTCTTTGGTGAGGCGACACTCTGTCTCGAAGAGGAAGAGGGAATTGATGAATGGGGACCACCACCACCGATCGAGAAAGCAGGACGACGTGAATTTGCGGTAGGAGAAAGATGTGGATTCTGAAGCGATTGTCCAGGTGACGAACTTTCTTTACGTGTCTTCACGTTGCCTGTACCATCACTGCTGACCTGTGTGCCATTTGGTTGATGAAATGATGCGCCACCAACCGCATTGCGATTGACTTTTCCGAGCACGTAATAGACTTTAGGACCGAAGATAATCGCTGCTAGAACGAGTGTCAAGAATGCTTGACTAAGCCCCTGAATCAACACTGCGGCAACTGGTTCGTCTTGAATGAAAATATCGAGTGGAATGATGATGACGCCGAAGAACATCAGTAGGAGAAGTGCATTCTGTAAGTGAAATGATTCGTTATACTGGGTTGGTAAATCACGAGTCTTAAATCCAAGATATGCAGTTGGTAACATCAATGCTGCAATGAATGCAATCTCAGCACCAATCCAGGACATAAATCCAGTCTCATGTGAACACTGACGTACGAGCTTGTCTGCATGACTACCGTGACCTAATTCAAGTGATGCACGTGATAATGGCAGACCTGTAAAGATACCGAGCATCAGGATTTGAAGTGAACATACAGAGATAACAGAGATGAGAAGATCTAAGTCAGTATGGACCTTCACTTGCAAGCTGGTTGCACCAAATATGAGCCATAATCGACGATTCTTTGCAAGTAAAACAGCTAATACACCTGCAAGTGGTAGACAAGTCAACCATGCACGACCAGAACAGACTGCATCACCTGTCTTTCCTAACATTGGAATAGCAGCGTATAACATTGCACCGAGTGTCATTCCAACGAGTAAGACGAGTATGAGTAACATAAATGCACGTGATGCTGCCTTGAATACAGGGTTATTCCAATGAAGCATCAGGATAACGATGGTGAATAAGATGAAGGCGAGTGAGACCGCACTGGCTGCAAATACAGCATCACGAATACCCTCACTCACTGTGTAGATTGCATAGTTGTCACGACACTTTGGCGAAGAGGGATCAGTAACTTCATCGTAGAAGTATCCTGGTGGACATTGGAAATCATAAGAGTAGGTAGCGTAGAAGTGGAGACCACCACTGACACGTGATGTGAACTGAACAGCACATGATGGTGCAAATACTTGCACTTCGATTAGGGACGGAGTATCGAGTTTAGCAAGATCAGCACCATACAATGCTTGATATTCTGCAGTCTGAGTGTAAGCTGATGCCGATTTCAACGGCTTGTCATCTGTACCTCTCAACGCATATACACGTGTACCCTTGAAGTCTTTCCCACCAGTGAATACAGACAATGCATCATTGAAATCAACGAAGAGTGTGTTACTGATATGAAGTCTCACAGTGATGACACGAATTGGAGTCCATGTTGATTGTGGCGTTGCTCCATTCTTGACATGATAAATCGATTGTGTGGTTGGCGGTATCTCACCCATTTCCAGTATCTGATCGATATCATCTGAATACATATCTGTTAAGTCAATCGACCAACTTGTGACGAGACCTTGTGTCAATCGATTCTCACCATACATTCCATCACTGAAGGATTGCTTATATGCTGTCACATTCGGAGTTATCTGTGCACTCGGTACTTCTGTTGTATTGACAATCAAATTTGAGCCGACACCACCAGTCTGCTGTAAGAGCGTAGGGAATGTGGAGCCGACTTCATCTGATGAAATGATTGTAAATGGATTCAACTGTGCATTGTTCGGCAATGACGAGCAAAGAGGTGCTTTACCAAATGTACCAGCGATACATGTACAATACTTGTAGCTATAAAAAGTAGGATCGACGAGGAATGTCAATTCTGGTGCCGAGTCCGCCTTAAATGATGAGCATGAATATGAGTCGCCCACATTGAGTGTGTTGGTTGCGAGAGGTCGAAGCCATTTCGGGAAGGCTGATGCAGGAAATATGAATTTCGGATTACCTTGGAAGTTCAAGTATTGAAAACCGGATGTGGGTGCACTGTTCATGAATACACCTGAAAGAAAAAAAGGTCAGTTCGAGAAGAAAAGGAGTGAGAACTTGACACAAAGAGCTCACCCTATCTAGGACATATGGGACTGACCGTTTGCTGGTGTACTCAAATCATTGTAGCTGATATCGAATTTAACAATGCCCGAGGTAAAGATTTCGACCCACGTTGTCTTAATCATGTTGTGATCTAAATATAAATTCTTCAACGTCTGAAAAAATGTCGCATCAGGGACCTGATGGCAGCGAGAAAGGCAGGGAGAAAAAGAGTAAGAATCACTCATGCTCCAACTCACACCCTCACTCAGATCTCTCTTTACGTTTTCGAACTCACACGAAATGGTCCAGCGAACTGATTGTAACTCGCACGAATCGTAATAAGTGATACACCTGTAATCTCCGTCAACCAGATGACTGCAGCTCCTTGTGGAAAACTTGGCAACAATGGACGAAATGTCAGATAATTATTTGATACATCCAAATATTGCAATAACTGGAGGTAAGCTAAACTTGTTGGACCAATTGGATCGGTAATGAGGGAATTCGCTTGAAGCGAGAGGGTCTGAAGTTTAGATAGGGTGGTGTACCAGGAGCTTGGAATTGATCCGGAGAAACCTGGTGAAGTACTGTTGATTAGATCACGCTGATTTGATAGATCGAGAATCTTCAATGCTGTACATCCTTTCATTGTTGGTAGGGGACCTGTAAATCGATTTGAGTTGATATCTAAGATCTGCAATGCTGAATAACCATCGAATGTATCATTCGCAATCGCACCTGTGAACTTGTTATTTCCCATTGCAAGTACTTTCAGTGTATTCTTTGTATTTGGATGAAACTCAGGAAAACCATTCGAGGCCATTTGATTTTGTGAGATATCGAAGAATTCGAGGTATGGAAGATTCTTGACTACAGGTAAAGTACGAGCAGAAATGAGCTGTGCACTCATGCGTTTCAGCTTGGTCCAGCCGGCAATAGGTAATGAAGTCAGTGCATTCTGTTCGGCCCAGAACTCCTCTAATTCAGGCCAGTTGCAGGCTGGTACACTCGTAATTCCTATTCCATTGGTGAGGAGAAAGAAAGAGAGAGAGAGAGAAAGCGAGATATGATGTGAGAGAAAGAGCGAGCGACATCACATTAGCACATCATTCACACAACTGACCTGGTGGTGCAAGTTGTTGTCCGACCCAAAGTACTCTGAGCTTGGTCATCTGACAGAAAGCTTGTGGCAGTGCACCAGCCCACGTGTTATAATGTATCGAAAAGAATCGCATTTCTGTAAACACACTAAATTCGGTTGGGATACCAGCTGTCACATTGTTGAGACGCCAGAAGTGGTATAACATATTCACAATGACAACATTCGGTCCTTCACACCATAAACCTTTGACACGGTCTCGGCAAGGATCAATATTGGAGCTGAATAATGCTGCAGTCCAGTAAGGTAAGAGATCAAGAGCAGGATTGCCTGCAAACGAGCCCATCGTCGTCTGTTGCATAATAGCTAGCAATGCAACTTTCTCTTGTGGTATCATTGGTGCTGAGCTCTTCACCGTAGCAACAAGAGTATCCCTCGGTGCGCCAAGTCCACCTGATTCGCTATGTTTCTGCTTGAGGTAGTCGAGAATACGAATACCATCAGCATACGTAATTGTAAGCAGAGTGACATTACCTGGTGCCACATTGATCAACATCTGCTGAAGTGATGGATCACAGTTCGTCGGAAAATCAGGACTGCAGCCATAAACTAATACACCTCTTGCACCAGACATGCCAGCGTAGAGAAATCGAATATCGGAACATCGGCTGTTCTGTACAAGAATAAATGAATTCTCGTAAGTCTGACCATATTCGTTCATTGTTCTCATCGGGGCGGCACACGCTGTTGGATCATCGTCCTTGTGAGGCAACATGATGGGCATATCGATACCATAATCGGCACGGTTGGAGAGTGGGAGTGCAATACCTGTGAGGTCAGAGAAGAAGAAGGGAAAAGATATAACAAGATCCGAATATAAATGATAAATACCGATACAAGGGAGGGGCAGTACAAGATGCCATTCTCTCACATTCTCCAATCTCGTGCTAACCTGCATACAAGTTGGGAAAGTACTGCATCGGATTCGTTGTCATCGCGAGATCTTCTGCACCTGAATCATGTGGTGTTGTCAAGTTCATATCGCAGAGGCGAGTTTGCATTGCATTGTAGGAGAGTGTACTTGAATGAAGGAGAAAGGAAAGGGGGTTAATCAGGGGCCGTGAAACAGCTATCACGGTCGCTTCAACATAGTATGCTCGCTTTCACGAGTCCTCTTCACGTCTCTTCTTCTCTTCTCTCCTCGCTCGCGACTAACCCAGCAGCATTCGTCGCACTATCCACGGTAGCGGGAGAGAGGATGAGGACAGCGAGTAGGACGATGCAGACGATGTGCACGGCGGCACGAGTCAGAGTCAGGCTGTCTGTCACATCACGCCTAGTGTTGCAATTGCAGACGCTGCTGATTGGCTGCATGGTGATGCGAGGTAACGAAGGTTAGTATATGCCGTGTTCAGTGAGTGATGCTCGGTCTGTTGAAATGTTGGATGAAGAAACGAATCGGGTCTGATTTTTTCAAAAGTGTGCGCACAGTCGCCACGGATGATGTTCGGATCGAACCATCGTCACTGACCAGTGAAGTGATCAGGTGCACCTTCGAGTAATTAGAACAATTATTTTTAACAGAATACAGATCGTGTCTGCTGCCGGTGCCACTGGCAGCATGGTCGCAACGAAAGACACAGCAGCCTTGTGCGTTTATCAGGGCTAGCACTAAGCGCACAACTTTTGCACAACGGGACACGAGGAATGATGTCGTAAGACTAGAACTTTATGATCGCTTCATGATTGAAATACGCGTCAACAACGCGGTGCGGGGAAGGAGAACAGAGCTGTGTTACTTTGACGTCAACTTCCTAAATCCTTTCCAATCTTTCGGTTTGACATAATTTGTTTCTGACATAAACTTAAGCAACACCTGTGCTGGTTTATCATTCGGATACTGTGCCGAGAACTTCTCTAATACTTCCCTCGCACGTCTCCAATGTCCTTTCAGATACAAGGAGCTACCTTCATTAAATGTGCGAATGAAATCCTCAGATAAACCACGTTGTAGTTGTGTACAGATTGATGCAAGTGTAGCAGGTGCAAAATCACCACTCTCCACCTTCGGTTTCACGATTTTAGGAGTATGTGGTTGGTGTTGTTGATGTTGATGTGATGGTGTTGTCGCTGCTTCTCCGGTTGTTGTTGCTGTGTCGTGTTGATGTGGTGGTAACGGAAGTGCAGGTTGAACCGGAATTGTCGGTAGAACAGGTGCAGTAATCGACTGTGTCGTCGGAATCGTCAATGATCCTCTCGTTCTCATCGATCCTATACCACTACCACCGAATGATGCATGTGATTTCAGATGAGAAAGATGTAGAGGAGGTGGTCGCGTGGGGGAGGTTGCACGATGTGGTGATTTTGGACTGGTTGTTGTTGTTGCTGAGGCTGTCACTGGTTTTGTTGCAGGAAGTGCCTCCATTTCGATTGCGGATGGATGTGAAGTTGGTCCGAGTGAGTTCGAAGAGGGTGGTGGCATGATAGATGTCATCTCACCACCGCCGTGATTGTCTCTTACACCATTACTCTGCTGATGATGATTCTGTACCTTCTCCTCCGTCTGTCCTGCCACTTCCCGACGCTGTGCATGATTACTCCTACTCTCCAACGAACCCGTCTGTGCGACTGGTGAACTTGCTTGTGATGCACCAGGTGACACGACAGGAGAGACGATTGCTGAGTTACTAGCTGATGCGTGATTCGAGATGGATGGTTCACCTTTCGTATTCGTAGTGGAGTCTTTCCTCTCCTTCTCCTTCTCACCACTTTTGTCCTTCTCCTTATCAGAATGCGAGAATACATCTCTCAATGCTTGTACCAACTTCGTTCCATTCGATAGCAGAGCACCACCACCAATGAATGATCCTCTTCTCGAAGGTTTCAATAATCTGAGCGAAGTACGTGCAGCAAGATTCATATCATTCAGTTTCGTTGGACTATTGAGAGCAGATGCAGGTTTCTCATCATAGATCGGATTGTTATCTTTATCCACAGCTATATCACTTGCATATGCATCTGTGACTTCACCAGCATGAACTTGTGCGACACTCTCTAAGTTGATAGTCGTACGAGAATGATTCGGCATGTCGATTGCAGCGGAAGGAGATTGTGCTGCGACAGGAGAAGTAGGATCACCTCGTATGGAGGAAGTTGCAGCCATGGAGTGTGGTGAAGGGAGAGGCGAGAATGCAACGACTGGACTAGAATTGGGACCATCACCTCCAGCGGTTGGTGATTGTGATACAGCTCTTCCTGATTTCACACTCGCATCTTCATTTCTCTTCCGCTCTTCCTCGCTCCCACCAATCGTATTCCCCGTACTATTCACTTGATTCAGCTCCATCTGTCTTATCCTCTCCTTCTCCCTCTCCATCTGTTCCACGACATGTGCTGGTGTGAGGGCATATTCACCGACATCGAATGTGTAGATATCAAGAGGAAGCTTACTTCCTTTCACTGTGATACAATCGATATGACGACAACGTTTCTGGATCTCGCTTTGCATTAAGGAGTAGAGTGGACCAGAGATGAGTAAGTTCAATCCATACTGTTTCGTTGCACCACACAATCGACTTGCAATATTGACATTCGGTGACAAATACGAAGCATCAATCTTATAGATAGACCCAATCGCACCTTCAATTCCCCAACCGACGTGTAAGCCGAATCCCATATCGATGCGGTACTCGTTGTAAGATGGTGGTGCACCGAGTAATTTGCACATCAGAGTATTACTACGCCAATGTGCTAGTTCACGTGTAATAGCTACTTGTTGTATCGTAGATAAGAATGCGACGATGGATTGGTCAGCAAGATGTTTGAGAGAATCCCACATTGGTCCAACACGTTGCTCGACCGAGACAGAGCCGGAGCGTTTTCGTCCGGGAGCACCGATTGTACTACCACCACCGCCGCCGGTTGTTGGTGATGCGGATGGCGCGAAGGAAGTAGTAGATGCAATTGATTCAGATGTTGATGAGAGAGGTGAGAGTTTTGGACTGGCACGTGGTGAAGCGGAAGGATCGATTCCGATTGCAGCGAGTGTTGGTGTTGCAGCAGGGGAGGATGCTGCTGTGGATTTATCGTTGTTGATAGTATTGTTGGCAGTAGCAGTAGCAGCAGGTTTCTCACTACTCCCACCACCACCACAACTCGCGCCTCCTCGAACCGCACTTCCAATCATACTTCCATGTGATCCAATCGTACTCATACCTAATCCAGAAGGAATTGCACCATCACCATCACCAATCGTACTAATCTCATTCTCTTCTAGACCTTCTAACACACGTCTATTCTGCGCATTTCTCGGACTCGGTGCTGGTGAGACGACATTCGAGTCACCATCGAGACTTTCGATACCACGTAAACTGATACGTGTGTTACCTTGACTGATGGATGTACGAGGTGCACCATTGTAGTGTGGTGGTGCGAGTGATGATCCTCCATTCCCTCCACCATTACTCGTAAATCCAATTCCACCTAGACTAACAATCGGATGTGTCAATGAAGATGCATTGTGTGTAATCGACGACTCAGCTGGTTGATTCAACGAGTTCTCCATTCCGCCATTCACACCACCACCGTGTGTTGCAGAAGTGGCAGCAGCGAAGGAGGAAGAGGAAGAGATGGTTGCGAGATGTGGATTGAGATGATTCAGCTCAGAACTATTTGCGGGTAACACAGAACCATCACGCTGGGGAATGATACAGTCGTGATCACTACTGATTGATGTTTTATTTCCACCTGTGGTTGTGGAGGCAGGTAAGGCTGAATGACTCGATGAACGTGTTGATCTTGTCGTTGCTGTCGTGGAGGGATCACCTGCAGTTGTGGTTGTAGTTTTAACATCCGGTGTACGTGGTGTACGCTCAGCCCATTTATCTGAGGATGATGGCTGTTGCTGTGGTTGGAGATTGTCTTTCACTTGTGATGTTGCTGTTGCAGGTACAGCCGGTGTGTTAGCGTTATTCACAGAAGATGAAGCTTGTACACCACCAGAATCATCTTTGGAATGATTATTTCCTAATTGTTTTGTTGCAATGACAAGTTTATCTGATTTCTTTGTTTTGGATTTTGTTGCTCTTCTTGAATTGTTCGGTTGTCCTGCACCACCAGCCGTATGTGATACATCCACTGATCTTCTTCTTGGTGTATCCGTTGTTGTATTTGTAGTACTACCCTCACTCCCATCATCTTCCTCATCACTTCCTCCATCCTCCTGAATCGTTTCCTGACGTGGTCCATTATATCCACCAACACCTCCACCAGCTGCAGCAAGTAAACGTGCTTGTTGTTGCATGAGAATGAGTTGTTGTGCTGCCATCTGTTCTTTCATGATACTCATACGTTTGATACTAGCGACTGTAGGTTTCCATACGAGAAGAAAAGCTGAGCCAATATTCTTATTCGCAGCACCACCATACATATGTGTCAACTCATGTATAATATCCGCCACTTGATTCACAAAGATCATGACATGTTGTCCCAGAGCTTCTGTCACCACACCGAATTTTCTGATATCACAGAATCCGAAGATAGCGAAAATTTTACGACCTGGAACCATTGGATCTAAATAATCTCCTTTCATATTATGTGAGATTACTTCAGCACCTGCTGCACCGAATCCGATCTGTAATAAACCGGCGAGTTTAAGGAAGGTTTGTTCGAGGAGTTGTGTCTCTAATGGTTGATTCCTCTCACCTGTTGGATAGATTTTTCCGAGTGGATTTGCAGCGAGTTTTGTTACAAACAAGAACATACGTTCTATAGGAAAAATCACCATCTCATTCGCATTCTTCGAGAAGATTGCTGCACCACCTGCAAGTAAGATCGTAACAAATATCGTCGTGAGGATATTATACAACGAATCCGTCACCTTCTGTGACTTAATCTCAATCCATACCACCGAGAAATGACCGACGATCTCACTGACCTCGGAAGAACGTAACTGATTGATACGATCTTGATTGTTGATCCAGATAGTTGTGGAGGAATTCGATTGGATGAAGGAATCAGAATCATCGACAAGACCGTCATTGAATACTGTATTGTTATAACTCAAATACAGTACCTTGCCATTCATGTTCTCATAGAAGCCTTGTAATATTCCTTGAAACAGTGAATGAGATGGTAATGCAAGCTCAGGATTCGATGGATCTAGAATAACATCAATCTGTTGTATGAAATCTACACTCGTTGTATCCAAGTCATGTATCTCCAATAACGGAAGTAAGAACATCATAAACAGAACCATCACAATCACACATTTCGTAATATAATCCGAGAATCCACGACCAATCTCACTATCCATCTCTTGTATCAACTCCTCCTCTTGTTCGAGTTTGATACGAGCGAGTTCTTCCGCCTTTTCTTGTGCTTCACGCTTGATACGCTCTTCTTCGGTCTCACCACAATATTTGTAGAGTTTGACGACTCGTAAGAAGCGGACTAATCTGATGAACCGAACGAGTCGACCAGCTCTCGTACCAGCACGACTCGCTCTTCCTGCTCTCGCCACCGCCAGATTCTGATTCTCACTCTCACTCTGTCCAATCGCTGACATGAATGGATCCCACACATACGTTAAGTCAGGAATCAAGGAGAAACATGCTATCAAATCAAGGAAGAAGAAGAATGTCAAGAGATAGTCTTCACGATATAGTGAAAAGACGAGGAACTCCCAGATGAAGAGTAAGAAACAGATTGTACTTAATATGACATAGATAATATCATCCTCCTTTCGTGCAGTAATGATACGGATATCATCACCAAACAGACAAAAGATTGTAGCTAATGTCATGACTAAAGTTCCAATTCCACCATCAATCCAATCGAGTGATTTCTGACCGATTTGTGAGATACGTTTTCTTCGATTCGCACGTTTCTTTGCGATGACATCACGCACAGCAGCATCATCATCATCTTCTAACATATGTGTGACACGTCCTCCTGCATTATTTGTATTATTTGCGATCATATTATTCACATTCCTTTGACTCTCACCACGTTGTGTATGACTTCTCGTACGACCTAATGCTGCCTGGGCAGCTTGACGTGATTTCGTACGTGCTATCATCTCTTCACGATGTTTCGCATCAAATTCATCTAATCCTTCAATCTCTTGTGGTTGTGATGTTGCTGTTTCATCGTTATCACCTAAACGAGAAGAATGTACGGAACCACCATTGATTCCACCACCGGCTGTTCCATTTCCACCACCACCACCACCACTGATTCGTGATGCCATACGTGAACCATGTTGTGAACGTAATGCAGCACCATTCATGAGTGCGATACCAGTATGTGTATCAGCATCCTGTTGTGCTAACACACGAGTGGTTGCAACACGTCCTAGTGGAATGAGACGAGAGCGCTGCATCTCACCACCGAATCCCCCAGCACCTAATCCAGCACTCGTTGCACTAAACGCCGATCCGACACTTGCCATACTATTCATACTTCCACCACCTATACTTCCTTGTTTCGATGTATGTCCTAAGACGATGATCTGATTACGCCCACTTGTTGGTGATGCTAATGGACCAGGTCCAGAACCTTGATGACGTGGTGAAGGATTGAAGAGACTTCCTGCACCACCTGCTGATCCGTTACTGACATGATGACGATGTTTCGGTGAACTCGCTGGTAAAGGGTGATGAAAAGTATGTGATTTCCTACGATCAAGCTTATCACGATCATTCGCACGTTCATTCGCGAATGAACGATCTAAACCACCACTAGGTGCAATCGCAGAAGCATGTCGTCTATACGGTGCCGCTGCAGCATCATCATCTGACGTATCAGTATGTGGTGTTGGTGAGAATGCTGGACCACCAGCATGACGTGGTGAACGACCGATACCACTGGAACCGGTGTGTTTACGAATTGGACGGATTTGAGGAGTCTGACGAGTATTGTCAGTGTCAGGGCTGGTGTTGACAGCGAGGTTGGGTGAGTTGTTATTCGATGCTGGTGAAGTATTCGTCAGATTCATCGTCGCATTCAGACTCGATCTTCTACTCGCACTCGCTGCTACTGCAGCTCTCTCCGCTTCTTTCAATCCTTCATTCACTTCCTTATGAAACAATCCAGCTGCAAGATTAGCTGCACCTCCACCAACACGTGCACCTGGTCCGGTCAAAGCGATCGGACCGACGTGACGCCAGGAGGAGAGACCGAGGAGAGGAGAGGTCGTGTTTGAGCCACCGCTAGTAGGATGTGAAGAATCAACTGATGGTGAATCCCCTGACGCTCCAGAAGAAGCTGATGCAGCAGATGCAGAACTCGTAGCCGACGGTGACGGTCCTGCACCTGGTCTCAAGCCAGCTTCATATCCTGAATGTACGCCTGCCGCCAGTTTCTGTGCACTCGTCGGACGACTTGCACCTGATGCAGCAGCGGAAGCAGCAGCTGCTGCGAATCGAGGACTCGATTGAACGAAGGCAGGTGCAGTGTTGGAATGCATGTGATGGATGTCGTGATGCTGTGAAGCATGATGGGAGGGATGAGCTGCTGCAATAGAAGCAGCGGCTGCAGCAGCGGCAGATGGTGAATTCGATGTAGCAGTACGCCCCGAAGAAGAAAAAGAAGAAGAAGCAGGAATAGCAGAAGCTATTGTCAGATGTGCAGGATGTGCTGCATGATACGAAGCAAGTCCAGATGAGACACCATGTAGATTATGTAATGCATGTTGCTGTTGTTGTTGAGACTGTGATTCATCATCACTATGCGAATGTGAGCTCGTGACAATCAACGATGTCGCACGTTGCACTGGTGGCATATGCAGAGGTGGCGGATGCACTGAATGATGCTGGCCGTGCTGTGGTCGATGTCGATGTTGTGGTGGTAAGGAAGGAGATGCAGCTGGAGAAGCAGAAGGTGATGCATTCGTGATATTACTCATTTGATATCCTGTCGTAGTACTTCCACTCGGTGACGGTAGCAACGAAGGTAGTGCATAAGGTGACGACGAGATCGGAGACATCATGACCAGATCATTCGGTGTGATAGCTGAACCAGATGCATCACTCGCAGTTTCATTCAAGGAGTGATGTGAATGTGGTGCTGCGACAGGTAGGAACATTGGAAGTGGTGGGAAAGGTGATGGGAGAGGAACATCACGTCGTGTCATATCATTCGATTTCGTTTCTTGATGTGGTGTTGATTGTAAGGATTGCATCGCGCTGCTACTTGTAGTTTTCATTGTCGTATGCTCGTCATCATTCAAATCATGCATCTTCGGTGATGATGAAGGAAATGTGCTCATCAATAGCAGTCCTCCTTCATCACTCCTCGATGGACTTGCAGTTACATCGTATTGCATCGATGAGGAAGGAGCAGAGGGTGAGGGAAATGGAGAGAGTTCTGGTAGTGTGTGGAGAAGAGTCATTCCTCCTCCACCTCCACCGCCACTGCCACGATGTATTGCACCACTGTGGTGCTGATGTATTGATGACGGTGTACTATGTAGATGATGATGGAGTTGTGACGAGGCACGTCCTGAAGGCGAGGGTGGCGCATCCGTAGTCGACGCAGCAACGATTGTCGTCGTGTCATCTGCATCTTTTGTCTCCTCTTCTGGAGAGGCATGCTCCTCTTCTTCGTGTGATATGAATGATGGTGCAATATCAGTCGGAGGTCGATCCGCGACACTGCGATGCGACATTTCGTGCTGTTGTGACAATACTGCTGCAACGAGGTGTGAGGTGAGTTGAGTGCAGCTGTGTCGGGATATTCAGGAGTGTAGTGGAGTGTGAATGCAACTCTTGAGGAGCGAAGGCGAATTTAATCGTCGCTACCTAACGAGAGGGACTAAAAAACACAGGTTTCAAAGGGAAGAGGAGTGTAAACAACGAGCAACAGTAGTATGTGTGACTCGAGTGCAGTCAGCTAAACACAATGTTGTTACTCAACACATTGGTGCACGCTCGATAACTCACCACACACGACTCTTGCGAGCGCAGCGAAGGAAGGAAATGAGGCTCGTTACTCTGACTGGACAGAATTCTTAATGCTGAGACCTCAAGGATACTTTTCAGCGATTTCGCATCAACTCACACATTCTCATCTCTTCGTGAGTGCAGAGAATATTTGAGTCGTCGTGTAGTTGCAGCAGGCATTCACTCACCTTCCTCCTCATCACCTCCCATTCTCATCTTCGGCATCAGCCCCTCTGCAACACCGGTTCAATCACATCAACAATCGCTTCCTCAACAAAATGAGTTCATCTACCACCACTGACTCCAATATCGCCGCAGTTGCAGACGCATCCTCCATCTCTGCAGCATCACCGTCTGCACCAGCTGCAGTTGCTGTACTTGCGCAGGATTGCAATGCGTCACCATCAACCTCAGCAGGCAAGTCATGCTCAGGCTGTCATCGTTCACTTCACTCATCAGCATTCTCAGCCACACAAGGACGCAATCCAGCGAAGACACGTAAATGTATGGAATGCGTTATCAAGAGCAATGCGAATGTTGGCAATGGAACAGCAGCGCCATCAGCATCAGCAGCATCAAATACATCAAATGCATCGAAATCTACTCCACCAACAGCTGCATCCTCCTCCTCCTCTTCTGCATCTACTACTGCCTCATCCTCATCAACCACTGCTCCTGCACCAAAGAAAAAGAAGGCAAAGACACCAGGTCAGTTTGAGATTGATGTGTTTGAGATTAATGTGCTGGCCTCCTCTGGTCGTTCACTCGAATCATCTCTTACTCTTCTTTCCTCTCTGATTCTTCTTCATTAGGTGATATTGCTCGTGAGCGTGCAGCCGAGCGTACAGCAGCAGCCAACGCAGCGAATCCACGCAAGCAGGAGGATGGTATGCAGATCTCATTCAAGTCGAAACCAAAGTCCTCATCATCATCATCCTCCTCTTCCTCTTCTACCGCCACTTCTTCCAAGAAGAATCCAAATTCGATCTTCTCAGCTGCACGTAAATCTACTGATCAGTCCGGAAAGCGTTCGCTTCTCGATGACGATGAGGATTGGTTTCGTCCTGAAGCAGAAGCAGCGTTGGAGGAGATTTTTAGACGCTTTGATTCGACGCACAAAGGTGCAGATGGTAAGCCATCAACATCAGCTACAGTGCCACGTGATTCCCTCGCATGGACGTTAGCTGATGTTCAGAATTTCGCACGTACAGCGAATGGCAAGGAATTTAGTACGGAGGAGATTAATGAGATTCATGAGAATTTGGATCATGATGATCAAGGCAGATTGACATGTCAAGGTGAGTGTCAACATTCTTCAATACTAGCATGCGAAGATATCGTAGACTCGAGCTCGTGTACTCATTAGTCTCATCCTTCCTTTCCCCCTCACAGGATTTCTCGACTTCTACCATCTGCAAACGACGTCACATGTCAGTCATGAGAATTGAAGTTGAGTACAAAGGCTGCTTGCTTGCGAGTTTCTCACTTTTGACTCTCCTCATCTCTTCCTCACGCAGCCCGATGAGACATGGAAGGATCTCAAGAAGCTCGGTTATGGCGATTTGTTGACACTTCAATCAGCAACAGTAGCAGCCGCAGCGACATCTACAGAGGCATCACCATCACCATCAGCAGACGCCCAGCAGTAAGCATGCGCAGTTTCACAAGGCGGCTTTGTATTGTCGGAACACACATCACTTCAAGTTTAGAAAGTCGCGTCTTCCCATTGAAAATCCTCTAAACCCTACAATGCAATGCGCGATGTTTGTCGACATTGACACGTCAATGATGTTAATCACAATCCCCATGCGGTCACAATTTTTTTCCGAAACGGAATCCCGAGGTCACGCTTCCGAGTGATCGTTTCATCGCGCAACAATTGTGTCAGACGGTAGCTTCAAAAACTTCAAGCGGCCGTGTGACTAGCACGCCAGACAGAAGACACACTTCTTCAGCGACTTGTATCATCACCAACGAGGCAACAGATCGGCAATCTGCAGCCATGACTCTGCACCTCTTTCTCTTCTCTGCACTCCTCGTCTTCGTCTACGTCCTCGTGACATGGTCTCCACTGCACGCAAATGCAGCTACTAACGCGGCAGGGTGAGTTGGAGCGTTACTTGTGCAGGGACATTGAAGAGATCAGCTGCTGATAATCACCTGCAGCCTGCGCAGGTCTGTTGTGCAGGTCTGTGGTCCTGTCTGGCACTGACGGTCTCCCTTTGCATCTTCCTTATGCTCTCCTTAGAGCGCTTTCCTACAGTGCGATGCAAACTCGTCTCTGCGATATGAATCTGACGACACCGCATGACTCTAGCGCGGAGGATCTCGCGATGACCATGAATCCAATGCAGTATGTGCCCAACTTGTATGCAGGTCAGTGGATGGGATGATGGCATCTTAAGCTGCCGTTCCTCAGGTCGATGCTCACTGATGAATCTTTTCCTCTCCCTTCTTTCTGTTTTTGGGTTAGGGCTCGCACTCCCACTCTCCAACCGTGCCGATTATGGTATCGATATGCCCATCATGTTGCCTCACAAGGACGATGATCCAACAGCGTGTGCCGCCCCGATGAGAACAATGAACGAATATGGTCAGACTTACGAGAATTCTTTCATTCTGATGCAACAGAGTCGATGCTCAGATATTCGATTTCGTTATGCCGGTATGTCTGGTGCGAGAGGTCTATTAGTTTATGGGTGCAGTCCGGATTTCCCAAGCAACTGTGATCCCTCGCTGCAATTGCTCATGCTCAACGTGCAACCAGGTAACGTTACACTCATTACAATCACGTATGCAGATGGTATTCGTATCGTCAATTACCTCAAACAGAAGCATGCAGAATCAGGTGGTCTAGGCGCACCGAGAGATACGCTCGTTGCGACATTGAAAAGTTCCGCACCGATCGTACCAGAAGAAAAAGCTGCACTCATTGCGATCATGTCAAAGATGACGATGAGTCCGTTCGCTGGTAACCCCGCATTAGACCTCCTTCCATACTGGACTCTCGCACTATTCAATACTTCCAGCTTTGATCCATGTCGTAATCGTGTTAAAGGTTTATGGTGTGAAGGACCGAATGTAGTCATTGTGAATATGATGTATCACTTCTGGAAAAGTATTAACGTTGCTGCTGGTATCCCAACCGAGTTCGGTGCGTTTACTGAAATGCGTTTCTTTTCAGTGCACTATAACACGTGGGTCGGAGCACTGCCGCAATCGTTCTGTCAAATGACGAAGTTGAGGGTACTTTGGTTAGCACAACAGTTTGCTCCACCAGGAATCACAAGTGTACCAGCATGTGACTGGCCTGATATGGAGGAGTTCTGGGTTGAACAGAATTCATTGACAGCATTACCTATCGCCGGTTGGACCAAACTCAAACGTATGAGTGCACAACTGATATCTGCTCGTACACTACCATCACTCAAGAATCTACCATACCTCGAGTTCTTCGATATCTCACAGAATCAGATTGTTGGTGCAGGTTTTCCTGACTTTCATCCAAATACAAAGAATACACTGAAAGTACTCGCAATGGGAAATAACAAATATACAGGTGCGATTGCTAATGATACATTCGATGGCTATTCGGCACTGGAGATTCTCGATATCAATTCGAACAGGTTTACTGGTTCACTTCCAACAATGAAAGGATGTAGTGCATTGAAGATTCTCGATCTATCGAATCAGCGTGATCTTCTCAGTGGTATGTCATCCGGTTTTACAGGGTCAATTCCGAAGAGTTGGTACACTACTTTGTCGAAGCTTCAGACTCTGTCACTTCAAGTGAATTCACTCGTCACTGATCCGAGTGGTCCAATGAGTTTTCAGTATCTCCAACTACTTCAGTATTTGGATGTATCAAATAACTTCTTGACGCTTAATCCATACACAGGTTTTCCATCAGGTCTAATGGCGGCGTGGTTGTCCGAGGTTACTGGTGTATCACTCATTACAATCCGTGCGAGTTACAATAACTTCTCTGGGCCCTTCAGAGTTAGTTCGACACCCTAGAGAGAGTTCTGAGTGAAAGTGAGGAATGTCTGAGTGATGTTCTCAATTCCCTTCTTCCTGTCTTTCTTAATATCAGGTACCTGACGCAGCAGCCTTCATGACCCTAAGAAATTTATACTTAGATCACAATAAAATTCAAACAACTTGGGTTTGTTCTTAGAGAAATCGCTGTATTTGATGCACATGAATGAAGTTCAAGTTCGCATTCTCATCTTGCATTCCCTTTCTCTTCTCCCCTTCTCACAGGTTGAAATCTTTACCTCAGGTGTTGTCAAATTTGATATCAGTTACAATGACTTGAGTCCTCCTGCGACCTTCCAATTTATGACGGGTGCACCGACACCAAATTTTCAGTACATGAACTTTCAGGGTCAGTCACGGAGAAGAGGAAATGCGGTTCCTTTATTCATAAGAGGAATAAGCACTCACTTTCTCTTTTGCTTGTTCGTCTTTTTTTAGGCAATCCCAAGTTCATCTTCCCTGATTCGTCCTTCCCAAAGTGGCTTCGTTCTCTCGCAACCAACACACTCAACGTTGGTGATTCATATTCATGTTCATCGTTTAAGGCGGACTCGGCACCTGAAATGACATTTCTTGTGGACCCTGCGTTTTACAATTACAAGTATTGTACATGTATTGCTGGTAAATTTGGTAAAGCACCTCTGTGTTCATCACTACCGAATAATGCACAGTTGAATCCATTTACGATCATTTCATCAGATGAAGTCGGCTCCACATTTCCAACGTTGCTGCAACAGACTGGTGGTGTCGGCTCAAATCTGATTGTCAATACTACGCAAGTACCGAGCGCACAAGTAGCGCCGAATATGACAGCATACAAGCAATCCTTCTCTGACGCAATGTATGGTGAGAATCGACTGACGCAGGGTCTCGTTACAAGTTGGTCGATTGACTTAACAGATATGTATTCAGATGATATTGATCAGATTCTTGAAGAAGGTGGAATCCCACTATCTACACAATCGATTTATCATGTCAAGAATGGAGCAACACCACAATCAACATGGACACCAATTCGTGTTATCACTGTGAGACTTCATATCAGTAATTCATTGTTTGTTGATTTCAATGATGCATTGTCAGTATTCACTGGTGGAAAAGATTTCAAGGGCACACGTGTATTCACTCTTCGTGGTACAGATGATAAACCACTGAAATCATCTTCGGCGTACACCGAAACATCAGAGTATCAAGCACTGTATGGTGCTGATCTTGCGAAGATCGATTCTCCGTCACTCATTGAAGTGCAAGTGTTTGCACCATCGTGTGCTGTTCAGTTCACATCACGTGTCAGTGGTGGTCTACACTTCTATGCGACATATTCATACGATTTCCAGTGTCCACAAGGATACTTCTACGATGAAGTAACTGATCCAGCGTCGCCAAAGTGTCGTGAGAACTATGCATTGTATTCTATGAGTCAAGGTATCCGTAGTGCTGTATTTGCAGTCAGTGCAATCTCACTCGCATTTATCGTATTTACGATCATCATTCTCGTCCTTCATTGGGAGAATCCAGTGTTCAAGGCAGCATCACGTGCATTTATGTTACTCATTCTCGTACTACTCGTTGGAATGACACTCGGTGCAATGTTATACGCTGCTATTCCAATGTTAGGAAAGACAGGCAATGCAGTCTGTTCTGGTCGTGCATGGTTGACTTGTTTACCACTTGCAGGTGTATTAGCTGTTTTACTTGCAAAGAATCGTCGATTATGGTTGATATTTGGTGCCACGAAGTTACAAATCAAGACACACAGTGATACAGATATTCTAATCTCTGTACTTCTCATCTGTTCATTACAAGCAGGAATGCTTGCAATCTTCTCTGCACTTCCATTATCACGAGCATCTCTTGAATTGGGTCATGGTAGTCTCGCAGATAAGTTGGTACGTCAGTGTTCACATGAGACTGGTTTCATGTCCTGGATTGGTGCTGAAATTGGATTCATTGCAGCATTGATGTTACCAACTGCATATCTCGGATTCAAGACACGCAACCTTCCTTCACAATACAATGAGTCAGCACACTTACAGAATGCACTCCTCCTACTGATGTTCTTTGGTGTTATCATTATTCCACTTGATATCTTCATTCAGGATGAGCCAGTTGCTGCAGTATTGATTCAAGGTCTCGGTCAAGCATTCTTGACACTCGTTCTGACAGCGATTATCTTTGGGCCTAAGCTCTATTTCGTGCTTGCTGGCGTGGCAACTCGTGGTTCCGGAGGAATGTCAATTCACAAGCCAACCGCCACTAACCATTCAGTTGAGGGCACGAATATCAGTAGTCTTGATAAGAGTTCATCACCACCGCAGACGATGAATCAGCCTGGTGGAACTTCACCACACCGTCAGCGAGGTTCAACTACTGGTGGCAGTCTTGGTATTGTTGGTGGAGCGACTACTACGTCACCTTCTACATCAAAGCAGATACAACAGTATGCATCTTCCCTATCACCGAAGAGTACAGATCAGAGAATTCCTTCTGCACGCAAAGCTGCAGCGTATCCATCAAGTGTCGTCCCATCAACGGGTCCCTCTCACAGTCCAGCTCCAGCAGTGAGCGTTGCACCAATCGAGGATTCAAGTTCATTACCACAAAATGTCACCGCAGCTGATGAGCTGAATGCTGTCCATCGGGCTAATACGGCCTCCCATGAAGAGGAGAACACGTCACCTGCTGCGATTGAGATGGTTGATGTTGGTGTCACGATACAATAACCAATGTCGTCTTACCTCCTTCATGTATTCTATCACTTTAATAACCCTCCTTCTCCCTCTTTTATAACTCCTCCTCTCCTAGTTTATATATTGGATCCACTTAGTATCTCCTACACTATCATTCGTACAACCTCTTACTCCTCCAGAGTCCTACTCACTCTGCCTTCTGCCTTCTTATTTCTTCCTGCATGCGCGTTTGTGTTCGTCCCTCGTCTGGTAATGTTTGTAGTTTCTCCATGTTTTAATTCCTTTACCTGTGCTGTCTTCATATTGTCATGCTCTCATTCTCCAACTAGTTACATACATCACTCCATCACTTTTAGTCAAACTCCTTCAACACAAGTTTGCGTGTCGGTACGTGAGCAGACCATGAGAACAGCAGAGAAGGTAACAGAACTGGTCAGGTTCAGGTGGACCGTTAAGTTTGGGCGGGTTCATGGTGCAGTGTCATTGTGAGTACTGGGTGAGTGATTCTACTCTGAACACAGAGTTATCTAACACGCATGAGCAAGAGAAGGTGATGTAACGCGATGTGGATTTTTTAGCGAAATGTGTCTCTCTTGCGCAAGAGATGTTCTTCCTCTCCGTTCACACAGCCACGTCGCTGTGCCGCAAGTGTGCTGTCCCTGTTCACTCGAGAGAAAGGCGTGGTGCACCACATCGTCACAAAAATGCGCACCTCCTTCCTACTCACTCTCATCCTCACAGTGCTCACTGTCACTACCCTCTCGCCCACTCATGCTGCCACTTCATCGACTCGTAATCTGGCCCTTGCTGCTGCAACGCAGACTCTCCCTGAGCAAATGCTGACACCGAATTTGTTCACGATGACAGTCAAGTCTGCTCTCGATAGTGCGGTGACACTGACAGTACAGTACATGCCACTCATTCAAACAGGTGAGTCACGGAAGAAAGAAGACCCTAATGACTGTGAGCTGACTGCTCCTACCAGCGGACTATGTGGTCATCATCACAAAAAATCAATTTATGTTATGTTCACGTCGCCATGTGCTGTATTGCTGATGTTGTCATAATCCATACTCACTTCTCTTTTCGTTTCTTTCCTCTCTTCGTTTTTTCCTCCTCGTCCTCCTATTCCCACCTCGCGACCTCGTTCCTGTCCTCAAATTTCCTCCCTCAAAGGTATCGCCCTGCCTCCTTCCAACCGCAGTGACTACACCATCGATATGACAATTATGGTTCCGAACACAAAGGATGATATAACAGCATGTGCAACTGGGTATTGGAATAATACCGACGATTGGGGAAATTCTTATAAAGGTGCATGGATTCTGATGTTACAATCACCGTGTGTCGATAAGAGATTCGAGTACGCTGCAGCATCAGGTGCGCGCGGTATTCTTCTCGCTGGTTGTTCTCCAGCAAATAATTGTGATCAGAATTTACAACAACCAATTGTCGTGGCTTATCAACCGAGTCTGACAGTCTTCAGCATTACCTACGCAGATGCAGCAACCATGTTAACTTATATCAAAAGTAAACAGAAAGGTGCTGTCGTACCACGAGATATTCTCATAGCAACAGTGAAATCACAAGGACGTCTTGTCGATTCAGAACGTGCAGCGATGAGAGCGATTGGATTATCGACGAGTATGACTTTCTTCTATGATGAGGAAGCACTTGAGAATCGAGGACTGACGAAGTTGTGGAAGGCCGAATATTTTGATGATCCAGATTTCGATCCATGTCGTAATAGATCTGCTATGATTTGGTGTGAAGGACCACATATTACAATGATTTATGGAATGTATCGCTCATGGCAATCCATTAACACATCACTCGGTCTACCACCTGAATTCGGTGCATTTACTGAGATGAAGTATCTGAACTTACTACTCGCATCATTTACTGGTCCTGTACCGGATGAATGGTGTGGTATGTCGAAGTTGAGAGTACTATGGCTTGCACAACAGCAACAGGCACCTTATATTACATCACTACCTAATTGTCAATGGACAGAGATGCAAGATTTATGGGTATCACAAAATGGACTGCAGGCACTACCAACATCGATCGCGAACATGACGAAACTTCGTACACTCATTGCGTACGGTAATCAAATCTCGACTCCTCCTCAAGTCAGCACGCTCCTTGCACTCAAACACTTCGATCTCTCACAAAACAGACTGACTGATCCTCCACCTCTATTTGCGACACCGATACAAGTCATCTCACTCGGTAATAATCTCTACACTAGCCTCAACGCCAGCCACTTCGATAATCTCGTCAACTTACAAATCTTAGATTTGAATTCCAATCGTATCGTCTCTCCTCTACCGAATCTGATCGGTTGTGCGAATATGCTGAATATGGATCTATCATCACAGCGTGATCTCGTAACGAATGTTGGTGGATTTAATGGCTTGGCTGTACCATCAGTATGGAGAATCATGTTAAAATTGGTGACACTCAATCTGAGAGAGAATTCATTGACGAATGGTGACAGGAGTGATGGTTATACATTCACTTCGTATCTTACAGCACTGCAAACATTGGATATCAGCCATAACTACCTCACAGGACCAGTCAATCTTCCTGTCGGTGCGAGTGGTTATAATACATCAGGATTCGGTCAAGTACTGAGACAAGCAATCGGACCTGCACTGACAACATTACGTATGAACAACAACAATTACTCCGGTTGGTTCGGAATAATCGATCCGAACTATTTCAAGACAATTCCACGTAAGATTTATGCATCGAATAATCATCTGACTGAAATATGGAGTGAATTATTCTACACGAAGATTACAACACTCGATCTCTCGAATAACAATCTTCAGCCACCAACAGATGGTACTTTTACATCCTTCTTGAAGTATTCACCTTCGACAGAATTTGAGTATCTCAACATCCAAGGTAATCCTTCACTCCAATTCAGTGATATCCCTTCGTGGACGGGCATTTCCTCCACCAAAGTGCAACTCCCAGGACAATCTTACTTATGCTCTCTACTTCAAGTAAATCAAGCTGAAGCAATGACATTCCTCGTCGATGGTGCATTTTCACAATGGAAATATTGTGAATGTACTGCTGGTACATTTGGAAAAGCACCATTGTGTAATGTTGTACCACCTGCAGCATCTCTTCATCCTTACTCGATCATCTCTGCGCCGGGAATAACGAACTTTTCGTTACTGATAGAACAGACTGGTGGATTGGCTAGTGAGTTGACGAATGGAAATGTTACGAATAAGGAAGGAAGTGTATATCTGCAAGCATTCAGTGATTCGATGTATGGTGAGAATAGATTAACTCAGGGATTATTAACATCATTCCTTATTGACCTAAGCGATCTCTACTCCGCTGATGTCGATCAATACATCGCGAATGATGAAACAATTCCTCCCTATCAAGTCTATCGTACAAATGATCCATCCACGCTTGATCTGACATATCGTACTGGTGTTCGTGTTCTCACTGTTCGTTTACACATCAGTGCGACAGAATTCATATCATTTGATGATGTCATCTCTGTCTTTGAAGGTGGACAAGACTTGAAAGGTGATCGTGTACTCACGATACGTGGATCTGATACGAAGTCACCTATTAACGAAAGTGATTATACAAGGACATCAGACTATCATGCACTCTACGGTGCATCCCTACAGAAACTCTCACCCTCCTTCCTAATCGAAGTTCCTATCTTCACACCACGTGCTGCTATACAGTTCACATCACGTGCTGTTTCTGGTGCACATTTCTTCGCGACGTATTCATATGAGTTCTCGTGTCCACAAGGATATTTTTATGATAGAATTACTATGACGGAAGCAGGACAACCACGTTGTCGTTCGAATTATATGATTTATCATGTGAGTGATTCCATTCGATATGCAGTCTATTCTGTATCAGGCTTCGCTGTCATTTTCATTACCTTTACCATGCTTGTCTTACTTGTGAAATGGGAGGATGGTGTATTTAAAGCTGCTTCAAGAGTATGTCTTCTAATTATTCTGGTATTGATGGAGATGATGGCGTTAGGTGCATTACTGTATGCAGCAATTCCTGATATGAATTCGACATCAGGTAAAGTCTTATGTGCAGGACGTGCATGGTTAACTGCATTACCACTCTCCGGAATATTAGCAGTCCTTCTCGCAAAGAATCGTCGTCTCTACATGATCTTCACTACAAATAAGCTACAGATCAAAGTTCAGAGTGATTTAGATATCTTCTTGACCATGCTCGTCGTGTGTCTCGTCCAAGCAGCGCTACTCGCGATCTACACAGCATTACCTCTCTCCAAACCACTCCTGGAACTCGGAAAACAATCATTCAGTGATCGCTTAGTGACATCATGCTCACAAGAGTCGGGATTTATGGCATGGATTGGTGCTGAGATTGCTTTCTTAGGACCGATGATTCTTGCGGCAGGTTATTTAGCATTTCAGACACGTAACTTACCGACACAGTATAATGAATCATCACACTTACAGAATGCGTTGATCATCCTGACTTTCTTCCTTGTGATTATTATCCCTCTCGATATCTTTATTCAAGACTCACCGGAAGCTACAGTATTGATTCAAGGTCTTGGTCAAGCTTTCTTAGCCATCGTTTTTACAGCGATTTTGTTTGCACCGAAGTTGTATTACGTCCTTGCTCCTTTGAGTTTGAAGACTGATTCCGTGAATGTGAATGGCTCCTCCTCACCAGTTGATTCTTCGTCTCCTAACGGCACACAGCAGAAGAATAAAGTGATGCCACAATTCATTAATCCACAACATCAACAAAATCCGAATCCGAGTAGTCATAGTACGAATAGTAGTGTGTATAGTAGTATCAACTTACCAGATCCGAGTACATATAATCCTGAAGGACCACCGAATTCAGCTGTAGCAGTGAGTCGGTTTGATGAGAGGCATGGCTACAAACTCTCACCTCTAGTCGAAGATGATGAACAGCAGCATCAACAACAACTCACACTCGCACATCCTGCTTCACCAACAACAGGTGCACTCTGTGCATCCCCGTCAGAATCCACACCTTCAAGTCCGGACATGGCGCATCGCGCTGTGCAGCACCCATCTTCGAATCTTAGTGGTGCAGGATCTTCTTCTGATCGTATGACGAATACTGGCACTGGCACAGGCACAAACACCAACAATTCCTCGCACATGTCGAGTGCTTCTCACACCTCAGCTGAGACAGCATTGTCAGACAATCAACTACAGATTGTACTCGATCCAGAAGAGGAGCCGGTCAATTTTCATGATGAAAGTTAATGCATCTTTCATCATCCGCATCCTCCTTCATTCCACCCACGACTATAATCGGTTTCAAAGTGCAAAACACTTCCAATCCAATCCAAATCTTCGATATCTACACACATATTCAAAACACAAATGAATATCAACTTGATGAATTTCTTACATCCTCCCTCCCTTTCCACTCACATTTCAAGTCCACGTGCTACCACAAGTGTAGTCACGACATTTCTGCCATCCCTTCCTCTTTCTCCTCGTCCTTCTACAATCACCCCCTTTGCATCGCTTGATCACCATTCTCACATGAAGGAACATGCCCTCTTTCCCACATTTCCATCACACTCTCCCTTTCTATTTCGTTTCTCATCTTTGTCTTCTCCTTCTCCCTCTCAACTTCCTGTTTCTGACTATTTATGTTCCGACTGTTTCCCCTCTTCTTCTTGTCTGCCTCACACACGCATCCTTGCAGTGTTTTCTCTCCTTTCTCTTCTCTGACTGCCTCTCCACAATGTGCTCATCTTTCATGAGTGATTACCTGTAGTGAATATCTCTATCTATGCATTTCTTTCTCTCCTCTTTCTAGTTCCATTGATTCAATTTGTGCCACCCTTTCCTCTTCGTCCATCCCCTCTCCCTCACTCTCTCTTTCTCTCTATTTTACATTGCATTTGCTTGTTCTTGTTTTCTGATGATCGTTTGAGTCTTGCTCTTTGATTCAAGCACTCTCGATCCGATCGACTCATTTGGTTTCGAATTTTCTATCGTTCCTCACTCTCTTACTCTTTCATGATGCATCATTGAATTCATATTCGTGCATGCATACAGTAACGAAGAAGGTTGAAGTCCCGCTTGATTGCAATTCGAGCGAATCCGAGCAATTTCAAGTTCAAGTCCAATTTTCGAATAGAAATCTTGATCCGTGCGCGAAGAGCCTAAAGGACCGGAAGACTCAAGCAAATAGGGGTTGATCAACAGGAGCGACATTCTGTACTTGTACTTCTGGAGTGACTTCTCCCAACCGTCAGCTTTGGAATTGGAGGCCGAAACTACCACTGATTGATCTAGCGAATGCCTTGCTGGGACTTTGATTGGCCAGGCGTGGAGGTCGCCCTTTCCCTGATAATGGCAGACCAGTGTTACCAATCATTGGAATTGCACAAAAACGCAGCAGCCTATGAGGTATACCTATCTCGCAAGTAGTCATCAAGTGCTCGGTGTTCGATGACCGACCTTGCATTGACATGACGATCATGATAGGCATCATGGGGACACTGAGAGGTCGCTTGATGCAGGTACAGTTGATGCGATGCCATTCATGCGATATGTGTCGTATCATTAGTGATGGGTGAAAGAATCGTGTGGCATCGCTTGCGTGATTTCTGCCTTGATCAGATTCTTATAATGGGTAATGAAGATGACAGCAATCCCATGTGCACATGTGTACAGTAGGAGCAGCATCTCCACGCGATCCTGAGCACACGGATGGTCAAGCACAATTGTTTGTTCGCGTGACTGGGGCACGATTCCGTTCCGTTTCAAATGACATTGCCGACAATATTACGGGGGAAACGTATCTGCGAGGCCGGCTCACATTGTATCATCAGTTCAGACTTTGGTGGAATCTACGAGACACCACCACCACCACCACCGCAATGACCACACGCCTCCTCTTTCTCTTCCCTGTACTCCTCCTCCTCCTCCTCCTGCCACATCAAGCAGATGCTGCTACGAATGCTGCTGGGTTAGTTGAGCGAGAGGAAGGAGAAGAAGCGGAGGAACGGCGAGACGAGGTGGCCGCATATCAGGATGATGTGTGTGGATGCTTGTGACAGGCTTGCATCTGACTATGCATTCCCTTCCTTCCCATTCCTCTTCTTCCGTCCAGTGCATTATCCTACAGTGCAATGCTGACTCGTCTCTTCGATATGAATCTCACGACACCGCGCGATTCCGGAGCGGAGGATCTCGCAATGACCGGACAAGTTCAATTCTTCCCCAGCTTGTATGCAGGTTAGCACGAGATTGGGGGAATGTGGGAGGACGGGACTTTGTGCTACCATTCTTCCAGCATCCATGTTCATTATTTATCCTTTTGTTCAATGCATCTTCTTCCTTGTCGAACAGGAATTGCATTGCCACTCTCCAATCGTGCCGATTACGGTGTCGACCTCAATATCATGTTACCACACAAGGATGATGATACGACGGGATGTAGTGCCCCAATGCGAACAGCGAACGAGTTCAATCAGACTTACGAGAATTCGTTCATCCTCGTACAGAACAGTCGCTGCTCGGATATGAGATTTCGTTTTGCCGCTCTGAGTGGCGCTCGAGGTGTACTGGTTTATGGTTGCTCGCCTGATTTCCCTACAAATTGCGATCCAGCACTTCAGCTGATCATGATGAATGTGGATCCAGGCAATATCACACTCATTGCGATTACATATGCTGACGGTATTCGTATTCGTGACTACCTTAAACAGAAACATTCAGAGTCAGGTGGGCTCGGTGCGCCAAGAGACACACTCCTGGCGACCTTGAAGAGTTCAGCACCAATGGTACCAGAGGAGAAAGCAGCACTCATTGCCATCATGCAAAAGACCACGATGGGATCCTTTGCCGGTAATCCTTCTTTGGACCTTCTTCCTTATTGGACTGCAGAACTATTCACTGCCCCCAGCTTTGATCCATGTCGCAATCGTGTTAAAGGTCTCTGGTGTGAAGGACCGAACGCGGTGATGATTAACATGATGTATCACTTCTGGAAATCAAACAACGTTACGGCTGGTATACCAAGCGAATTTAGTGCCTTCAAAGAGATGCGATTCTTCTCAGTGCATTATAACATGTGGGTCGGAGCATTGCCCCAATCGTTCTGTCAAATGACGAAGTTGAGGGTACTTTGGTTAGCACAACAGTTTGTTTCACCAGGTCAGTTGTGTGATGGTAGAGTCGATGTCAAGTCGCTTGCACTTCGGCACATTGCTCTCTCTAACTCGCCCTTTTCTCTCTCTCTCGCTCTCTCTCTCTCTCTCTAACCCCTTTCTCCTCACGAATGGAATAGGTATTACGAGTGTTCCAGCTTGTGACTGGCCTGAATTAGAGGAGTTCTGGGTCGAACAGAATTCATTGACAGCATTACCTATCGCCGGCTGGACCAAGCTGAAACGCATGAGTGCACAGCTCATTTCTGCTCGTACCTTGCCTGTAGTCAAGAATCTTCCATACCTCGAATTCTTCGATATCTCACAAAATCAAATGGCCTCGAATGGGTTTCCTGAGTTTCATCCAAATACAAAGAATACACTGAAAGTACTTGCAATGGGAAATAACAAGTTCACAGGTGCTATTGCAAATGATACATTCGATAGTTACACAGCATTGCAGATATTGGATATCAATTCGAATCGATTTACAGGCACACTACCTACAATGAAAGGATGTAGTGCATTGAAGATTCTTGATCTATCAAACCAGCGTGATCTCATCAATGGTACCAACACTGGCTTCACTGGTGCAATCCCTACCTCGTGGTACACTACCCTATCAAAACTACAGACTCTCTCACTACAAGCCAACTCACTCATCACCGACCCAAATGGTCCAATGAGTTTAGCTTACCTCCAGTTACTTCAATATTTAGATCTATCAAATAATTATCTTACGTTTCGTCCATTGTTACCAAGTTTTCCACAAGGAGCTGCAGTTATGTGGTTGACGGAGGTTACAGGTGTATCACTTATTACGCTTCGTGCGAGTTACAATCAATTTGCTGGACCATTTCGTGTGAGTTTGAAAACGTTAAGAGAGAGAGAGAGAGAGAGGTAGAGTGAGAGTGAGTTGGCGCATGATGTTCTCACTTCTTTCTTCATGTTTTTCTCGCTGCCATCAGGTGCCTGATGCAACAGCCTTCATGACCCTGAAGAACCTATATTTAGATCACAACATGATCAAGTCGACCTGGGTATGTGAATGGAGAATGCGCTACACTCGATGCACAAGACATGAAGTCCAAGTCTGAATTCTCACCTTTCTGCTATCGCTTTCTGGATCCACTTCCTCTTCACAGGTTGAAATCTTTACTTCCGGACTTATGAAGTTTGATATCAGTTACAATGACTTGAGTACTCCTGCTACGTTTCAGTTCATGTCAGGCGCACCGACACCAAATTTTCAGTACTTGAACTTTCAGGGTCAGTCACGGAAGAGGAGATGCGATTGTTTTCTCGATGCTAGAGGAATAAAAGCTCACTTTCTGTCTTGCATTTATCCGTCTCTTTCAGGCAATCCCAAGTTCATCTTCCCTGACTCTTCCTTCCCGAAATGGCTGCGACCTCTTGCAACTAATACACTCAATGTTGGTGACTCATATTCATGCTCATCGTTTAAGGCTGACTCTGCACCAGAATTGACGTTCCTTGTTGATCCTGCATTTTACAATTACAAGTATTGTACATGTATCGCTGGTAAGTTCGGTAAAGCACCTCTTTGCTCGTCATTACCGAACAATGCACAATTGAATCCATTCACAATCATTTCATCAGATGAAGTTGGTTCCACATTTCCAACCCTATTGCAGCAGACTGGTGGCGTCGGGTCAGATCTTGTTGTTAACGCTACACAATTCCCATCATCTTCAAATCAGACGTTATACATGCAATCATTCAGTGATGCGATGTATGGTGAGAATCGATTGACACAAGGTCTTGTTACAAGTTGGTCGATCGACTTAACAGATATGTACTCTGATGATATTGATCAGATACTGGAAGAAGGTGGAATCCCACCATCTACACAATCGATTTATCATGTCAAGAATGGAGCAACGCCACAATCAACATGGACACCTATTCGTGTCATCACAGTGAGATTACATATCAGTAATTCATTGTTTGTTGATTTCAATGATGCATTGTCTGTATTCACTGGTGGAAAAGATTTCAAGGGTACGCGTGTATTCACACTGAGAGGTACAGATGATAAGCCACTAAAATCATCTTCTGCATACACTCAGACATCAGAGTATCAAGCACTATATGGTGCAAAAATCGCCAAGCTCGACAACCCATCGCTCATCGAAGTGCAAGTATTTGCACCATCATGTGCAGTTCAGTTTACATCACGTGTCAGTGGTGGTCTACACTTCTATGCGACATACTCTTATGATTTCCAGTGTCCACAAGGTTACTTCTACGATGAAGTCACTGATCCAGCGTCGCCGAAGTGTCGTGAGAACTATGCGATATATTCGATGAGTCAAGGTATTCGTAGTGCGGTATTTGCAGTCAGTGCAGTCTCATTAGCATTCATTGTATTTACGATCATCATTTTACTTCTCCACTGGGAGGATCCAGTATTCAAGGCAGCGTCACGTGCATTTATGTTACTCATTCTCGTTCTACTCGTTGCGATGACACTCGGTTCAATGTTGTACGCTGCTATTCCACTGTTAGGAAAGACAGGTAATGCAGTCTGTTCTGGTCGTGCATGGTTGACTTGTCTACCACTTGCAGGTGTATTAGCTGTATTACTCGCAAAGAATCGTCGATTATGGTTGATATTTGGTGCCACCAAGTTGCAAATCAAGACACACAGTGATACAGATATTTTGATCTCTGTACTTCTCATCTGTTCATTACAAGCAGCAATGCTTGCAATCTTCTCTGCACTTCCATTATCACGAGCATCTCTTGAATTGGGTCACGGTAGTCTCGCAGATAAATTGGTACGTCAGTGTTCACATGAGACTGGTTTCATGTCCTGGATTGGTGCTGAGATTGCATTCATTGCAGCATTGATGCTCCCGACTGCTTACCTCGGATTCAAGACACGCAACCTGCCTTCACAATACAATGAGTCAGCACACTTACAGAATGCGCTTGTACTGTTGATGTTCTTTGGTGTCATTATTATTCCACTTGTTATTGGCATTCAGGATGAACCATTTGCTGCAGTGTTGATTCAAGGATTGGGTCAAGCATTCTTGACACTCGTTCTGACAGCGATCATATTTGGCCCAAAGATCTATTATGTTCTCTCTGGCGTTTCAGCTCGTGGTTCCGGAGGAATGTCAATTCACAAGCCAACCGCAGCTAACCATTCAGTTGAGGGCACGAATATCAGTAGTCTTGATAAGAGTTCATCTCCACCGAATACGATGAATCAACCGGTCACAACCACATCACAACGTCCAAAAGCTTCCTCTTTCGGCGTTGGCCGCACGAGCATTGTTGGTGGTGCGACGTCTGATGCTACACCATCAGCACCAAGACAGGTACCAAATGCCGATAAGAAGAACAATACGAATATCTCTGCACGTAAAGCTGCAGCATATCCATCCAGTGTTGTTCCAACCTCAGTACCTGTACCACCGATCGCGAGTGTCAGTGTCGCTCCAACGAATGAAGATGCACCTGCCGATGAATCACCACGGAATATGGATGCTGCAGATTCCTTGAGTCCCGATCAGGCTTGTTCTGTTGATGCGATCGAAGTAGCCGATGTTGGTATTGCAGCAGAATAAACGATATCTTTTTTACCTCCTGTGTTGTTTCAATCTCCTTCAATCTTAGTTCATCGGTCGTATCTCTTCTCATACTCACACTAACACTGCTATTCGCACGTGTCGTTTTTTCGCCTGCTTTCTCTGGTCTTTTTACCCCGCGCTTGTGTACGTCCTTCTGTCGATTATTTCATACAATACATTCGAAAAAACTGGCTTTCCTGCATCATTTTTGAGATCGTCGCCTGTGGGCTGCATTTGTGACATTTGGAAATTGAATTCAAAATCGAGTGTATCAGAGGCTTAAGAAAGAAAGGCAATCCTGAATCACATTCCCTCACTGAGCGAATTGGTGGATACTGGTCAACTGATCGGCAAGGCGAGGATTGGTTCGGAGGAGCGGAATTAAGCCCTTGAGAAGAGCGCGTTTCGATAGTCCCTGTGAAAAAGAAGAAAGATGAGAGGAGGGCAAGTTGGTGAGCAAGTGCCAAAGCCTGCAGTTCACATCGCTTCTCCTGAATCATACGAACAAGAATGAATGGTTGCCATCGCGGGGGTAAGGTGAATGCCACATCTAGGGGTGATGAAGCGGCTGCACTTGAAGGGGGATCATCACTCATTGACGAGGAAGCTGCTGCTGCAGCAACTGGTGCAGATGTCGGACCAGCGAGTTCGTGACACAATTCGTTCAACTTGAGAAGTGCAGAAGGTGAACCAGGATACAACGAGACGAGTTCTGGGGAAGAGAGGAGAGAACGAGACACATGTGTGAGATAAAAGTGCAGAGTAACATACAACCACATACAACAGGATACTCACTTGCAACGTATGTGGTCAGTGCTTGACGATAGTGAATTGGATCGATTCCGTGCATGGCGAGAGAGAGTGTCGACTGGGCAGAGAAGAGAGGAGAAGATGAGTGAAACGATCAAATCAAAATCAGCCACCGCACTCTCGATCAAACGCACGACTGACCTCGAGTTGCGCGATTGTCTGCATGATACGCGTCCGAGAATCAATATGCATGAGCAGAGATGCGGAGACACTTGCTGACGATGATAGCGGTTGAATCGTTGGTGCAGAAAGTGTCGATGCATTCTCCTGCCGCCAACGTTCCTCCTCGACTGCTGTACGCTCGTGACGTTCAAGTGTGCTTCTCATCTCCGATGCCGGATAATGTACGGCTGCGTCAATATTCCCTGATGTTGGTGGTACATGCAACATCCATGACTCGAAGGAGGTGTCGTAGATGAAAGTCTGCTGTGTCGAGAGCACGATGGATGGTGCGAAGGAAGGAGTTAATCGCGCAGCAACTACGCGTACTGCATGTGATGGAGGAGTAGCCGCTGAAGTAGCTGCGACAGTAGAAGTCGAAGGTACTGTTGGAGTTGTAGAAGTGGAAGCACCAGTTGCTGCAGATGTGACAGCAGGAGCAACAACTTTCGATGCATTGAGTGTCGACATCATATTTCGAATGCTGCACTGAATCGTGAGTTTCTTCTGTTGCATCATGTCATAGACACGACACAGTCCATCACATGACAGAATGAGAAACACTTCCGCATTGTGTCGTATGTGAACAGTTAATGCGAAAGGCGCATTCGTGAGAAGGAGAGGTGGATATAACTGTCGACCTGATGATGCTGAGAGTATGACAGCATAATACTGATTCGAATGTGTATCAACACAACACGCGACGAGGATACGTGAGTTTCCTTTCGACATGAGAACACGAAGAGGGAGGAATGATTCCCACACAAGTTGACGAACGGATGGAGAGTCAGCTGACGCTGCAAGAACAGAATAGGAGGTTATGATAGTGCACTGTGAGGATTGAGTCGCGCTACTTGATGATGCGCTCGGTGCTGAGGCTACCGTAGCAGTGTGTGCTGATGTCGAAATCGCCCTTCCAAATGAATCGCACACCAAAAATTCCCATTGGCTTGGTTTCTTCGTACGTATCTTTCCGAGTGTAAGAAACTGATCTTCATTCGCTGCTGTTGATGTTGGTGGAAGTGATAGAAGCCAGCGGTTGAGACGATTTGGTTGTGGAAGAAGTGTACGCTTGATACGAGGTTGTGAGACTGTCGGATGAGTTAACTTCGTCTTCTTATTCGCTGCGTCTGTACCGTTCGGCTTTGTCGAGTTGCTGCTTGATGATTCTTCGGTGGTTGGACGCTTGCGCTTAACTCCTGCATTCTTCGATGCTGCGATCGCAGCCTCGGATCCAGCAAAGAGATCTGACGCTTGTATACCGTTCGTCGCTGTGGATGTCGTATCCATTCCTGTTAGCTGTAGCAGGACCTTGTCACTTGCGGCAGCAAGATTGATTCGTCCTGCAGTCGAGCTGCTGCTTTTCACAGGCAGCGCAGAGGAGACGACAAGTGGCACCTGCGTCGGTACTGCAACTGGTACAATGCGCCTCTTACCATCAGCACGTCGCACTTCTGTTTGAAGTGATTTAATCGGAAGTGACGATTGTGATTCTTCCAGGAGAATCGGTTTCGGTTGTACAGGTTCAGCACCCCATCCTGATGAGTCATCCATCAATGCCCGCGCACGAGCAGCTTCATCCTGTTGTTGTTTCATCTCCTTTTCATTCAACTCAGTCAACTTTTGTACAAATGCTGTCGTCTCAGCTTGGCGTTGTATCGATTCTGGTCCATTCGGTAATGAGGAGGATGCGAGTGTCGAGTGTTGTATCGGTAGTGCTCTCATACGCTCTTCAACTTCCTCACGCGTCATCGGAATACCTTCGAATGCTGTGTAAGTAAACTGCAGAACAATTATCGATCCATCATGACTCGAGACAAGGAGTGTACGACCATCACTCGACCAGGAGAGATCGAGAATTGCTTCGTGAAATAATTCTGTCAGGAGAAGTAAGGGACGAGGGGAACGCGTACTCCAGATCGAGAGAGTACAATCATGGCCACCAATTGCAAGAATACTGAAAGAAGCACCTGTTGTAGATGAAGTTGCTGCTGCTGCTGCTGATACCGGTTTAAACATGACCGGATTAAATGCACTCACAGTCGTCCTCTCTGTATGTCCCGTGAACACACACTGTGGTACAAAGTTCTTTCTTCTATTCAATATGACATTTACGAAAGTGCGATGCTTTTTCTTATTCACAGTGTGCATGATCTCACCACGCGCACATGAGAGGACTGTACCATCTGGTGTAAAGCTCATACGTGCCATGGCATTCGTGCGGTGAATATCGACCTTCGGTAGCGTATTGCCGACGGATGGTAGTCCAACATTCTTCAACTTTCGCAATAGTTGAAATGTCGTTAGTGACCAGATCCACACGTATCCATCGATACTCTGTGTTGCGAGTATCATACCTTGTGGATCGAATGCGAGACCAATCACCCATGCTGTGTGTCCTTTCAGTGTGTGTCGATCACCTGTATCAGTGTTCCACAATACAACACTCGTATCAAGTGAGCATGATGCAAGTACTTGCGATCCAATGCCGACACTAATTCGTTTCTCAATCAACTGTGATGAATCCATAATCAATCCTTGCAGTTGTGCAGCAGCATGATATCCACCATGCATCTCATCCTGATCCGCCTGAGGGAAATGTAATCCAATCGGTGCCCAACACAAATCCTGAATATCACGCTGTCCATGTAGACTCAAGATCGGCTGCCATAACTCACGATTCACGATGGAGATGACATCAGATGAAGAGGATGATGAGGAAGCATTTGTTGATGTTCCCATACGAAGGGAGGATGGAGCTGAGGAGTGTGTCAGACCATAGGGAATTGAACTGTCTGTACGATCGAATGAAGTATCAGCATCAAAATCCCCATCATCCGATTTCTGCTCACCTTCCTGTGTCGTCTGATGCTTCTGTTTTTGCTCCTTCCTCTTCCAAATAATAATACTCTGCGTATTGAGATCGCTTCCACTCGCCAATCTCTCACCAATCACAGGTTCCCATCTGACGACATTGACTGCACTCAAATGTTGTGGTAGTGTGGCGAGTAATCCTGGTCGTGATGAGGGTGAGCGTGAGATGCCAGATTCGAGTTTTACGGCGATTGCAGAGGAGGAAGATGAGGAGGATTCAGAGGAGGCAGCAGGTGCAGGTGCAAGTAACTCATCCAAATCCCAGATACATACACCAAGTGCGGCATCTACATAAGAGGAAGTACATGCGGCAGAGTAGGTCAGAGAAATTCGCGCGCATCGTGATTTGAATCTCTGTCATGCTCCTTCTCCTCTGACTCACCTCCTGATGCTGTAGCAATACGTCTGCGTCGTTTGCTACGTTGAGAGGATGTTCGTGCGAGTGAATTACCAGCGAACGATGAAGCACCAGAGGAAGCAGCATCAATTGACGTGGTTGCGCTCTTGTTGCCATCGTTCTGCTGTTGATCGAACTCAGGTTGAAATGCACATGAGTATGTCGAATGTCCACTCGCACGCCATACTGATGGACGCAGGAGTTGTACTAGAGGTTGCTGATCCATGTTGGAGTATGCAGCGTTGATCGATCAATTCTAATGTCTCACCCAATCGTCTTTCTCTCTAACAGCTCGATTGCCTTGTCATTGCCTCCTTCCTCGCATTATCAACGTAACGTCAGTACCTACGAGTGCACGGTTTCGTACCTATTAAGACCATTGGTAATATACCAGTGATTGTTGTTGCATCATCGCTCACAGTCTCTCACTTACAAAATTCAAATCCTTCTGCCTCTTCCTTCCTACCTTCAGCCTTTCCTCCCTCATCCTCTATCACCATGTCCGATACACCATCACGTGTGACACGTTCGTCATCACGTCAACCTGAGCGTGTTGCCTCGAGTGGTCGTTCCTCTTCACGCACTGGTGGTACAGCAGCATCACCTGCGAGAAGTGACAGCAATAAGAAGCCGGTTCGTACAGCCTCCCGTAAGAAGTCAGTGACACGCGAAGAATCACCAGCACCACCTGCGAGACGTACGTCATCACGTAGCGCAGCATCATCCGAGAAGGAAGCGAGTGAATCACCACAACCAGTAGCACGCAGAAAGTCATCCAATGCAGGCTCAGCGAAGAAGTCAACTTCATCAGCATCACAAGCAGCAGCGGCTCCATCCTCTTCTGCCTCCTTCTCGCTCGACGATGCTACCTCCTCATCCACCAGCGCAGGATACACTCGTACTGATAATGGTGCAAGTGTTGCAAATGAATTAGTTCGTCGTACTTCCTCGACAACGACACGTGCGGATTCACGTCTGAATAAACCGATTAATGGTGGTGCAGAAGTGAAGGATGGTAACGCTGCTGGTGTTGTCGCGGCAGAGAATGAGCGCGCACCACTCGTCGCACTCCTACCACACATGGCTGTATACATGGCTCTCGTCAGTCTCGTTCACTTCTTGGTAGTGTATGAATTTTCAAGAGGAACCACACAAGCATCAATGGTCAAGGATCTCGCTTCATTTACTGGTGCCAACTCGCTTGGTAGCTGGTTATCACTCTCGGATAAGCGTGATGTCGCATTCCTTCTGGTCGTACCAATCTATCTCCTCGCTGGTTTTCTTCTTCGTTGGGGTGTCGGTCTTGTTTGTGGTGCAAGTGCTGCATCGTCACTCTTCGCTGCCAATCTCGCTCGCATGATCTCAGGTGGTGTATTTGCTGCCACTCTCTGTTTCCTCAATGAGTACGGTGTCTGCCACAGCTACGAATCAATCAATGCACTCTTCGTTCTCCTGTTCGCAAGTACACTTCAAGATTTTCTCCTCAACTTCCCACAATTCACTTCATCACGTAACGTCTACTCACTCGCTACACTCCTTGTTACTGGTTATCTTGGTTTTGAAAGCTGGGCGTTGGAGAAGGTAATCGAGACACCAACTGCACTTCCTGTCCCACCAGTCATGATCGCACTGGCTGCGTCACTCCTCCTCGCGAAGTCAGCCGATGCACTCGGTGCAACAGCAGGTGTATTTGAACAGATCGGATGCACATTCATGGCTGTTGTATGCGATGCATTTCAACGTATCGTATTCTTTGCAGTCGTACCAATCTTCTCTGTTGCATTATTCTCGAAAAATGAGGCTATCTTTGGTGCATCTGCTGCTTCGACGACTACTTCGTTTCTTGAGTCGTCAGCTGCATCATTTATTCTGGTTGGTCTGGTATTCCTTCTCATTGTCAACTCATATCAGGTGAGTGCGCCACAGGGCGAGAAGGTGAAGAGAGTTTAAATCAAGATAGAGTATGAACATCACTCAATGGAAATGGAAGAGATGGACTGGAAAGAAGATAAAAGGAATGTTCAAGGAAAGGTTAATATGCTACACAATCTCCCTCGTCACCATCCCACGCGTTGATGTCTCCCTGTGGAGTGAGACACACGCAGTGATGTGATGAGGTTGAGGAGTGCATGGTTTGCGTGTTTTTTGAGTCGCAGTAGTGTTTTTTTTGAATGAGCAACACAGGAAAATGAAAGGTAGGCCGTACTTTTATATTAGTACAGCAAAAGAGATTTTGCAAAAGAAGGGTGTCGATCAAGGTCGCTGATCGCCTATTCGTCTTTAGTCGCGATCGCTTCTTCGCTTGTGCAACTGTCGCTTAGTTGCCTTGTACCATACAACTCACACTTTTTATATTTACACGCCTTAGCATTTGCGTCGCAGTTAATTAATTGCAAGCACTCGATCCTCAGCCTTGTCGATGACGATTAGTTTGATCGAAAGCCAGTGCCGTTTTATGTGCAGAGTCGAAACAGATCAAGTAAAAAAGCAGAGAGGAGAATAGAGTTGTAAAAACCAAGAAGAAGATCAACAAGAGAGAAGGGTAAGATTTCGATTGTAAGAATTGAAATTAAGAAAAAGGGGGCAAAACAAAATTAGCTTGAAACGAACAAGAGAATAGAGGGAGAAGAAGATATGCGAGGGTCGAAAGAAAGAGAGATTAAGATTAGTTAGGTGATGGGTGAGGAATGGGTAAGTGGATGTAAGAATGGCGTAGAAGCAACAGCGGAACAAGGCTGGAGATGACAAATATCTCTTTACTTGCATCGACGCTCGTCTGCAGATTATTGAGCCGAATAAGAAGGAATTATACCAAACCGATAAGAAACTGGAGAGTGTGTGTGTGTAATCATGCTACACAATGCTTAGAGAAGCATTGATGCAATGATAAGTACAACAGCGAAGAGTGAGATAGTCTGCGATGATGCACTTGAGTCGAGATTACCGCCACCAGTTGTACCACCATTCAGACCAGATGAGGAGGGACCACCTTGATCTGAACCAGTATAAGTTGTATTCGGATATACATGTTCTTGATATGTGTTATTAGCAGCTGGTGGAATTGGACCTTGTAATGTAGGTGCATCAGCTGGTGGTGTTCCTGTCTTATACACACTGAGTTTTGAGCCATCACCACATGAACGTGTTAAATCACCACCGCATGGCATTGCACAGAGTGAGATATCAATCATTGCTGTACTGATCTTATTGGAACAGTAACATTCGGTGGAATACTCCAAACCAGCATAAGTGAAGACACCCTTCTTATTCAATGTTTGTGAAGAACAATAATTGATACACATTGTAACAGTCATATTCTTATTTGTCATCTTACCTGCATCCGGTAATGCCATACCGTTACTCACTTCTGAATAACAACCAGCTTCATACCATCCATCTGGAATCGTAGATTTCTTGATCGTTGGATTCTTCATGATCTGTATTGTACCACGACCACCACATGTTTCGTAGTCATTTCCAGAACACGAGACTTGACACTGCGATGGATGAATTGCTGGTTGTGATGCTGCACCATTTGCAATACCCCAACCACAGTAACATTCCTTTCCGTATTCTGTTGCAGCGAATGGTTGTTGTTTCGATTCACAGAAACGTGCACATGCTGCATTTGTCATACTACCTGTAGAATCCTTCCATGATGGACCTGCTAATGCATTTCCAGATGGTGCTTCATTGTAACATCCAATTTGACTCCAATTTGGTGGTAATGGTTCACGTGGTAAACGATAACCTGGTAATGGTGGCATCTTATCACATGTTGGTTTCGGTCCGGTTCCTTCCCAGATTGGATTACAACCTGGTAGTGAGGTGAGTGGAACGGTCAAACCAGCATTCTCGTCAACAACAGGACGTGATGGTTTACAGTATGCACCATCAAGTAAGTATGGTTGAAATGGTTTACACTTGGATGGATCGCCGGCTGCTGTCTCACCACATGATGGATCATCAATTGCTTTCTGTAATAAATCAATATCCCATCCGTTTGTGAAGTCACCATGGAAACCGTATCCGGTAGTATCACCGTTTGAGAGAATCCATGTGATCTCACCTGGACCAGTATTGTATGGATGATCCTGTACATTAAATACGAACTCAAAGAAGAGTGAAATGAAATGAATTGGATGTGTGGAAGGACAATCACCACCTTGGAAATTCTGAATTGGATAGGAGACAGACTTTGGATCCCAGACATCAGATTCGACACCATTCCAGCAGGAAGGAAAGAAGAATTGTGCACGCATTCCGTTTGGACTGTGTGTAGAGAAAGCGAGGAAAGGAATGAGTAAAGGTTTGTTTCAGCTTGGGATCTCACCTCTACTCCTCTCTCACACACAAAACTCACCAATTATGATGAAAGAAATCATTTCTCTCATCCCATTCTTTATCACCACTATGTGAGTTATAATAATCAAGACATACGAATGTCACAGCACTCTCATTCTTCAATCCACTAAAAGTACGTCTTAATGGATCACCAAACATCATCTTCCAATTCTTTGGGAATGCTTTGATTGGTTGATTCAATGGACCTGGACGTTGAAGATAGTATAAACGTGCCCATGAATCGATTGCAGTGAATGTCTTACGATCTGGTGAGACGTAATAGAGGGTTGGTGCCCTGTTGGAGGAGAAGAAGGAGAGAGATGTTTTGTCAATCTATACGATTCAAAACATCAATTCATCTTTGTGATCTTGCTTGCGAACTGACCAGTAGTTTGAGAAATCACGTGACATTGGAATGGTAGTACAATCAGATTTCATGAGATCATCCTGTTTGATTGAGGAGAGAGTGAAAGTCGATGGTGTTAGAATACCATTTCTCAAGAAGATTCAACTCGATCAATATTCGTCCCGTTCCATTCACGTGTCCACCTCTCTCTCACTGCTCCCCTGACCAACCTGGCTATAAGATTTATCGAAATTCGATCCACCATGTACTGTGTGCATGTGTGGTGAAATTTCACCTGGTGTAATCACAGAATCCAAACGTTCGACGACGAGTGGAGCGGAGTTGAAGACCTGGCAGTGGAGGGAGGGAGATGAGGAAGATATGGAGCGGATAGGTGAGAAAGCGGTTGCAGATACGAGCGGCAGTTGGTGCGGTACTTCTCTGACTCTCCTCAGATGACTCCGCCCCTTCTCCTCCCCATCTCCATGTACCAACCCAGAATCCAGACACACTGGAAATGCTGAGTAAACTCAGAAGGATGCACACACTGAGGAAGCGCATCTTGACTGAGAGAGAAATGGAAAGAGTGAGGATGACTGAGCGGATAGTGCAGAAGGAGGAGGGAAGAAAGGAAGGATTGGAGGAGTACAGATGTTAGTTCCTCACTCCACTACAGTCATATCTGACTCGAGAGTCATCCAGTAGGAACAGTCAACCCGTGGTTGTTCTCCGGTTCAGCGCTTGATACATTCCATTTCTGCTGCTGAATGCTGACCTTGAGTTGTGTGTTGTGTTGCGTTCACAGTGTCACCTGCGGTGTTACTACGAGATTTAGCAGTAATCACTGACGAAGTGTGGTCGAGTACAATCGAATCCACAGGGAATGTTTGTAAGCGACAGCGTTCAGCTAAGCGTGTGCTTTGTTAATTTTCATACGGCCGTATCCGCGTGGGTTGAACGCTGAGCCGAATGATGCAAGAAGGCGTGATACATATCGGCAACAACATCAACACCACTGACAATACAAGAATAGTATTACAAGAGACAACGCAACACGCCACGAGTGAAACGACACCCAACACAACCCAACATCACGGTGCAGCCCGGATACCCAAACTAGGATCCCAAACAGCGCTGGTGATGTATGCTTGATACCTTCATCTACGAAGTTCGAGATGGATCTACCCAATTATTAGAAGCAATCAAACCTTACCGAAGGGTGCCGCAACACGCAGACTACTCTCGCTCGAGATTCAGTCGAGCACATCAGCGGTTGAACTTCACTCCGACACCTTTACTCAACCTGAATCGCACTTTATACTGCACTGTCCGACAACATTTCCGCCTCCTCTTTAGCTCCTTCTGCCTCACCTCTATTCTTGTCCGACCAGAGGTACCGAAAACCTGACCATCCGGCTGCTTGCTGCTTACGAGTCAAACCTCATGCGTTTATCGAATCGTTAACGAACTCCATGACAGAAATCCTACCTAATTGATAGTGGCAGACAAGTTAGCTACGAACTCTACTCCATCCCTCCTTCCGAATGACGTTGTCGAATTCCTCACTCTTCCCACCGTACCACCATCGAATCTTTTCGTCCCTTGTCTTCTTGACTCCAGTCACAGCAAAATCCAATACAAATACCTCGCAATCACTCGCATCCGAAGATAATCATCAAACGCCTCCTCTCGCTACCCGGCATCAAATATTGCAATATTTTCTGTTCGTGTTCCCCTCCATAACTGCTTGCTTCGATCGTACGTGCAGATCCGAAAGCTTTGAGGATTGAACCCTGTGAGAATGTGTATGATTGTGAACAAATTGAAACGAAACGATATCAATGTTTGCATTATGCGTGCGAAACAGAAATCGAGTAAGGTGGAAGATGGACATCAAGGAGGAAGAAGAAGAACACGCATGGAAAAGTGAGATGCTAAAATAAATGGAGAAGCAATTGGAGGAGGATCAAGGGGGTAGTCGAGGATGATGAAAAAAGCGAAGCATAGACTAAGAGGGAAAATGGTTCAAGTGTGGAAGGACGTACAACGAAAGAATTAAATTGAATCTAAGATGGACGAAAAGACACTGGATGAAAGGGATAGGTAAGTGAAAAGAGAGAGCGAGGGAGGACTAATATGTAGAGTGCATGAGTACAGTCAAAGGAGAGTATGGAATGAGAACAGATCATGACTGAATCACAAAAGGAGCGAGTTGAGGGTGAAACAAAAAAAGGAAGGAGAAAAAACAGAATTGGTGTAACGACCAATGTTGAAGGTCGAGAAGATTGGTGTAGTACCTGGTTTTGGACTTTCGGGGAGATAAATGATTGTGACGGTGTGTGAAAGTAAAAAGGAATAGCACGAAGAAAATGAGTATGAGTTTGAATGAGCTGAGGGTCCTATTTTGATTGTAGTTGTAGTAGTATGTTTGTTCATGTGTTGTTAGAAATGTGAGATATGTAACACAGATTGTGATGGTAATGCTTGATTGATTGATATCAGCATTACATCGATGGGTGGCACCTACTTGCTTTACTGCTCGTTTTCCGGTTCGAGAATTACAGCAAGTTCCACACCATTTTCATCCGTCGTTGACTGACGATGCGAATGAAGTTCATGTCCATTCGATCCAGCTATTGGTGACTCCGCTGCATTTTGAGGTGTCGCAACACCGTTGAATGTTGGTGATGGGAGTGGATCATGTGTACCTCCATTATGCAGTGATGATCCATTTCCATTCCCATTGTGTAAACCGGATGATTGACCTTGATTGAATGTCGCCATTGGTGCTGATGAATCATGGTTGCTCGCAGTCTGTGCTTGATATTGTTGTTGTGCTGCAGCTGCTCTCGGTGATGTCGCCACAGTCGTAAATACAGGCATTGGTCTCGCTTTACCCAATCCTTGCGATGACGTAGGTGCACTCGCACCAGTTGATCCTGGTCCATATGCATTCTTCTTCGGTGTCATTGCACCATGACGTGGTGAAATCGGATTACTTCCTGTTCCTTGTGCAGTAGTACCATTACTCTGAAGTGGACTCGAGTCCTGAAAATCGAGTGAGGTTGTAGGTTGTGAGAGACTCGGGAATACTGCGACATAAATCTTCGGCCCAAACAATATCGCTGTGAAAACAAATGTCAAGAATGCTTGTCCTAATCCTTGAATTAGAATCGAAGCTTCTGGTGAATCTTGAATAAATACATCGAGTGGAATGATAATTACGACGAAGAACATCAACAGTACCAATGCATTTTGTAAATGTACAGACTCATTGTATTGTGTTGGTAAGTTACGTGTCTTGAAGCCAAGGAAAGCAGTAAGTAACATCATTGTTCCAATGAAAGCAATCTCAGCACCGATCCATGCCATGAATCCTGTCTCTCTTGAGCATGAGATAACGAGCTTATCACTGATACTACCCTTTCCTAATTCCATCAATGGTTTGCTGAGAGGAATGCCACTGAATACTGCAAGGAGGACACATTGTAATGTACACACAATCAATACTGAGATAAGAATATCCCAATCTGTCTGTACTTCAACATGTAACTTCGTTGTAGTGAAGATCACATATAAGCGTCTATTCTTTGCGAGAAGTACAGCAAGGATTCCTGCGAGTGGTAATGCAGTCAACCATGCACGTCCGATACATACAGCTTTACCACTACTTGAATGCAGATCTGGGATAGCTGCATATAATAATGCACCTAATGTCATAACTAACATGAGTACAAGAATGAGTAAGAGAAAGACACGCGAACCGGCTTTGAATACACCTGCTTGCCAATATACAAAGAGAATAATAATAGTGACGAGAATAAAGAATAAGGCAATAGCCGAGACAGCATATACAGCTGAACGAATACCTTCATCTACCTTATACAACACATAATCTGAACGACATTTCGGTGCTGTTGTATCACTGACACGATCAAAGAAGTAACCAGTAGGACATGTGAAATCGTATGAGTATGTCGCATAGAAATGTGAACCACCTGTTGCGCGTGATGTAAATTGTACGGTAGCAGTCGGTGAGAAAACGGTGATCTCGATTAAGCGTGGATCACTGATTTTCGCGATGGATGTGCCGTAGAGTGCTTGATATGCTGGTGTGCTCGTATAATCATTCGAGCTCATTAATACAGATTTATCATCTGTACCTCTGATTGTAGCAACACGATTACCTTTCAGATCTGCGCCACCTTCAAACACGTTGATGACATCATCGAATGATGCGAATTGTGTCGCACTAACGTGAAGACGTATAGTGAGAACACGTACAGGTGTCCACATCGCATCAACCTGTGTCTGATCACTCGTACGATACACTTGAAACTTATCAGGAAGTGGCAGATCATTTGCAGCATACAGATCAGCATCATCAGAATACATATTACTTAAATCCACAAACCAAGTGGTTGATAAACCTAATGTGAGACGATTGTCACCATACATTGCATCACTGAATGCTTGATATTGTGACGAATTCGCTGCATTCGTATTGTTCACACCTAACGCCAACTGTGAGCCTAACCCACCTGCAGCTGTCACGAGTGAAGCGAAATTCGCTGTATCAGGTGAGGATATAGCCTGATAAGGATTCAGAGAAGCAGAATCTGGTAAAGAACTACAGAGAGGTGCCTTACCGAACTTACCAACTTGACATGTACAATGTCCGTAGAAATCAAAACCTGGATCAATTAAGAAAGTCATGGTAGAACCAGTAACAGACACTTGTGAACACAAATAGAAATCATCACCATTCAAGATCTTCACACTTGGTGATGCCACTGCGAAGGTTGGTAACTTCGCATATTGAAGTTTGGGATTACCTGTTAAATTGAGTAAGCGAAAACCATCCGGAACTGGATTCTTGAAGACGACTGTACCAGCTAAAGGAACGAGTGCATTGTTGGAGATATCGAAGACTTGAATAGATGTAGCCCAAAGATCAGACCATAACTCTGAAATTGCATTATTTTGCATATACACCTCTTTCGTGGTACGGATGAGCTGTGGAAGAGAGAGGAGAGAAAAGAGACAGTGTAAGCACGTACTCACGCTCACCTATATATTGCTCATCCGCTCTCATCAACTCACCGAAGCATCCAAGATACCCCACGCTCCCGCGATCTTATTATTACCCAATTTCAAGATCTGTAATGATTGTCCAACCATCGCACGTAAGATCGTACCAACACCAACAATACTCGGTGTGACATCTGCTCCATCACCTTTTCCATCACGTGTATAGTTGTAATATTTCACTGGTCCTGTCAAGAAGTTATTTGAGACATCAACAATAGTCAAGGCAGCAGCATGGACAGTATAGATGTAACCATAATCACGATCAGGGGTTGTTAATGCATTCTCTTGTAAATATAATTGTTGCAATTTCTGAAGTTGATAAAACCAGATTTCAGGTCTGAGGAAGGGGAGAAAGAGTGCCGATGAGCAAAGCATGATCATGCACGGACCATCACACAATTCATCTCCACTCTCCTCTCAACTCACGGTTGTCCATAGAATCCACTTGTATTCGTTGTTAAATTTCTTTGTGATGATAGATCCAAATAAGTTAATGCTGTATTCACTTCCAAATTCGGTAATGAGGATGCAAATCGATTATTGTTGAGATCAAGAATCGATAGGGATGTACAATTACGAAAGATATCAGGATTCAATTGTCCTGTCAGAAGATTGTTTCCTGCAGAGACAATTGAAAGTGCTGGTGCAACACCATTTACTGTCACAGGCATCGTTGGTAATGCTGTCAGTTTATTGACCGATACATCAAGTAGTGATAATTGACTCAATGACTCTAGACTCGGTAGACTAGTCAATGCAAGATTTGAAGCACGAATCAATTGTACTTTCGTCCAATTGGATACAGGTAATGTTTTGATACCTGTATTTCCACTCACCCATAAATCTTGCATATCTGGCCAATCACAATTTGGGATGGAAGTGATGTAAGGTGCTATTTGTTGAAGTGTTAACCAGAGTACACGTAACTTCTTCAAATTACAGAAGGAAACTGGCAATGGACCGAGCCACCCATTGTATAGTACATTTAGGTAGCGTAACTCAGTCAGTGCACCGAATTCACTTGGAATACCTTTCGCTGTAATCCATGATCGATAGAGACCGTTGATCATGACAACGTGTGGACCTTCACACCAGATCATAGCAGTTCTATTTCTACACGGATCGATCGTATTTGCCCACATTGTCGAATTCCAGTAAGGAAAGATGTCGAGCTGAGGAGAACCGTACAGGTAAGTCATTGTTGTCTTGCTTGTAATTGCTTCTAGTGCTGCACGCTCTTCAGGGACGATATTAGCAGAGGATGTAATAGTCATAGTCAGAGTTTCACGTGGTGGTCCAACCAATGGATCACTCTCACTCTGTTTCTGTTTTAAATAGTTAATAATCCTCTGTCCATCTTGAAATGTCATGGAAATTAATGTCGCATTAAAGATACGTACAGCGAATACTGGTTGTTGTAAGTAAGGCTCACAGTTTGATGGTGCAGCTGTATCACAATTCAGAATGATAACACCTCTCGCACCACCTGTTGTAGCAGTACGATATCGTACATCAGCACAGGTTGAGTGTTTCAAGATAATAAATGCACCAGCAAAGGATTGATTGTATTCGTTCGTCGTATGCCAGATACCACCACAACCGGTCCAGTCCTGTGGAAGGGAGAGGGAGAGAAAGGGAGTGAGAAGGGAAAACAAAGTGGAATCTTTCCCGTTTCCTCCCATAACTCACGTCGTCCTTATGTGGCAGCATAATCGGGAAGTCAACAGTATAATCTGGTCTGGTTGATTCAGGAAGGACAGCACCCTGAAAGGAGGAAGGAGGGGACATAAGACGATCGATCACACGTGAGAATACTTCACACACAACAGCTCTCCACTCTCCTCTGCCTCCTCCTCCTCTTCTTTTCTCCTCTCGTTCCCTCCTTCTGCTGACCGTCCACACGACCGGCATGAATTGTGCCGGTCCTTGCATGGCTTTATCCTCGGGTGCATTACTGAGTGGTGTTGATAGATTGAGTGAGAAGAGTTGAGTCTGCATGCGTGAGAATGAACCAGCTGGTGCTGCATTTCGAGCTGCGAGAACAACGGTTGTTGTACTCGCTACTAGGAGTACGAAGGTGATGAAGATTCTCATCATCTTTGCGTGGTGATGTTGTCTCGCGTTGGTTCTGTTTGGTGGCTTGTGGTGGATGGAGAGTGAACCGAATGGATTGTGGCGACGAGGGTGAGCCGACAACACTGAGCGCAGGCTTGCACAGTCTCCTCACTGTTCCCACTTGGTCACTCCTCCGCGTCATGCTTTCTCACCTTGTGTGCTTCTCTTTGATGTAGTTAGTTCGGCAACAGAAGGCAGTATGCGAGTGAGCGAAGCAAAGAAGTGTTGGTCAGAGGGATACTTCTTGCAACGGACGGAGGCTTGGGTTGTATTTACGAAATTTAAAGACTCAGTCAACTTTTTTCATGCCGCCGCGCACTCACTCTGCTGCCACGCGCCACTGTGCCACTGTAGGTATTGGACAAGCAGGTAATACAGAAGCAGTCGGTGAAGAAGGCTTGTAGAATGTGGAATGAGGAATGTGCCTGCTCAGATCGTGGTGGTCGACCTCCAACAAATCACCCGCTCACGTCTTGCACAGCAGCGTGATTTGCATCACAATGGCAGATCCACGCTGGTCATGATGAACTAGAGAAAGGGTCTCTGGACCGAGACGACATAACATGTCTGCGATCAGCCTGCTATCAGAGGATGTGGTGGGTCACGATCCTTCTCTCATGTTCTCCTTGGGGTGTTCTGGCGAGTGCAAGATGAGTCCAGCCTAGTTGTAAAGTTGTGTTGAGATAGCTGAAAAAGAAGGAGATAAACAGCAGAAATAAGAAGTTGGAAAGTAGCAATAGAATTGGTGGGAGGTAAGGAAGTGAATGAGAAGTAGTAAAGTATCGACTAGAAACGAGACACGGAAAGGCTGCTTTAGAGCTGCATACAAGTAACCGTGTTGCCTCTAGCGAAAAAGGATCGCACCAAGAGCCATAGTCATCATCAGTACAAGAACAAGTAACATAAGAGCACGTGAAGCAGCTTTGAAGACAGAATTGTAATTGTCCGGTGAGACGAGAGATACACATGTTGACGAAGAACAGTGTACACATAATTCAATTTACACTTCAGCTGAGCTGGGTTCGAGAGTGTATGAGAGAAATAACCACTCGGACACACAAAATCATACGGGTAAGTCGCGAAGAAATGCACTCCGGATGTCTGACGTGATGTGAACTGAATCGCTGTTGTTGGGGAGAAGATCTGGATCTCGTAGAAACGAGGAGTGGAGATCTTTGTTGAGGCTGCATCGTGGAGAGTTTGATCCTGTGCAGTTGAAGTATAATCACTCTGGGTATCTGATCCTCTTCGCAGATCACTCCTCATCACTCCGAATAGACGGAGATCTGATCATTGAATGGAGTGAAGAGAGAAGCGAAGTATGTATACAGACTGATGGTGTGATAACTGACCTGTCCAACTCGCATCAGCAGGTCCGTGTGAAGTTGATGCAACCAACTGCGATACTCTGTCACTGTCAGGTCAATACCAATCGGTCAAGTCAATTGGCTGTGATCCGATACCACTTGTCTGCGTGATGAGAAAAGCCAATGCCAGGCTGATCTCATTCGATGATACGGAGCACAACAGCCGCGACAGCAGGACAAGTTCACACATGCCACATGCCAGGCTACCGCCATCGCTGTTCTCTAACGGATCGATCGTAAGGCCTACATTGTCTACAGAGAAAAGATGTTGAGATCAGAGAGCGATCCACATGTCAAAGTGCTGTGAAGGAGAAAACGCATCACATCCAGAGATTTCTTTTTTGGGGTCGTCTTTGTAGCGTCTGAGTTTTTTCGAATTTGCGATCCCACGCAACTGCAGCATCTCCTCACGCATCTCTTAGTATAGCGTCGAGTGTTGATTATCTGCATCCTTACGTCGCATCCACACTAGTTCCATTCATCTCGCAATCGTGAGCTCTGTTGCATCTTCAACGATCTGCACCAATGTCATCCTCTGCTTCACGCACTCGTCTGAGCGAGTCTGGCTCACAATCTGAATCCAACTCAGACGCATCTAGCTACGACGATAGTGGGAGTGAGGAGGAACAGGAGCAACCAGAGCAACAACAGAAGCAGCAATCGAATAAGAAACAATCTTCTGCTGCAACCACTGCAACCAGCAGCGGTAGCAGTAAGAAATCAGGCGCAGAAGGTGATGGTGAAGGTAGTGATTTTGAGGGTAACTCTGGCTATAAAAACGGTGGTTATCATCCTGTACGCATTGGTGATGTCTATCATGCTGGTCGATACACGATTGAGAAGAAACTCGGTTGGGGTCACTTCTCAACTGTATGGCTTGCATCTGATTCGACACTACCGAACTCACATCCACATAAACTTGTTGCATTGAAGATACAAAAGTCTGCGATTCAATATACAGAAGCAGCACAAGATGAGATTACATTGCTGAATGAGATCAATGAGAATTATCAGAAATGGATTAACAAATCGAGTAACAATAATACTGCTGCATCACCTAAGAAATCCTCCTCCTCCACCTCCTCCTCCTCTTTCATTGCCAACAACACGAACAAGAACACTTTCATCGTCCATCTCCTCGATCATTTCACACTCTCCGGTCCACACGGTAAACATGTCTGTCTCGTCTTTGAACGTGCTGGAAGAAATCTATTACATGTCATTAAGAAATATCAATATGGTGGTGTACCTATTCGACTTGTGAAATCCATGATTAAACAGATAATATCCGGTCTGCGATTCCTACACGATGAATGTTCGATCATTCACACTGATCTCAAACCAGAGAATTTCCTCATTGAAGGACCACCTTATGATGTTGAGGTTGTTGCGAGAGAACGTAAAGAGATTGTTGCAGCACGAAGCCTCAAGGAAGAAGACAAACGCGCAGCAGCCAAAAGAGCCGAGATAGAGGCACTGAAAGCAAGTATTGCGCATATCAATATTAAGGGTTCGACAAAGTCGACTCCTGCAAAACCTGCTGCACTTCCTACTCCTGCACCAGCTCCAGATGTCCCTACACCTGCTTCTGCTACTGGTGCTACGGCGAATAAAAATCTGACGAAGAATCAGAAGAAGAGATTGAAGATGAAAGCGAAGAAGGAAGCAGCGAAAGCAGCTGCTGGTGGAAGTACTGCTGCTGTTGGTGAGGATGATGACGATGATGAAGATGAAGAGGAGGCAAAAACAGAGAAGAAAGAGATAAGTACGACGATCAAAGCATCGTCAAGTGAAACCAAGACGAATGAGTCATCAAAATCAGCCTCATCCGCGTCTGCTGCATCCTCCTCTTCCTCCGCCTCGTCAACTGTCGCTTCCTCCTCCACTCCCTCCGCTCCTGCTGCTTCATCCATCAGCGAGATGGATCACCTCTCTTTCCTCATCGATACCTTCCTCTCCGGTAAATCACCTGAATGTCCTGTCAAGATTGCTGATCTCGGTAATGCATGTTGGACACATCGTCACTTCACTGATGATGTCACTACACGACAGTATCGCGCACCTGAAACAATCGTCGGATATGATTACTCTACACAGATCGATATCTGGTCGACAGCATGTATCACATTCGAACTAGTGACAGGAGATTATCTCTTCGATCCGAAAGAAGATCCGAAGAGGAAATTCACGCGGGATGAAGATCATTTAGCTTTGATGTGTGAACTCCTCGGGAAAATGCCAAATAAATTGACAACACAAGGGAAATATAGTAGAGATATGTTCACGAAACAGGGTGAATTACGTCATATCAAGGAGTTAGATCATTGGGGTTTAAATGATGTGTTATTAGAGAAATATAAACTCAAGCCATTAGAAGCTAAGATGTTGGCTTCCTTTCTCTTACCAATGTTAGAACTTGATCCATCGAAACGTATCAGTGCGAGTGAGATCTTGAAACATCCATGGTTACATCTGCAGACGGAGAAAGAGTATGATGCGTACTTTAAACAACAGGAAGCTGAAGCACAAGCCGTTGCTGCTGCATCTGCTGCTTCGTCATCAAAATCGAATGCACATGGCAAGAAGAAACAGAATGTGAGGAAATCGAACAACTTTGATCATACTGCAAGTGCACCGAAACTGATCGCACAACCTGCACCCGCAGGTCCTGCTGTGCAACCTGTTGTGCAATCTGTTGCGAGCTCGGAAGAGGAGGAGGAGGAAGAACATGCAGAAGACGAAGAGGATGATGAAGAAGATGAAGAAGATGAGGAGGATGAGGAGGATGACGAAGATGAGGAAGACGCTGAGGAGGAACAGGAGGTGGATGACGACGAAGCCGACGAAATCAATACCACAGCTGCTTCAGTTGGTGATTCACATGATGCTGATGAAGATATCGATGTTGATGATGGTACAATTGCCGATGACGATGAAGAGGATGATATGGGCGATGATCATGACCATGATCCTGATTTGGACGTTGGTACGCCATTCATCTATCACACACCATCTGGATTCGATATCACAATTCCTGCTTCACTTACACGTCGTAAGGACTTACAACTTCTCTTCATCACTTATACCGAAAAGGCACTTGAGGGTGATCAACGTTATGCTGCATTTCTCGATCCACGTATTGGTGAAGCTGCGATTCTTGAAGCGGCACGTGCTGAAGAGCAGGAGGATGAAGATGAGCTCGGAGAGGATGTTGAGAATCCAATTGACGATGATGAGATTGATCAGCTCGAAGCCGAACACTCACATGCATCATCAATGGCGCACACGCAACATCCTCACGCACCACATTCGAGCGATCTCGTGAATGAAGCAGCTGCGTCACTCAGGCGGAGTCAACTTCGTTACCTCGCTGAACTCAAACTTCGTGCACAACACATGGCTGGTGGCTCATCAGATGCACAATTCGATTCCCTACTGACTTCTACATCCAAACTCAACCTAAACACGAATCATGCTGCTGCTGCTGCTGCTGCGGATAGTGATGAACAACTCGAGAGTTCCTATGAATTCGATATTGCAGCTGAAGCGAAGTCGAGAGCACATCAGCATGCACTCGCTGCTGCAGCTGTACAGTCCTCTCCTTCTGCCTCCGCCGTTCACGCTGCACTTCATCCTTCCACCGCTCACGTTCATCACACTCAATCCCATCACGCACCGACACGATCTGTTCATGATCATACCATTCATGAATTGGTACATCATCATCAACAAGAACAAGCGGCACTTGTTGCTTCGGGACATAAGCCACATAAGCTGACGAATCATCATTCGACCAGTTCGCATGTCAGTGCTTCACCGGAAGAAGCTGATGCTGAAGATTACGACGAGGGTGAGAACGAACATGACGAACAGGACGAGGAAGACGACCAAGCACTCGCACACGCACTCAACTCACACTCAATATCGGCAGCAGCAACATCATCGACGAACCGCAATGAAGCTACGAGGACACCGAAACAAGAGAAGAAGGGCAAACATTGAGCATGCTAGTCGTTGTGTTGTCGTTGTTTCTCAATCAAACCACGCTGTCTATTGTACCACTCGCAATCTTCGGAAGCCATCGCATCAATAAACTACGCTGCTCGATGACCATGACCACAATTGTGCTCGATGCTCGATGATCACGCGCTTGCGTGACTTGCGCACGCATTATTTCGCTTTCCGAAACCGCAGCTCAGTTTCATTCCATATTACGGTGATATACTGACAAATAGCCGATCTCTCACGCTATTAGTACTATCATTCTCGGACACACCAACAATCGCATCGAACATGACGCGACCCAACCGCAGCAATGCTGTCCGAAATCGTTCTGTGGCCATTGTGTCGATCTCCCTCCTCCTTTCGCTCCTCCTCGCAATCCTCTCTCCCTTCCGTGCTGATGCTGCTACGAATGCTGCTGGGTTAGTTGGGCGAAGAGTGAAGGAGGGAAGAGAGAAGGAACTGCGAGATGAGATTGATGTGGCTGGATGCTTGTGACTAGCATCCGTTCGACTCATTCATTCCTCTTCTTAACCTCCGTTCAGTACACTCTCCTACAATGCAATGCAAACTCGCCTCTGTGATATGAACTTGACGACACCACACGATTCAGGTGCAGAAGATCTCGCGATGAATTCGAGTCCAGTTCAGTTTTTTCCTAACTTGTATGCAGGTTAGCACGAGGAATGTGAGAAGACATGATCTTGTGCTGCCGTTCCTTCTGCATCGATGACCTCATCAACATTCTTGTCTAATCTTCTTTTTCTTCTTCTCCTTCTCCTTCTTCTGCTTTCTCCGAACAGGTATTGCACTCCCACTCTCGAATCGTGCTGATTACGGTGTCGACCTCAATATCATGTTGCCACACAAGGACGACGATCCAACAGGATGTAGTGGTCCAATGCGTACTATGAATGAATACAATCAAACCTACGAAGGAGCGTTCATCCTCGCACAGCAAAGTCGCTGTTCCGATCTACGATTTCGTTACGCTGGTATGAGTGGCGCTCGAGGTCTCCTAGTTTATGGCTGCTCGCCAGATTTTCCCACCAACTGTGATCCGATGCTGCAACAAACTCTGATCAGTCTGACACCAGGCAATCTTACTATGATTACAATCACGTATGCTGACGGAATAAGAATTAGGGATTATCTCAAACAGAAGCATAGTGAATCAGGTGGACTCGGTGCACCAAGAGATACACTTGTTGCTACCTTGAAGAGTTCAGCACCGATAGCACCAGAAGAGAAAGCTGCATTACTTGCTATTATGACGCAAACATCGATGGGCTCTTTTGCAGGCAATCCAGCTTTAGATCTCTTACCGTATTGGACTGTACCACTCTTCAACTCCAGCTTTGATCCATGCAGAGATAGAGCAAAAGGAATATGGTGTGAAGGACCGAATATTGTATTGATTAATATGATGTATCACTTCTGGAAATTTAATAATCCTGCTGCAGGTATACCGACACAGTTCGGCGCATTCAAAGAATTGCGAATGTTTTCTGTACTGAGTAATATTTGGTTCGGGCCAGTCCCCGCATCCTTTTGTCAGATGACGAAGCTGAAGGTATTCTGGATTGCACAACAGCTTGTAGCACCAGGAATCTCGAGTGTACCAGCATGTGAGTGGCCAGAGATGGAGAATTTCTGGGTGGAGCAGAATTCTCTTACTTCGTTACCTATTTCCAATTGGACGAAGTTGAAGTATATGAGTGCACAGTTGATATCTTCGCATACTTTACCATCTTTGAAGAATCTTCCTAATCTCGAATATTTCGATATCTCTCAAAACCAAATCGTTGGTGCAGGATTTCCTGAGTTTCATCCAAATACAAAAAATACACTCCGAGTTGTAGCGATGGGAAATAATCAGTTTAGTGGAACATTGACGAGTGCAGCATTTGATGGGTATACTGCATTAGAGATTCTGGATATTAATACAAATAGGTTTACTGGACCATTACCTACTCTACAAGGCTGTGCAGCATTAAAGATCCTTGATTTATCAAATCAGCGTGATCTCATCAACAATACAAATGCTGGATTCACAGGTGAGGTACCAACTGCATGGTACAGCTCACTCGTTAAGCTCAAAACAGTCCTTCTCCAAGCAAATTCTCTCGTCATGTACAATGGTCCAATGAGTTTCGCTTCATTACAACTCCTCGAATATCTGGATGTATCGAATAACTTCCTCTCGCTCAGACCGTTACAGGGTTTCCCAAATGGTGTCGTGTCGTCGTGGATGTATGAAGTGACGGGACCATCATTGACAACGATTCGTGCGAGTTATAACAACTTCAGTGGACCCTTTCGCGTGAGTTCGATAACCCCCAGAGAGAAATCTGAGTGAGAATGTGAGTAGGTGCATCAGTGATTGCTCACTCTCCTGTCCCTTTCTTGCCATCAGGTTCCTGATGCTGCGTTCTTCATGACGTTGAGGAATTTGTATTTAGACCACAATAAGATCAAGACTGCCTGGGTTTGTAAAAAATGAGAGGAGCTGTTGCTTCATGCACAATACATGAAGGTTCAAGTTCGCATTCTCATCTCTCATCCTTCTTTTTCTCTCTATCTCCCCTCACAGGTTGAAATCTTTACTAGCGGTGTTGTGAAGTATGATATGAGTTACAATGATTTAAGTCCACCTGACAGTGGCCTTTTTATGTCAGGTACACCAACTTCAAACTTTCAGTACTTGAACTACCAGGGTTAGTCAGGCACAAGATGAGGAGGGGAGAAGGATGACATCTTTTGTGGCGTACTGACTTCTTTGCTCTTCTTTCTCTTTCATTCAGGTAATCCAAAGTTCACATTCCCAACCTTCCCGAAATGGGCTCGTCCACTTTCGATCAGTACCATCAATGTCGGTGATTCTTATTCATGCGCATCCTTCAAAGTCGACTCAGCAGCTGAGTTGACACTCCTTGTAGATCCTGTCTTCTACCAATACAAATATTGTACTTGTCTTGCTGGTAAATTCGGTCAGGCACCTCTGTGTTCATCACTACCGAACAATGCACAATTGAATCCATTCACAATCATTTCATCAGATGAAGTTGGTTCCACATTTCCAACACTGCTGCAACAGACTGGTGGAGTCGGTTCAAATCTGGTTGTAAATATCACAGAAGTACCAAGTGCTCAAGTAACACCAAATGTGACAGCATACAAGCAGTCCTTCTCTGACGCAATGTATGGTGAGAATCGATTGACACAAGGTCTCGTTACAAGTTGGTCGATTGATCTCACTGATATGTATTCAGATGATATTGATCAGATTGTTGCTGCGGGTAATGTTCCGCCATCTACACAATCGATTTATCGCATTACAAAAGGATCAGGGACATCACCACGCTCAACATGGACACCGATTCGTGTCATCACAGTGAGACTTCATATCAGTAACACGCTGTTTATTGATTTCAACGATGCTTTGTCGGTATTTACAGGTGGTAAAGACTTGAAAGGGACACGTGTGTTTACGTTGAGAGGTACCGATGATAAACCACTGAAATCATCTTCTGCATACACTCAGACAGCAGAGTATCAAGCACTATATGGTGCTGATCTTGCAAAGATCGATACTCCGTCACTCATTGAAGTACAAGTATTTGCACCATCATGTGCTGTACAATTCACATCACGTGTCAGTGGTGGTCTACACTTCTATGCGACATACTCATACGACTTTCAGTGTCCACAAGGCTACTTTTACGACAAGGTGACTGATCCTTCCTCACCGAAGTGCCGTGAGAACTACGTGATCTATACTGTGAGCGAAGGTCTCCGCAGCGCAGTATTCGCGGTCAGTGCACTCTCACTCGCGTTCGTCTTATTTTGCATCGTCATTTTACTCCTCTACTGGGAGAGTCCTGTATTCAAGGCAGCATCACGCGTATTTATGCTCCTTATCCTTGTCCTCTTGCTTGCGATGACACTCGGTGCAATGTTATACGCTGCTATTCCAATGTTGGGAAAGACAGGTGATGCAGTCTGTTCTGGTCGTGCATGGTTAACATGTCTACCACTTGCAGGTGTATTAGCTGTATTACTTGCAAAGAATCGTCGTTTATGGCTCATATTTGGTGCAACCAGCTTGCAAGTGAAGGTCCATACCGACTTAGATCTTCTCATCTCTGTGATCTCAGTATGTTCGCTACAAGTAGCAATGCTTGCAATCTTCTCAGGTCTTCCCATCTCACGTGCATCGCTCGAGATAGGTCAAGGCAGTCTCAATGACAAGCTCGTACGTCAGTGTTCACATGAGACTGGATTTATGTCCTGGATTGGTGCTGAGATTGCATTCATCGCAGCATTGATGTTACCAACTGCATATCTCGGCTTCAAGACTCGTGATCTGCCGTCACAGTACAATGAATCATTCCACTTACAGAATGCGCTTGTGCTGTTGATGTTCTTTGGTGTTATTATTATCCCACTTGATATCTTCATTCAAGATGATCCGGGTGCGTCTGTCTTGATTCAGGGTCTTGGCCAAGCATTCTTGACACTCGTTCTGACAGCGATCATTTTTGGCCCAAAGATCTACTACGTGCTTAGCAGCGTCAATCGCAATGCAGCTGGTGGCGCATCGGTTCACAAGCAGACTGTGACTCACCTCAGCGGTGATGGAGCGCAACATAGCAGCCATGGAAAAGCCGACAGCTCCACACCAGCCCAATCAAGACCAACTCAGAGTGGCACAAGCAAGGGAACACACGTGCGTCATCCAGGTGGTTCATCTCTCGGTGGCCCTGTTGCCTCAGTAATCCCTTCCTCTTCGAGGCACAGTGCTATCCCACCGAAGAATGGTGATACTTCTGCACGTAAGGCAGCAGCATTTCCATCCGCTGCTGCGAGAGGACCGAATGCGTCTATCAGCCTCGCACAACCTTCTGTTAGTGTCGCACCAATGGAGAACGTTCGCTCCTCCTCACCCGAGAATGTCGCTGCAGCTGACGAATTGAATGCAGTTCATCGTGCTGCTAGTCCCGTCGAATCGGGCAAATCCATACCAATGGATGAAAACGAATCACCTGCAATCGAAATGGCTGACGTTGGTGTCACCGCCGCCACAGAGTAACTCATCTCCTGTTTCGGAATTTGAGTCACGATCGCTACCTCCTCGAATTCTGTTCTTCCATTCTACTTTTCTTCCTCTTTCCTCTCTCCTCCCTCCCTGTTACATAAGTCTTTCCAACGTGTTTAGTCAATCTTATTGACCATCTACTATCATCACTCACTCCTACTGCTACTATCTCGTGTCGTCGTCCTTTCTCTATCTCAACTTGCGTTCCTTTCCCCTTGTGTTTGCGTGCTTTTCATCCTCTACGCTTTGATGCTTCCACTCTGTTCACTAGTAAATACACATACACCGGCAATTTTTGAAATGTGCAGGTGACACAAGTCAAACGAAATTGGTGGGAGAATGAGATAGGAAAAGAGGAAAGGAAAGAGAGGAACGATTGATGCACGAACCTGTGTGCAATGGCTGAAAGAACCCTCGCTAACATCCTTCTCTTCTCCCAAACTACTGACATCCTTGTGGGCAGGTGGATCCGAATTGGAGCGAAGAAATGCCAGTATGGTGGCAGAGAGGAGTGGTGGATGAGAAAGATAAAGGTGGAAGCTTACCTTTTATCTTATCCACCTTTGAAGGGTGTGATCCTGGAAGAAGGACACAATCACCAGCACCAGTCTCTGACCTCAAGTCTCGCCCTCACTACCATCGATCGGAGTGACACCAGGCGTGAGCATGGTATGAATGGACTGCGAGTCGCTGCGATAGGATGTTGCACAGTGCCTGGCAGTCATTGTCGTTGTGCTTCTCGATGGTGGGAGTCGAATTTTCACGATCAACAGTCAAAAGCTGTTGCTCTGTTGCCTTGTGCTCAGATTCTTTATCAATAATGTTACATTCTCGTAGTGCTGCACTCTTACAGCGTCAACTTCAACCTTCCTCCTCGCTCACATTGTTGCGTTGTACAAATGTTGCTGTCTCGACTTCCTCACCATCCTCTGCTCTGCATCGATACTTTCCTCGCCTAATCTCAACAACAGCAGCAAGCAGTCAACAATACTCTCGCGCATTCGCGACGCACCAACATGCCTCCTCCTCTTCCTCATCCTCGTCTTCGTCGTCCTGGCGCAACTATCTGATCGGTGCGGGCGCAATTACCGCCTCACTCCTCACAGCAAATCTCCTCACATCTAAATCATCCTCAGCGAATGCAGAATCTGCCTCACCCTCCTCTTCTGCAGCTCCGCTCTCCTCTCGCATTCAAGCATGTCACACTGAACTTCGTACACTACTCGGTGATCGATTCAGCGTGGCAGAGAGTGACTTACACGATCATGGTGTTGATGCGAATTCTTATCACAAATCCTCTGAAAGTGTTGATCACAAAGAGTTGTTACCATCAGGTGTCGCATTTGCTGAATCCACTGAGGAAGTGTCCGCAATCGTCAAGATATGTGCACGATATTGTATTCCAATGATACCATACGGTTCAGGTACGAGTCTCGAAGTGCTGTTGCTGCATCAGATGGTGGTATTACAATTGATCTCTCTGGAATGCAAGCGATCCGACAACTAAATGTTGCTGATCAAGATTGTGTTGTGGAAGCAGGATTGAGTTGGCAGAATCTGAATGCACAGTTAGCATCCCATGGACTATTCTATCCAGTTGATCCTGGTCCAGGTGCTTCGATAGGTGGAATGGTTGCGACATCATGTTCAGGCACGAATGCAGTACGATACGGGACCATGAAACACAATGTGCTATCGTTGACGGTCGTCATGCCAGACGGTACTATTGTAAAGACAGCGAATCGTGCACGAAAATCATCAGCGGGGTATGATTTGACTCGGTTATTGATAGGCAGTGAAGGCACTCTCGGTATTGTTACAGAGGCGACCCTACGTTTACAAGTCATACCTCGTCACACTGCTGTAGCAAGTGTACAATTCGCATCGATCGCTGATGCTGCGAATGCGACGATGACACTGCTTCAGAGTGGTGTGAGGATCGGATGTGTGGAGCTGTTAGATGAAGGATGCCTTACTGCAGTGAATTCTTATTCTGGTCTGAATTATCCATTGAAACCAACACTGTTCTTTAAATTTAGTGGCTCGAGTGAAGCAGCTGTAAAGGATGATATCACTGCTGCAACGAATATCAGTGCTGTTTTCGGTGGTGGACAGTTGACATTTGCCATGGGTGCAGAAGAGAGAGAACGTATTTGGGAAGCACGTAAAGCAGCATTATGGGCATGTATGGCATACAGAGACGATGCTGATGCATGGACAACGGATGTTGCAGTACCGATATCGAAATTGGCGGAATGTATTGAAGAGACGAAGAAGGATTTGAGAGAGTTGGATTTGGATGAGAAAGGCGAAGTTGTAAGGAGAATTGACAACAGTGTCACGACAGCAGCCTCCCCCTCGACTTCCCTCACTCTTTCCTCCTCACCGACTCGACGAGTCGATTTTCCTTCAGCAGTGGTAGGTCACGTCGGTGACGGCAACTTCCATGTCATCATGATGTTAAATCGTCAATCACCATCCGAATTGAAACTCGCATCTGTCATCAACGATCGCATGGTACATCGTGCAATCGCAATGCAAGGTACATGTACAGGTGAACATGGTGTCGGTGTTGGGAAGAAGAAATATCTCGAACTGGAACATGGTAGAGAGGCAATGCAGTTGATGAGAACGATTAAGAGAGCAATTGATCCACAGAATATTATGAATCCAGGAAAGATATTTGATCTGGAGAGGAAGGCAGCATCAGGCGAGGAAGAGAAGCAGCAGCAACTTATTGTAGTTACATCCCAGCCCCCAGCATGTTGTTCAAGTCACGATCAGCATTGAAGAGACAAACTACTTCAGATTTGAATCTTGTTTCGAGTCAGTGCTAGCATCGCAATGTCAAGTCCTCAGATGCTCCTCCCATTGTAAAATACCTCACCCTCGAACCGCTTCTACCAGATGCTGTGAATGAGGTAGAATTGCAGACTGCTAACCTGACAGGAATTACCTGACAGATGTTTCAGATGACACCGATTTTGTGTAATGTGTCTGGACCAGGATTCGCTGTGTACGGATTCGTGACATCGATCATTGACATCACTTGATGTTACAGACCTGCCGCATCCAAACGAGCAAGAAGCAAGCCAGTACTATGCTCCTCTATCCTAATGAGCATTCCCACCTCCTACACAAGCAGCGATCGCTTTGTTGTTACTCCCGAAATAAATCACGCACTTCGTTCAAAAATGAGACGTGTCGATCCGTTGCAATTGGTCACGAGTAACGAAAGCAAGGCATTGGAATAGCAGTATCATCACCAAGAGCGGCCGATTGTCTTTCATACAGTCATCCATCGCTGAATCAGGCGAAACCATCACCAACACAACACACACAATATCACATCCAGTCGGAGTACCTCGGCTCGAACACAACAGCACAGTCGCTGTCGTTCGCTCACTACTCGCAAACATGATGCTACTTCGCAGCTGCTGCGCTGTGGCACTTCTATCTCTTTCCTTTCTACTCCTACTCGCACCTACGACCGCACTCATACGTAATTCAGCACCAGCAGTGTCCCTAAATGGTGTCACAGTGAACTCGCCCATTACTTCCTTTTTAACCGCCTCGATCGACGGCACATTCGAAGCGTTGCGTACCACACCGTATATACCATACTTCCCATCAGTTTATTCAGGTTCGTGAAGAGAAATAGAAGGAAGAAATGGAGGAGGAGAAGAGGACGAAGAGCACACCCCCTCGTACCTCAGCATGCCGGCTGTTAGATGCTTCCTCCTTCCATAAATCCTCATGAATCATTTATTCAGTAGAAAGCGACTGTCTCAGTTCTTGACAGCTCACATTCACGTGTTTTCCCCCTTCCCTCCTCTTCAGGTCGACCTCTCCCCGAATCCGATCAACCTGACTTCAGTGTGATCCTTCCTGTTCTAACACCGCATCATCTCGATGATCCAACTGGATGCTCAGGACCATGGCAAAAACAGGATGAATACAACAGAACATTCGAAGATGCTTGGGTTATGATGTTATCCTCATCATGTAGTGAACAGAGATTTATTAATGCAGCTGCTTCAGGTGCACGAGGATTAATTGTATATAATTGTGATCCAGCTCTTGGCTGTGAAATAGCGATTCAATCAGTCAGTATTCGATTAACTGCATTAAATCTCACTGTCGTCGCCATGAGTTTCATAGATGGTGACTCGATCCGAAATTGGTTGGATGCTCTCAAAGGACACATGATCGATCCTAAGAATCCATTAGGTGGTCCACCACGTGAAGCTATGGTTTTGACAGCAATATCATCTGGGAAGATTGTACCAGAAGAACGTGCGGCCCTGATACAGATCGCGAGTAAAACTACAATGAAACCGTACGCGGCTTCACATGATGTACTACCATTGTGGAGTGTGGAGAGATTTTCGGATCCAACATGGGATCCTTGTCGTAACAGAACGAAAGGAATATGGTGTGAAGGAAACAACATCGTTATTATTGTCATGCCACAACAATCATGGGCAACCCCGAACGGAATTCCAAGCGAATTCGGTGCTTTCTCTCAATTACGTTACCTTGCTGCACATAACAATGAATGGACTGGACCACTACCACAATCATTTTGTAACTTAACAAATCTAATTGGACTGAGGGTGTCACATCAACTCGTCTCTCCTTTCATTACCGCATTACCTGATTGTAACTTTGAAAGGATGGAGGAGCTTACTGTCTTCAGTAACAGTATTACCTCCCTTCCCACCAAACTCGGTTCATGGAAACAACTCACTTTCTTACGTGCTGCTTCAAATCGCTTAACGAATCTTCCATCCTTAACTGATCTCAACTCCCTACAGATATTAGATCTCGCACAGAATGCACTGACGGAAATACCAGACCTGAGTCCCCTCGCTCATGTGGAAGTGATCTCACTCGCATCGAATAATATCACAGGAACATTAAATATGACGAAATTGAAACAGATGACAAATACTAATGTCCTTGATTTAAATTCAAATCGATTGAGTGGAACATTACCAACCTTTCTCGTATTATTGGATAATGGTGGTGGAAAGGGAGATGGCGGTAGTGGAAGTGATAGTAGTAGTAGTACTGGTGGGACGAATCCGAAAGATACAGGAAATGGAACTGATACTACTGGTACGAATACTACAGATACAACAAATAGTACTGACACTACTAATGGTACTGATACAAGCGGTGGTAAAGGCAAGTTTACAACTGATCTTCCACCTTATCCTTATCACCCAACCTCCTACCAATCTAAAATCGGTGTCTATAACTCCTACAACGGTGGTGCAACTACTGTTGACACAATCCTTCCACTCAAGATGCAAGTCCTGGATCTTTCTTCTCAGCGTGATATGACGGATTCGAAATCAACAGGATTTACTGGTGCGATTCCGGTAGAGTGGAAGAAAACACTACCGGATTTGGTGACATTGAATTTACAGGAGAATTCATTGGAGTTAGGACAAGCGAGTTTGTCAGCATTTCCATACCTCACCGACTGTGATTTGAGTTTTAATAATGTGAGTATTGAGGGCGTTGCATTGGGTGTGGAGCAGCGTTAACTGCTCTTTTCATCTCACATCCCTTTCTTGTTCTATCTCCTCCCTCCACAACAGTTCACCAACCCACCTCTTCCCAACTATCCCAACGGTGAGATTGGTTCCCTGCTAAATCAACTCATCGGACCTGCAATGAAAACCTTACGTTTAAATTCCAATAAACTCACAGGTGTCATGGCATTTTCTGATCCGACAAGTTTTCAAGTTCTGCAGAAGTTATATCTACAGAATAATAATATCTCAACTCTATGGGCTGAGGTGTTCTCGCTTCCTACACTCACTACATTAGATATGTCTTACAATCAACTCACTTCCGTCGATTCCACATTTAATCGTGATGTACCACCATCTTCCTTCGAACTCTTGAATCTCGTAGGTAATCCGAACTTTCGTCTGAAAGCATCAGATCTATCATGGCTACAAGTGAAACCAAGTAGAGTACAGCTGACTGGTTCGAAATTTATATGTAGTGCATTAGGATCGAATACAGCATTGGATATGATCTTCTCTGTTGATCCGAGTTTATTCGATTATGCATTCTGTGATTGTGAAGCTGGTAACTTCGGTAAAGCACCTATCTGTAGTCCAGTACCATCTACAGCTGATCTGAATCCATTCAGTGTCATCTCCTCAACAGAAGTCGGTGGCACATTCGCAACACAGATTGAAGAGACAGGTGGTGTTGGTGGAAACTTAACAACATCAGCTACAACAAACGCTACTGAGTCCTATATCCCACCAGAAAACTCGAAACTCTACGCACAAGCCTTCTCCGACGCAATGTATGGTGATTCTGGTCGTCTCACACAAGGTATTTCGACATCATGGGTCATGAAGGTAAGTAATCTCTATGCAGAAGATTCTGATCCATACATAGCACGTGGTGAGACACCACCAGAGTCAACGAAACAGGTACATATTGTAGATGATCCTTCTAGTGTTCAAGCAGGATGGACGCCCGTACGTGTTCTCACAGTCCGTCTACATATCTCCGCTACAACCTTCACATCATTTGATGATGTCCTGTCGGTGTATGCTGGTGGTAGTGACTTGAAAGGTGAGAGAATGTTTACGATGAGAGGGAATGATGATAAACAGGTGTTACAAATTGATTCAGAGTATACTAAGACACCAGCATATCAATCATTATATGGTGCATCATTAGCAAAGATTGCTGATGCACGTTTAGTCGAAATCCCTGTCTTCTCTTCTATCGCAACAGTTCAATTCACATCACGTCAATCAGGTGGTTTACATTTCTTCGCTACCTACTCTTACGATTTCAGCTGTCCTGTTGGTTATTTCTACAATACGGTGACAGATCCCTCCTCACCAAAGTGTAGATTGAATTATTTGATTTATAAAGTCGATAGTGGTATCAGATCAGCTGTCTTCGCTGTCTCAGCTGTCGCACTTGCACTCGTCACCTTCACACTCCTAATCCTTCTCCTCAACTGGAATCACTCCGTGTTCAAAGCTGCTTCACGTGCATTCATGCTTCTCATTCTCGTCCTGATGGAAGCAATGGCACTCGGAGCAATGTTGTATGCTGCTATCCCGGATGTTGGAACTGCTTCGGGTGATGCTGTGTGTGCTGGCAGAGCATGGTTGACTTGTTTACCTCTGGCTGGTGTGATGGGTGTCATGTTAGCAAAGAATAGAAGAATGTGGGCGATCTTTGGTGCAACAAAACTGGAAGTGAAAGTACATTCTGATATGGATTTACTTATTACAGTATTAATCATCTGTTCCCTACAAGCTGTCCTCCTCGCCATCTTCACCGGTCTTCCACTATCCAAATCCCTTCTCGCACTCGGTAAAGATAACTTATCTGATCGCTTAGTCATCTCATGCTCACAAGAGACTGGCTTCATGTCATGGGTTGGTGCGGAGATTGCTTTTATTGGTGTGCTTATGATTCCTTCAGCGTATCTTGGATTTAAGACACGTAACTTACCATCACAGTTCAATGAGTCATCACACTTACAGAACGCATTAATCATTCTCATGTTCTTTATTGTGATTATTATCCCCTTAGCAGTGTTTGTACAGAACTCACCAGAATCGAGTGTACTTATCCAAGGCTTAGGACTGGCATTCTGTTGCATTACTTTAACAGGAATTATCTTCGGACCGAAGTTGTACTACTGCTACGCATCCAAACGTAAAGGTGGTTCTAGTGGTCTTTCATTCAATCCAACTATGAGTGCAGGTGATACTCAAACCCATACTGGAGATACCAAAGGTTCCTCATCAGGTTCGAATCAAGGACGTGGTGTTACACCTACACCAGGTGCATCAGGTGGATCATCAGGAAAGAAAGATAGCGGTCTTCCTTCCCAAAGACAACCAGTATCGTCCCTTGCATTACCGAAAACACGTGGTCCATCCGGTACAGTCACGACACATCATACAAGACAGGATTCTTCACATAATCATTCGAATGCTACAACAACAACGACAACAACAGCAGCATCACCTTCCCCGTCAGCATCTACAGCTGGTATCCTTGTTTCACCGACTCCTGTGTTTCGTCAGAAACCATCTGCACCTTCGAATACAAACTCGCAAACGGCGTCACCGGAAGGTGGACAACGTGCTCTTCCGGCAGTTAGTGTACATCTGGATGCTAACAATCCAGCTGCAGCCGCCCCAGTGACACCTCAGGCCGATCCATTATCTTCACCATCGAATAATGATATTGTCATGATTGAACTTTCAGAGATTGAACCGAAAGTTGTGCAGTAAATAAGAATAGCCATCCCACATTAGCACCCTCCAATAACACTAACAGCAAACGTCATCAATTTATTCCTCTTTTCATGTCCATCATTCACTTTCTATCGCATACCTCTCCTCTGATCTTACATTACTCCCTTTCCTTCCTCTTCTTCTCCTCGTCCTCCTCGTCCACTAGCCAGCTTCATTTCGTGCTGGATACTGTATATACATTCATTCAAGTCTATCAGAACAGACGTACCTCCTCCTACTACTCTTACCTCTACGTCGCGTACTCGTACCTTCGCAGCCACTTCTCTTCGCTTATCCTGTTCGCCATGTGTTTGTTCTCGTTTCTGTTCTCGTTTCAGTTCTCGTTTCTGTTCTCGTTCTCTAGTGTGATTATACAATCGTCGTTTACCTTAGCGTACTACGAGGTGCTGTTGTTGTTAACAGGCGTGTCGCAGTTTTTGAGACCACTGTGAATTCTTTGCAAACTCTTTCGGTTGCTCGTCGACATCATCGGCAGCCTCCCAACACGCACGGGAGAGATCAAGGATACCGTGGGAAGGATTCAAATACTAATACCTACATCTCCACGAGTGAAGGCGCGATTATCGCACCATCAACGCAACACACGGGTGGCCACTGTGACAGTCGAGCATCCACACAAACAATCACAACATGTGCTCCTCTGCTGTTGCTTCTTCGACCGCGGCTGTTGGTCTCGCGTTCACGCTACTCCTCCTCCTCCTCCTAGCCACTCTCCAACCATGTGATGCCGTCCTTCGTTCCGCTGCACCATTACCAACATTCTTTGAAGTGGGTGTGCCCGACGTAACAAGTTTTGGAGTTACGACGGCTGGGAGTACTGCAGCAGATCAACAGATGAGTGCAACACCGATCGGATTCTTTCCTTCGGTATACTCTGGTTAGTAGGAGGGAGGAGGGAGAAGTGAGGATGACGTGACAGCACAGCATCAGGACTCTCAGTGCACACGCCTCCTGTTTTCACCTTCACGCACTGGCATCTCTTCTCTCTCCCTATCCATATCAATGTGTACTCAAACATCGTCCTTTGCACCCTCCTCCTCTTCCGCTCCACCATCCACCAAACTTTCTTTCTGCATCGATTTTGCTGCTCCATCCTTCTCATTGCACTCGCTCGCACAGGTATCGCACTACCAATTTCGGATCGACCAGATTTCGGTGTCGATATGCCGGTAATGTTGCCACACAAGTTGGATGTCAGTTTGGAGAAGGAGAGAAGAAGAAAAGGAAGAAGAAGAAAAGGAGAGAAGCGATGAGGACTGGATCGCTAACATTCCGATCTCTCTCCTTCCACCTCTATTCACAAGGACCCGACTGGTTGCTCAGGTCCTTGGCGTACGCAAAACGAGTACGGGCAGAACTTCGTTGGGGCATGGGTTCGTTGGGAAGATGAGAGAGCAGAGGAAACTTAGAATCAGAATCTGTACTTATTGTCTCTTCTTGCTATTCCCACCACAGGTCCTCATGCAACAATCCCAATGTACAGATGCACGATACGCCTACGTCGCCATGTCTGGAGCACGAGGAATCATCATTTACAACTGTCCACCAGATGCACCTTGGAACTGTGAGGTTGCTCTCCAATCAACGCTGATTCGTATTGCAATGCCGAGTGTTACTCTTGTATCAATTACATACGCGAATGGACGAAAGATTGTGGATTATCTACATGCGAAACAGGCAGCTGCTGATCCGATTGTGGGACCTCCGAGGAATAGTCTTGTGTTTACAACGAAATCAAGTGGACCGATCGCATCGGATCAGAGAGATGCATTGATTAAGATTGCGAATCGTACAATGATGCAGTCGTTTGCTTTAACCCCAGCGCTAGACATCCTTCCTCTCTGGAGCGTCCCTCTCTTCACAAATATGTCCCTCGATCCATGTCGAGATCGTGTCAAGGGTATCTGGTGTGAAGGAAACGATATTGTCATCATCTCAATCTTCTATCACTTGATGGTAACACCATATGGTATTCCGAGTGACTTCGGACGTTTTACAGAGTTGCGCTACCTTGCATCACATGTTAATGCATGGGAAGGTCCACTGCCACCATCGTTCTGTAACTTATCGAAACTTCGCGGGTTACGTGTCTCACAACAACAACGTTACTCGGCGACACAAAAGGCACCGATGATATCATCCATACCAAATTGTGCATGGCCGGAGATGGAAGAATTTGTTGTGTTCGCTAACGTCATTCCTTCCCTCCCTTCGAACTTATCGAACTGGCCCAAACTTCGTTTACTTAAAACAAGTACAAATAAACTCACAGCATTACCTGGCTTGACGACACTACAGAAACTCGAGTTCTTTGATGCTAGTCAAAATGCATTGACGGGAGGTCTACCAGCGTTTCATCCGTCTGCACCACTATCTGTGATGGCGATTGGTACAAATCAACTATCAGGAAATCTTACAGCTAGTCAATTCGATTTCATGCCTTCTCTTACCATTATCGATATTAATACGAACAGATTTCAAGGACCACTACCGACTCTCAATGGAACAACAAACTTACAGATCCTTGACTTATCAAGTCAGCGTGACTTGACGAATCCAAATAGCATCGGAATGTACGGTGACATTCCAACACGTTACTACACTGCCTTACAATCCCTCACCACCTTAAATCTCCAAGAAAACAGTCTCATCATGTCACCCTCCCTCCCAATCTACACTTCACGTATGCTGCAACTGAAATCAGTCGATCTATCATATAACCTTCTGCAAAATGCACCTCAAGCAGGATTTCCGGATGGAATTATGACGAGAACGTTAGGATTGATGATGGGACCTTCTCTTACGACAGTACGATTGAATAATAACAAATTCGCAGGTATCTTTGGTGTAGCGGATGTCACTGCGTATAAGAATGTACAGAAGATCTACTTACAGAATAACTTTGTTACTACGATGTGGGCTGAGATGTTTACACTAGCTTCTCTGATTGTACTTGATGTCAGTTACAACAACATCTCCTCTGTCGCACCCACCTTCCAATCTACACCACCTATTCCGACATTCGAGAGTTTGAACTTAGTCGGGAATCCAAGCTTCACGATTGATTTCCCGATGCCGTGGGTGACAGCATCGACATCACGTGTACAGACTCCTGGATCGAAATATGCTTGTTCGACTCTTGGTGCGATCTCGAGTATGAACATGGTGTTGAATGTTGATCCTGGTCTCTTCCTATATAAATATTGTGTCTGTACAGCAGGAACATTCGGTAAGGCGCCTCTATGTAGTGCTGTACCGAATAATGCAGATATGACTCCTTACAGTACAATCAGTTCGGCTGAAGTTGGTGATACATTTGCTACACTCATACAACAAACTGGTGGTGCTGGCTCACAACCGGTGAATATGACAGGATTGGATCAGACGAAGAGTATTGCAGCGATGGGATACTCGAATCCAAAGAATACGACAACATTCTCCAATGCCTTCTCCGATTCAATGTATGGTGACAATCGCTTGACATTAGGATTATCAACAAGTTGGGTGATCGATGTCACACATCTGTACGCAGAGAATCCTGATCCATATACAGAGAATGGACAATCTCTTCCTGATTCAGCAAAGCAGATCTATGTCGTTGATGACAACAATTCACCCGAAACAAGTTGGACACCTGTGAGAGTGATTACAGTTCGATTACATCTCAGTGCTGCACTCTTTACATCCTTTGATGATAGTATCTCGATCTTTAGTGGCGGTAGTGATCTGAGAGGTGAGAGATACTTTACGATACGTGGTTCAGATACGAAACCTCCTATGACATCATCGCCTTATACTGAAACAGCGGAGTATCAACTACTACATGGTGCTTCGATAGCGAAAGTGAATGATAGTAGATTGATTGAGATTCAAGTGTATAGTGCTACTGCTGCTGTTCAGTATACATCGCGTCAGACTGGAGGATTGAATTTCTACGCGACTTATTCTTATGATTTCAACTGTCCACAAGGATACTTCTATGATACAGTTAGTGATCCTGCGATGCCGAGATGTCAACCGAACTATCTGATTCATACTGTCGATAGTGGCGTTCGTTCTGCAGTCTTCGCTGTCTCTACCATCTCCCTCGTGCTCATCATCATCACGATCTTCATTCTCCTTCTCAACTGGGAGAACTCTGTCTGGAAAGCTGCCTCTCGATCATTCATGTTACTCACACTCATACTCATGATTCTAATGTCACTTGGTGCGATGTTATACGCTGCGATCCCGGATCTGAATAAACATGCAGTATGTATCGGAAGAGCTTGGTTAACATGTCTACCAGTAAGTGGAATCTTATCAATCATGTTAGCAAAGAACAGGCGCATGTGGGCTATCTTCGGCACAACGAAACTACAAGTGAAAGTTCATAGCGATTTAGATCTTCTCACATCCGTCCTGATCATCTCCGGCTTACAATGTATCATGCTCTTCGTATTCAGTGGTATGCCACTCTCGAAAGCAACATTTGAACTCGGGAATGGAAGTTATTCGAGACAACTTGTTACTTCATGCTCACAAGAACGTGGATTCTGGTCGTGGATTGGTGTGGAGATTGCGTTCTTGTTGTTACTGATGCTACCGAATATTTATTTGGGATTCAAGACACGTAACTTACCATCTCAGTTCAATGAGTCATCACACTTACAAAATGCTCTGATCATCCTACTTTTCTTCGGTGTCATTATCGTACCACTAGCAGCACTCATTCAGAACGACCCAGCTGCATCTGTCATCATTCAGGGCTTAGGTTTGGCTGTGTGCTGCTTAGTTTTATGGGGAATTATCTTCTTACCGAAGATCTACTACACTGTCAGCGCAAGAGACGTCAAAGGTGGTGCAACACAAAGTGGTGGTGGCATTCCAATGACAGACTCACCACCAGGTACAGGAACACAATCATTGTCACAGCATCACAAGAAGAATCAATCCTCACATGGTGATCGTTTGCCGCCATCTTCAGGAGGTAGTGTCACACGACCTGTCCCGACGAATACTGTTCCGAGAATGGGACAACCACAGTTGTCGAGTGGCGGTGGAGATAGTCGTCAAGATTCGAATGCACCACTTAATAACGTACCGACTTCAAGTCCACGATCAGCTTCACCACCACCTGCAGTAAGTCCACGATCGTATGGCGGAGGTGGGAATCAATCACCTACACCTCTGTCACCACCAAGTATGACAGCATCACCCGCACCTACTGGTCCAATTCCAACAACTGTTGCACCAGCAATCGCACTCGCACCTGCAGTTCCATCACGTCCGGTCGCTGTCTTACCCACCTCCTCATCACCACAATTTCGTCAAGCGAATCCACCGAAACATCGTTCGAATCTTACTGCCTCTTCAAATATTCGACCTGTGAAATCAGCGAGGACCAATAATAAGAATGAAGGAAATGAAGGGGAGGAGAGTGATGAGGATGATGTTCCACCACCGGCACCACTCCAATCTGCGACCCCAACACCAGCTCCGCCAGTTGATGATTATGTCTCGATTGAATTGGCTGATGTTAAGATGGCATCGAAGTAGTGATACATCAAAATTGTCACTTCCCACCCACTGCCCAACGCCACTCTCACTTTGCTGCCATCTTCTTCTTCTCCTCTCTTCCTCCTCCCACTCATTCTCCTTTCATCTCTCCCCTTTTCCGCAGCCTTCCTCTGCCGCTGTTTAATTAGTCCCTATCATCCTTGCGTACCCTTCATCGTCTTCCTCTTTGTGTGATCCTCTCACGCGCATCTCAACTAATACTGCCACCTGCGTCCTCCCTTTTCTTCCAACCTTTCCTTCTTTCTTCGCGCTCTGCTCCTCCTGTCTACCTGGTCTATCTTGACGCTCGTTCCGTGTCCTGCTTTTTTCTCTTCTCCTCTCTTCCTCCCTCATCTTCTCACTTCTATTCTTCTTCACCTTTATTGTGGCTGCGTTTTAAGTTATTCAAAGAATCAATTATTTCAAACTTGAACAACAGGAGACATTGAATCAATTCGTTCTCAGCCAAACTTGCACATTTGACTTTGACCACACAAACGCAGTTGTTTTCCTTTTCGTCAGTCCAAGCGTAGATTTAGAGTGTATGATGTGAGGACCCGGGGAAGAAAAAAGAAAGAAATGAGAAGGTGAAACGCGATAGACAGAGGGCTGCGAGATAAACCCATGACACATTAACAAATAAGAAACACGATACACGAGACACGAAGAACAGAGGGAAGGAGGTAAGTATTGACTAGGAACGAGACACTGATGGGACGACCTGAGAGAAAGGGAGTCAGCTCTGATAGGAATGGAATAAAAACAAGGATAGAAAATGAGTTTCGAATCAAGTTAAACTTGAAGTGACTCAAAGTGGTGGGAGTTGGGATAGAGGAAGAAGGAAGAGAGAGAAGAAACCAGTAGCAAGAAGGATCGAGAGTGGTAAGTGTCCTGTCTTACGTGTGTACTTCCACTGTACCCTCATCCTCCGCAATCGTCGGTGTGACATCTGATAGCTCAGCTGGTGGTGTATACGCTGAACCTTGTTGTACTGCCACGATTGTGACAGGTGGTTCAGCAGATGTTGTGGTTGCTCCTGCTGTTGATGGTGATTGTAACGCTGCGGAGGAATCACCACCTTCTGGTGCAGGTGATGGTGAAGCCGAAGCTGCTGCTGAGGTCGATGCCAGTGGTGGTGAAGGTGACTGTAATTCAATCTGTTGAAGCTGTCTTAAATTGGCCGACTGTTTTGGTGACTCATTCGGTGATGGTGTTGGTACAGGTGATATAGGTCCTCCTGCTGTTGAAAGTTGTGATGTATTTGCACCAGCACGTTGTTTTGGTGGCAAGACTGGTGGACCAGCATTACGAGCAGCTACAGATGCTGCAGCAGCACGTTGCTGTTGTTGATAAACTGACGCACTTGCACCACGCGTTGAACTTGCTTGTCCGAATGATGCCTGGCTGACACGACCACTCACTTTCGGTGTACTATCCTTCTCACTGCTATCTTGACCCATTACACCTCTTCCCTCACCATGCATTCCAGTTGGTGTCGAGCTCGTCTTGGTATGATTGATTACACTACCTCCTTGACGTACAGAAGCGTTGGTAAGTACGTAGTAGACTTTCGGGAGGAAGAGAATTGCTGTGAGAACGATACATAAGAAACTTTGACCTAATCCTTGGATGAGGAGTGCAGACTCAGGATCTTTATGAATGTAGACATCTAATGGGACAATGATTACACCGAAGAATATGAGTAATAAGAGAGCATTCTGTAAATGTGATGATTCATTGTACTGTGATGGTAAATCACGTGTCTTAAATCCTAAGTAAGCCGATGGAATCATGAGTGCACAAATAAACGCAATCTCAGCGCCAATCCAGGACATAAATCCACTCTCCTCTGAGCAATGTGTAAGTAACTTATCACTTAATCCACCTGTACCGAGTTCACGAACTGCTTTGGAAAGTGGCATGCCTGTGAATACTGCTAAGAGAACACATTGTAAGGAGCAGATAATTAAGACGGAGACGAGGAGATCCATATCACTATGGACCTTCACTTGTAACTTGGTTGTACCAAAGATCGACCACATTCTACGGTTCTTTGCTAACATAACAGCCAATACTCCTGCAACAGGAAGACAAGTCAACCAAGCACGTCCAGCGCAGATAGCATCACCACTAGTCGAATAAATATCCGGGATCGCTGCATACAAGATCGCACCAAGAGCCATAGCCATCATCAATACAAGAATAAGTAACATAAAAGCACGTGAAGCTGCTTTGAATACTGGATTGTCCCAGTGATACATGAGGATACACATGTTGATGAAGATAAAGAAGAGTGCAGTACTTGCGACAGCGTAAACTGCACCTCTCAAACCCATGTCCATTGAATATAAAACATAGTTTAATCTACACTTCGGTTGTGCTGGATTCGAGAGTGTATCATAGAAATAACCACTCGGACATACGAAATCATACGAGTAAGTCGCAAAGAAATGCAGACCACTCGTCTGACGTGATGTGAACTGAATTGCGGTGGTTGGTGAGAAGATCTGAACCTCGTATAAACGAGGATCAGAGATCTTGGATAATGCTGCACCGTAGAGAGCTTGATACTGTGCAGTTGAAGTATAATCACTCTGACTTGCAGGAGGTTTAGTATCCGAACCTCTAATTGTAGTAATTCTCTCACCTCGTAAGTCACTACCACCAGCATAGACGGAGATCTGATCATCGAAGCGTGTGAAGAGAGTGGCGGAGATGTGGAGACGGACTGTGATCATACGTACTTGTGTCCAACTGGCATCAGCTGGATTCGTTGCAGTCACAATATGAATCTGTTTGGCAGAAGCAGGAATTGGCTGTTCATTTGCGATATAAGAATCGGGATTTTCGGCATACAAGTTACTGACATCAATTGCCCAACTTGTTGATAATCCAAGTGTCAGACGATTCTCACCATACATCGAATCGGAGAAAGTATTTGGTGAAGATGATGCTCCGACAGGATTGGTATATCCTGCTGCAGCGATACTCTGTGTTGAGTCAAGACCAGCTGCTGTTAAGTTGATAGGTTGTGATCCGATACCACCTGTCTGTGCAATCAGAGTAGCAAACTTCGATCCGATCTCATCCGACGAGATCACCGAGTACGGGTTCAGCGCTGCATTATTCGGTACCGCATCACACAGTGGTGCCTTACCGAATGTACCAGCTTGACAGACACAATACTTATACTTCACAAATTGTGGATCGACGGCGAAGACCATCGTTGATGCAGTGATCGCACCGAAAGTTGAGCATGCATATGGTACACCAGCTTGTTGTACCTTCGATGTGGATGGGATAGCGAAGAGTGGGAGTGCATCAAATTGGAGGTTCGGATTTCCAACAAGGTTGAGTAACTGGAAGCCGGGAGCAGGAAGGGATGCAGCTGGGAAGAGGGAAGTACTACCTGCAGCAGTAAGAGCATTGTAGCTGAGATCGAGTGTTGTCAGGTATGGTGCACCCAGTGATTCAAGCCATATGGTGGTGATGGAGTTGTGATCCAAGTATACCTTCTGTGTCGATTTAAATGCAGCTGAATCTGTAACACCGAATGGTCCGGATAGATTATTGTAAGATAATCTCAACGTAATCAACGATGGTCCAACCATACCATACAATGTACGTGAAACAATTCCATCTGGAAAAGAAGGTGCTGGTGGATTCACTAAGAGATTATTGGAGAGATCTAATGTCTCCAGGAATTGTAATTGTGCGGTCTGGATTAGTGTGGAACTGGTGAGTGAGTTTTCTTGAAGATTGAGTGTCTTTAAGCCAGCAAGTAAATAGAATGATTGAGGAATCTCACCTGAAAATCCTACACTTGAAGATTGAGTTAAGTTTCTCTGTGAAGACAAATCTAATACCGTAAGTTTCGGACAATTATTCATAGCTGGTAATGCACCGACGAAATTATTTGTATTAATATCGACAATTTGAAGTTGTTTCATTCCATCAAATGCATTCGAGGGGATAGAACCAGAGAAGAAGTTTGTACCAATAGAGAAAGTTGTGATTGGAGCAGAACGATTGAATATTGGGAATGAACCTTGAAAGTTGTTACGACTGATATCAATATACTCTAGATTCGGTAGACCTGCTAGCGATGGTAATGTTGTCATTATATTCAGTTGCGTAAATATTCTCTTCAACGATGGTGTCGTCGTAATGAACTGAGGAAAAGTCTTGACAGCATTTGCACCGAACATTACTTCTTCTAGTACAGGGAAGACACACTCTGGTAAGGCGGTGATACCAGTTGTGAGCTGAAAGGAGAGACGTAAGGAACGAAGCTTCGTCATGCCACACCATCCCGTCGTTCCATTTACTCCACCAACTGAGCCTGGAATCACGCCGGTGAATGAGTTGAGAAATAAGGAAAGCTGTCTTAATTCAGTAAATGCACCGAATTCTGCGGGGATTCCGACTCCAGGGAGGTTCTGCCAGAAGTGGTACATCATATTGATAATCACAATGTTGTTGCCTGTGAGAGGAGGAATGGGAAGAAGCAAAAGAGAAAGTAAGAATTCGATCAAAAATGCGAAAGCCAATCAATTGCTGCCCTCTTCCTCTTCCCTCCCCTCATCACAAACCTTCACACCAGATACCGGCTGTACGATTGGTAGTACATGGATCGTAATTTGGGTCTTGAAAGTTCACTTTCTTCCAATACGGTAGGATATCTAAAGCTGGACTCGCTGTGAAACTCGTCATGGCTGTTTTTGTCATGATCGCTACCAATGCCGCACGTTCGGCTGGTGCAATAGGTCCGCTCGATTTCGCTGTCAACACGAGTGTATTCTTCGGTGGACCTGTTACAGGATCAGCAGCAGCTTGTTTTGCTTTCAGGTAGTCATAGATCTTCTGACCGTCTTCGTGTGTGATGGTAACGAGGGTAACAGGACCGACTGATACTCGGACGACTGTTGATTGGAGTGAGGCCTCACAGTTAGTAGGAGGCCCACTCGAACATCCATACAGCAGTACTCCTCGTGCACCACTCGCTGCAGCATATGCATATTTGGCATCAGCACACGAACTCTGCTGAATGAGGATCCATGCACCGGTGTAGGTCTGATTGTATTCGTTTTTACTTTGGAGGCCGGTGTTACAAGATAGGATGTCCTGTTGGTGGAGAGAAGAAGAGGAGACTATCAGTGCCACGTCCATCACTCAGACGTTTCTCCTCGCTTGCCTCCTCCTCAACAACGAACATCGTTCTTATGTGGTAACATGACCGGCATATCAATCGTGAAATCCGGACGACTTGATACCGGTAATGCAAGTCCTATGATGGTAAGTGGCGAAAGACGAGGAAGAAGAGGAGTGGGAGATCGATGGTAAGTGGGAGATGATGGTGTTGCACGTGGAGGACGTTGAGGAGGTGGTGGATAAATTAGGAAGTGGAGGAGGAGACAGTGAGCAATAGATGATGTGAGTATCTCACATATCGATCCAACATGATCATCACGCAGGCAAGCTCGTGCCACGGCTGCATGAACTCAGCGCTGAAACCTGTCCTCTCCATCCTTTTCCGTCGCAGTTTCTGCAACTCACCACCATATATGCTTGGATAGAATCCGAATTTGGATGGGAATGCTTGATCTATTGGACCATTATCAGCTGTTGATGTCGTGAAGGTGACTAAATCAGGCGTTGCTACAGCGTGCACACTGGGTGACGGTGCAGCATTACGGACAGCAGCACTGGCTGGCGTGGTCAGGTGGAGGAGGCTGATGAGGCTGATGAGGAGAACTACGAGCACCATCATCTTCTGAGAGGAGGAGGAGGAGAGAGTGCTCATGTTGAGGAAGTGATGAAGATGAAGTGAATGAGGAGTGTGAGCTTCTCTTTCAATGACACCGGCGACTTGCGTTTGTCTCATTCGTGCGCAGGGTCGGCGCTTCCAAAAGTCACATTTTACCACGCGATCATGCTGTGATATTCAGAATAAATATCAACCGATATATCTTAATGTCATCTATGATAAGGTGTTCAAAATTAGGACCAGATCTGCACAAATGAGTGTGCTACATCAATTCAAAGGCAAAGTCAATTTCAAAATGAAACGCGAGATTGACCGCAAGTTGCGGTACCTTTTGGTTCGTTACGATATTCCAGACATCGTAATAACGCACGAGGCAGTGATGCCACGAGGGGAGATCGCCACCAACGCAACCTCCAGCACTGCGAGGCACAGGTCAGATGCATCAAACTCGCTCACTTCCTGTTGCTCAAGCGATCACGTATGAAAAGCAAACATCATATTTGTATGTCACCGATAAGTATGAGAGAGAACCCTCATCACACACCACCTCCTCTCTTCCTCGGTGAATTCACCTGACTCGTCGTGGCTGCTGCTGGTGTCGCAGGTGTGCGCTGTCGTGATGGACTCGTGTATGGACGGGAAGTTGATCCTGATGAAGTCGTTGTTTGAGTTGCTGCAGTCGTTGCTGTCGCAGGGAGAGGTGTACCATTCGCAATCGCTAGTGCAACAGCCGCAGCTGCAGCAGCTGCATCAGCTTTCTCCTTCTCTTTCAGTCTCTTCATCTCCTTCTGTCTCAAAATACTCCCGATCAAGATCTTATATTTCTTCTTCAATTCGACGTCCATTGTTAGTCCGGTGGAGATATTGCCATTACTTGTGGTCAGACCATCATTCGCAAGTGAGACTTGTCGTGATTGTGCTTGTGTTATTAACCAATACACTCTCAACGGTGTAATCAGCCTGAGGAAATACACAACATTCTTCTCATTCTCCTTCTGTTCTTGTGTTGCTTGTGAATATGATAATCCTGCTGGTAATCCAGATGTGTATGCTTGTTGTGCGATGGTGGAGAGAGACGCGAGTGCAACTGCTGTAGGAGAGGCACGCATCAGACTGCGATCGTAGACGGAGGAGGAAGGAGTGAGAGCCATGACGAAGGATGGTGTAGGAGCGGATTCGGTATCGGAAGCATGTATGGAGTGAGAAGAGGGTGACACAGCAGCTGGAGACGATCCAGCATTCGCAGCACTGAGTAGCTTTCCACTGACTGCATTCACAGCAGCCGATGATCCTGCACTCACTGCAGCATTCGGATTATTCACTTTCTCCTCCGCTTGTTGTTGTTCCATCAACTTCGCTTCCAGTTGTTTCTTCCTCCTCTCGCGTGCTTGATCGACGATACTCATGAATTCTGGAGGTACGATACCGCCATTCTCCTCAATCACTGCAGCATGTTTCTCACTTCTCCATTTATACTTCTCATAGATAAATGTCTTCAATCTCAACAAATAATCTTGTTCGACCATCATATTTCTCAGCCTCTCTGTGATAAAATCAAATGGAATATCACGTATAATACGTTGTTTCTGTGTCTCCACCGCAATATTCTTAATGAGTAGACCTTTCTTTCGAATCTTCTCAAACGCTTTCATTCCCTCCTCTGATTTATATCGTGTCGAAAGAAGATTCTCATAGTAGAGCCATTGTTTATGTAAGAGTTGTAAGGAAGCATGTTTACGATGAAAATACGCACGAATACAACGTTGGAGGATGATACAAGCTTGACGATATTTCCTGATACACTGTAAGGTATGTTGTTTGTTGTATTGATTACATAAGAGAATCGAAAGAAGACTTACTGCACGCTTCTTACGTTTCAAACTTGCACGTATGACATTCCTTCTCACTGCACGTAAGATAATATATCCACATCTCACTTCTTTCTTCTCTCGTGCTTTCCTTGCCCATTTACGCGCATATGCAACAATTGTTCTTGCTGCATTACGTGTCAGTAAGCGTAGATTCTTTGCTGTTCGTATTCTTCTGATATTCGTTTGTATCATCTCTGTACGAGCAGCTAATGCTATATAAAATAGCCATCCTTTCTTGATATATTGTTGTAATTGTGTATGAATCTCTTGATCACGCTGAATCTGTCGATACTCCTCAGCATGTAAGATACGTTGACACATATCTTGATGTTTTGCTCTCAGGAGTGTACGATTCTCTTCAGTCTTCTTACTCTTCACTTCCCTCTCAATCCTCTGTTCCTCCAACTTCTCTTTCTTTCTCTCTTCCTTAAACTCACTCAGATCTGGTTTAAATACTTGTTGCAATTCCAAACTACGTTGTTTTGCTGATGATATTACGAGGGCGTAGAGAGGATGTGGTTTTGATTGATAGATGAATCGAGGTGTCGAGGAGAAACGATGTTGTTTCGCTGTGACAGACATGAGTTGTCCACCTCCTGTTGTTGCATTCATACCACCATTACATGCACCACCGATATCACTTGCATCGTATGGATTGTATGTACCGACTGCTGGTCCGGATGAGCGCTTGTATGCAACAGCAGATGCAGCAGCTGATCCAACGCCTGAACGACCAGCGAATGATACAGAATCCTTCCCAGATCCAATCGCAGAGCTAGAAGAACTTGAGACAGATGAATGAATATTATACTGTCCTGGTCCAGGAAGATGTACAGGGGCATGAAAACCACCGCCTGTTGATGTACCAGGTGTATTAGCGAATCGTGGCGCACGTAGAAATGTAGAGCTTGGCTCACCACCAAAGATAGGTTCGTGAAATTTATCGTATGTACCTGGTCCTCCACTATCTGTGCCGATCGCACCGGTCTGATTCGCTGTACTACTTGAACCATTCCCTGTCGCTCCTGCACCACCTCTCGCTCTCGTTTTTTGTGTACCACCGAAATGCATCGATGGAATTCTGTCAGGTAATGTATTATTATAACTACCTGGTGCAGGTGTTTGAAGGAAGGATGCAGCGAGTGGTTTTGGTGGCGAAGGCTTGTAGGAGGTTGTTCCACGCTTCAGTGATGCGACAGTAATAGCAGGTGTATATGAACCGGGTCCAATATGTTTGTTTTGCTCACCTGCTGTTTTAGGTTTGACACCGATCAGAGTTTGAGAACGCTCGAGTTCTGTTAGCTCAGAAGCGACATCACGACCGGTGCGAGAGTGGAGTGGACGACGTTGTGAATGTGAGGAGGAAGGATGATCTCGTGCTGATGCTGAGCCATTCTGCCGATGAAATTTCAACTCACGTGGGAAGTCATGACTTGTGCGTGGACGTGTTGTCGAAGAGCCATCGAGGAGAAGTTGCTGCTGTTGTTGAAGAAGTTGTTGTTGTTGTAAGGATTGTTGTGTAGCAGATGGCTTCGTTGATGCATTCGCCGTATGTGCTCTCGTATTACTCCCTCCAGCTCCATCCTCCTTTTCTCGCCACTCAATATAAAAATTTGTTGCTTCAAATTTACCAGCATGAAGTTGTGTTGAATGCAAGGAACTACGACCTGGTTGTATGCCGGTTAGTTCGATGTCGAGAGAGGAGAGTGCGGAATCGAGTGAGAAGCCATTGCTGCGTGGTGGGATGTGTGGGATGAGAGTGGAGGTGGTGTGGTGAGAAGGTGAGGAGATGGTATTGATGATGATGGAGGATGATGGTACTGATGCCGCAGATGATTTCTCTTCCTCCTCATGTGAGAGCGACATCATGTGTGATGCTGAGTAAGGTGTAAATTGGTCTGGACCTTCCGAAATCGTACTATCTGCTGTCCAAATAAAATTGAGACGAAAAGTTACTGTCTTTATGCGCACTTATTGATGCAGAAAGTACTGTCGCATTCGCCTGGCCTCCAGAGCACCTCAGTTCTCTTTCATGTGAGCCACTTTCGTTCCATCTGCAATATCGTGCTTCTGAGGTATCGACGCGACTCACATTGTCGAAATGACTGCAACACCAAGAAGCACGATGATCAGACTGATCAATCACAGGTGATTTACGTGACGCGAAGTTATTAGCGACATTGTTACCAAAAATGCCGGACGGCAGTCCTCAGCGATCTGTTGATATCGCTCGCTTTTCTCATTTCCACCATGCAACAGTCCGTTGAAGCAATCACAATTCCTTGTGCGTTTGCTAAACCAATCCAGGCATAATTGATGAAAGTAGATTGGAGAATTAAGATTGCATCATCTCCGCTGTTGGAGTAAGATTGCGGCAGAGACGCAATTGTCTGTGCTTCTCGGTATCGTTCAAACATACAAGTTACTCGACTGACCGCCGTTCTGTAGTTCGGTCACAATGTCGCTCATAACTTCTCATCATGCAAGTTGTGTTGCGTCGAATTGTGCAGTTCAAAAAACTCAGGGAAACTCAAAACTTGTTATTCGCTAACTGTATGCTCGGCGAGCCGCAACGCTACGCGCAATCAATCCGCCACGTTTCTTACTTCTTCAGTTGTGCCATCTTCTTGTTAATCTCCTCCATGCGCTTCTCCATCGCTGTAAAGTTCTCCTTCATCTGCTTCATATTCTCGAGTGCACTCGCCTGTATCCTCTTCATACCATCTGCCTGTGCAATCAGATGTGAATCGATGCGCTGTGTGGTTGCATCGAGTTGTTGCATGCGTGTCACGAAGGAAGCACACGATGCGTGGAGTGAGTGAAGCGAGGAGAGACGAGTGATCAGTGTCGGCAATGAGAGAGCGAGACCATCCCATCGTTGTGTCAACGAGTAGATCGAAGCGATCTGTGTGGCATATGGCGGTGTGTTGACTGGAGCTGTTGATGTCGAAGCAGCAGCGCCATCCTCCGCTTTCTTCTCCTCACCACTCGCACTCGTCGACGCACCACCAGCTTCCTCCTTTTCTTTCCTACTATTGGCAATGCTCTCTTGTTCCAATGCAATCTGTTTCAATGTACGTACGACGTATTCAAGACGTGTGGGATTGAGGGATTGAAGTTGTGAGTGGAGATGTGTGAGAGAGGTGAGAAGATCGGGTGATGGGAGGAGTGAGAGGGAGGATGAGGAAGATGAGGACGGTGCAATAAGACTGCCTGCGGATGCTGATGCACCTGCAGTTGATGTCGATTTATTTGTACTCGCCGTCAGTCCAATAAATTTCTCCATCGCAGCAAGACGTTCATCCAATTTCGGCAAGGCTGTGTGAAGTTCATTCGCCGCTGCGGTCGATGCGGACGAAGGTGCTGCTGCGATCGCTCCTGCAGAGATTTCCAATGGAACGAACTTCGGATCACGATGTAACTGCTCGACATAATGCGTGAAGAGGTTATCAAAACCTGGTACACCTGATGAAAGGCTCGCTGATGCGACAGCAGATGATGAGGATGCTGCATTCGCATCAGATTTCTCAAATACATTCTTGTATTGCTCACTCGTCAGGATACGATCAAGCTGCTGTTGTAAGAGGAGTACATTCGTTCCAAGAATACCCCATGAATCATCATGCTGTGCAGCAGTTCCACTGCTTCCATTACTCGCAGCCGTCAACTTCGTCGCACTCTTCGATGCTTCGACGAGATCAGTCTGAAAATCTCTCAACTCTTCCTGGAGACGTGTTAATCGAGCGAAAGGGGATTCGAAGGAGGTCTTCTGATGTGCTGCGACCAGATCGGAGCCAGTCTCATATACGCCTGTCGTTGCTGCAGCATTCGTTGCATCGCCACTGCCACGATAGAGTGCACCAGCAAATGTTTGGAATGCGAGTGTTGGCCGAATCGCACTAGTGTCGACATCATCGCTGTTCACTGAGCCACCTGCAGTCGAGGATTTCTTACTTGCAATTGATGCGAGGAGGGAACGATCGGTACGCAGGCCTGCATGAGCAGAAGGAGAGCACCATGTGAGTTGTCTGACACACTGCGCTACTCTTCTCTCCTTCTGCTCCTCCACTCACCAGCATTCGCTTGCGAAGTCTGTGTCTGTTCATTCACGTCCTCACTCTCAAAACATTCCATCTGTGGCTTCGACGATGATGCACCACCTGCCCTACTGTCTGCAGCAGCGTCGGATTTGAGGTATTTCTGTAGCAGTTGATCGCGTGTTGATGAGGAACTCGTTGTGTGCTGTGGTGATGGCTGCATGTCAGCAGGTGCACCTGAGCGTGAGGAGATGGTAGAAGGTGGCATTGCTGATTGGTTGTGCGGGCAGAATTTTGACTGGGCCGGATAGACACAAGGACGAACCAGCTTGAAATCTGCTGCATTCATTATCTTATTATTCTGTTGATTGAGCGTAGGTGCTCACAACCTTGCTTCGAGTTTGAGGCTGAACGTGTGTGCTCAACTCATACCCACACAAAGTACCTTACCTCTCTGCGTCCTTCGCACTATCGTACACCAACCACATTCATCCTCTGCAGCAGCGTCTCCTCCAACATCACCCCCACTCGCACCAAAACAATGAGTGCACAACAGTCATCGATTCGTCCTCTACTCCTACAACCAGCTGCGAGAGGCACCAAATCCGCCTCCGCTGCATCCAAGCAACCACCATCCTCCTCTGCCTCTTCTTCATGCTGTCGCTGCTGCTCCTCTTCATGCTGTTCCCGTCTCTCCTTCCTCTCTCCTCGTCGTCATCTCTCCACTCGGCTCGCTTACTTAACCCTCCTCCTCGTATCGATCTATCTCATTGTAATCGTAGTAACAGTCAACTTTTTAACACAGAAGTTGATTCACAAGCAAACTGGTGAGAAGTATCAAGATTTAGCGTATCAGACGAGTAACTTGTTGGATAGAATTATGTTTGAACGATATCGAGAAGCACAGACAATTGCGTCTCTGCCGCAGGCATATTCCAACAGCGGAGACGATGCAATTCTCAACACACTCCAAAGTACATTCACGAATTATGCCTGGATTGGTTTAACGAATGCACAAGGAATTGTGATTGCATCTACGGGACATCTACTGCATGGTGTCAATGTGACAGCGAGACCATGGTGGCAGATCACAGATGCAACTCGAGCACCTTTTGTTGGTGATTTACATGATGCAAAGCTGCTTGCGACATTGCTTCCAAAATTACCGGATGGCAGTCCTCAGCGTTTTGTTGATATCGCTGTACCGCTCTTCTTTCCAGCTGTACCATGCATCAATATCACCGATTCGAGTACCAACATCACATCGACGAATTGTACGAATTCACATCCTCCAATTTATAATGGTGTGCTTGGATTTCATCTCTCGTGGATATGGGCCGGAGATCTGCGCTCACAAGTACTACAAGCGCAGAGTGCAGATGACGACGTACAACTGTTGATCTTAGATCAGACAGGATTAATCTTACTCGGTGATGACTCACCAGGTGCAACTGTTACAGCTGGTACGACACTCTCAACTGATTCTGTCGTTGCGGCACAACAAGGTTCTGCCACCGATACGACTTCACTGACTGGATATCATTCTGATTCTTACTCCGATGGAACGTGGATTACTGGATATGCCAAGAGCAGAGGCTACAACTCTTATCCTGGGGTCAGTACAATCGAGTGTGAATTTGTGATGAGTAATTGCTGTAGCAGTTGCTCACTCACTTCTTTCCTCTCTCTGTTCTTCTTCTTTTCTTTATCTCCTGCAGCTCGGATGGATCGTGCTCGTTCGTCAATACGAAGCGACAGCACTCGCACCTGCGACATTTCTTCAGATGATCATCCTCCTTATCGTCATTCTTCTCGGTGTTCTCTTGACAGCATGTATCACGATCAGCATCGCAATAGCAGTTAAACCATTGGTTGAGATATCACAGAAAGCGAATGCAATCACGCAGCAGTTGTGTGCGACGAGTGGAAGTGGGAAGGATGGTGATGGGAAGAACACAAAGGACGGAAAGAAAAAAAGTAAGAAGATATCTGCTGTCGCATCCTCTTCCAACATCACCTCACTCACCGTCAGTAGCCTCGCTCCCATCACGGTCACACTCCCAGTCACTTCCAATACCACCGATGAAGTTGGTGCGCTCTCGCTCTCCTTGCGTTCACTTCTCTCCATCTTGAACTCACACCGTCACGAGCTTCAATCCATGAATGCACAACTTGAAGTCAAAGTGCAATCACGTACGATCGAATTGGAAATGATTAATCGCGAGTTGGAGATGTTCTCACAGACGGTGTCGCATGATTTGAGAGCTCCTCTTGGAAGTATTAGATCGAGTACAGAATTGCTTCAGGGTGACATCGCGAGTCCTGATATCCATTATTTCGTACCACCGACTACACAAGAATATCTGACACAAATCCTATCAGATGTTACTGCATGTAATGTCCTCATTACCGATCTATTAGAACTGAGTCGAATCAACCATTCCACACTTCGAATTAAACCAGTCGACTTGATTCAGATGGCACAGGGCATTGTGAATGATTTACAACGAAGCCAACAGGAGAGAGCAAAACATGTGACAGTGATTTGGCCTGTGATGATAGCACCACCGACGCTCAAAGATGTTGCTGGATCATCTGTTACTGCTGGATCGTCCTCCTCCTCTACGACCTCATCAGCATCAGGATCGTTCGCCGCATCAAATGGAAGTTCACTCACTGCAGCATCCTCATCTCAGCCAGATGGTTCAATGTCGGGTATTCCGAAAGATCCCTCCTCACCCTCATCCTCAACCACCGCCCCCTTCATCGTTCCATGTGACGAAGGTCTCGTTCGTGTCGTCTTAACCAATCTTCTCTCGAACGCTTGGAAATACTCTTCCCGACGTCCACACTCCATCATCGAATTTGGTCGTGTGGAAGTTCTGAATTCACAAGGTCACTATGCTTATTATGTGAGAGATAATGGATCTGGATTTGATATGAATCATGCGAAGAGGTTATTTAAACCATTTCAACGTATGCATACACAAAGTGAATTCGCTGGTGTTGGTGTTGGATTAGCTACAGTCTCACGATGTTGTCAGAGGCATAACGGCAAGATCTGGGCGAAAGCTAAAAAGAATGTCGGGGCGTCCTTCTTCTTCACACTTGAAGAGAATACTGGCGCGGGTGATGAGAGTTTGTCTGTGAGAGAACTTCCTCCTCTGCCGACACCAGAATCACTTGGTATTATTGTACCACCAAGTAGTATTGTTGCTCCATCTTCCGCATCATCCTCACTCCTTCCACCTGCACCAACACCACTCTCTTCCCTGCCTTCACCATCCACTCCCAATGTAGCATCGCATCCAAAACCCACCACTTCTCCATCACCGAACTCCTTTACACGTTCACTCCTCAAGATCGATGTCGGTAACGGTACAGGCAAGAGTTCTCTTCCTGTCCCTCTACCTCTCGCACATGAAACAGCACCCACACCATCAGGGAACCATCATATGACTGTAACAATTCATGGATTGAAAGATGAGATCAATCAGATTGAGGAGGGTTCACCGAATGATGCAGATGCAGATGAGAAGAATGGTGATGTGGGTGGTGTGCGTGTACCATATCGTTCACTTGATACATCCTCTTCACCTCAAGTATCCACATCACCACCCCCTGTCTCCATTGAATTAATCGAGATTACACCTGCTGTTTCCAATGCTTCTACTACGGCTCCAGCAGCTTCCTCCGCTTCATCTGCCTCCTCCTCCGCTGCACTCTCTGCGATGGTGTCACCAGTCCAACGTGCACGACAGAAGAAAGGTAAACTTCCTCTGAATGAAGAGCCTGCTCGTATTCTCTTCGTCGATGATTCGTTCATCAATTGTAAACTCGGTAGTCGTATCCTTTCATCGAATGGTATGATTGTGGATACTGCTAATGATGGCACGGAGGTGGTGAATATGTTATATCCGCACTATCATGCACAGAATGAAGTTGTATCACCGCAAGGTGAGGATGATATGATTACGCCACAGAATCATTCCTCTTCACAACTCTCAAGTCCGAATACGCCGATGCAACCATCTCGTACAGGCGCTGAATCCTTTAATACGGGTCTATCCAACGGTGTCTCACATATCAGTGACGATCAACGCGAGAACAACCATCTGATGACACCATTACATACCGGGCTGATGCATCGTCGTACATTGACTGCGACGAATTCGAGTGTACAGTTGATGAAGGTGTATGATGTTATCTTCATGGACTTGACGATGCCAGGTGAGTTGATGTGTGAGAATGATGGAGTGGATGTGTTGTGAACATTGACAGTTGCTCTTACGCTCACACCCACCCCTGTCTCCATTTCTCCTTCTTCCTCTCCCTCGTTAGTAATGGATGGTATAACATGCTGCACTTTACTTCGTCAGCTCGGTTATCCCAATACAATCGTCGCACTGACTGGCCATGATGACGCAGCGAAGAAAGAGGAGTGTGCGAGTATTTTCGATGCATTTATGAGCAAGCCGTATCCAGCATCGGAACTCATTGCAACGGTGGAGAAGTATCGTGGCAAGATTAGTCGACATCATAATCCCAATACGAATGGCTCTTCCTCCTCTGTTACAACATAACCTGGCCTAAACGATTGATCCATCGCAGTTCTGGATCTTCTCGCATTCCTTCTACGTCCCATGCCCCTTTTGATTAGTTTTCTTTCTTTACATGTCGCCTTCGATAGTTTGTAGCAGTTTTCTTGATGAATTCCTAACATTAGTTACCTAATTTTATTTGTTCCATTATTCGTACTCGCCGATGCATGCATATTTGCGTGTTGTTCGTTCTAATCACAATTTAATCAATCCAACTGAGTGGAGATTTAGCTTGCAACAAATGCACAAATTAAAGGCACTTGAAGAGTTGGAAATTGCGTGTCTGAGGAAGAGAATATACATATGAAACAAGAGAATAATAAATACCAAATATTTTAGAAGTGAAAGTCCGAGGATCGGCAAATTCCACCTCAGAGTTTGTTCTCTCTCGCCTTCTTCGCTGCTGCCACCATGTTCAAAATGGCTTCTCTCGTCTCCTTCCATGCTCTCGTCTTGAGACCACAATCTGGATTCACCCACAACATGTCTGATTTGATGTATTGACACATGGCTTGAATACGTGAATACATCTCTTCCTGACTTGGCACACGTGGTGAATGGATATCGTACACTCCCGGACCGATTTCATTGGTATAATTCTTGGTCTTCAATACTTCCAATAGTTTCAAATCTGACTTGGAAGATTCAATTGTGATGACATCAGCATCGAGTGCTTGAAGCGCGAGAAAGATCTCGTTGAAATCAGAGTAACAGAAGTGTGAGTGGATCTGACATGTATCTGTGACATTACTTGTTGACAGACGAAATGAGTTGACAGCCCAATCGAGATATTCAGCTTGATACTTCTCTCTCAGTGGAAGACCTTCTCTCAGTGCTGGTTCATCGATTTGAATTACTTGTAAATGAGCATCCTTCTCTAAGTCTGTCACTTCATCACGAATTGCCAAAGCGAGTTGACGACATTGTGAAGAGAGTGGGATATCGTCACGAGGGAAGGACCAACGGAGACTGGTGTAAGAAGAAAGAAAGAAGGAAGGATAAGAAGAAGAAAGGATGTGTGAGAAGTCAAGTTCAAAGCAACTGCTCAGGATAGACTCTGCAGCACCTCCTCTTTTTCCATCCACTCACCATGTTAACGGTCCTGTCAACATACCCTTCATCGGTTTCTTCGTGAGGCTCGCTGCATACTTCGCTTCCTTCACAGTCATCTGTCCGATTCTTGACACATCACCAATAATGATTGGTGGACGAACGTAACGCGAACCGTAGGATTGTACCCATCCTTGTGAAGTGAAGGTACAACCATGCATACGCTCGAGGAAGTATTGAACCATATCGTTACGCTCTGGCTCTCCATGAACGTAAACATCCAGACCAACCTCATCTTGGAAGTCCACCATCAACTTAATCTGTGATTCAATAAATGTATCGTACTCAGCCTGTGTAATCTGTTTCTTCGCAAACTTCTCACGTGTGACACGAATATCTTTGGTTTGTGGAAACGAACCGATTGTCGTGGTTGGGAACTTTGGTAACTTGAGTGCTTCACGTTGAAGTTTCTGTCTGACTTCGAACACTGATTTACGCTTACTCATCTCTGGTGTAACTGCATCCACACGTGCACGTACTTCTGGATTGTGAGTGACCTTCGATTCAGAACGTGTTCCGAGGATACGTGTATTGATATTGAGTTCATTCTGAATGCTTGATGCACCTTCACGTACACCTTTCGAGAGGATAGCAACTTCTGAACATTTCTCCTTTGCGAATGAGAACCATTCACGAATTGTTGCTGGGACGGTTGCATGTTCTTCTCCAGAACGGACTTCGTTCTCGATTGTGACTGGACAGTGTAAGAGGGACGAAGAGGTTGAGACAATGACACGATCAATGCCACCAAGTGCACGTACAGCTGTATTGACAATCTCCAAGGCAGGTACGAAGTTGGTACGCCAGATGTTACGACCATCGACTACACCGAGTGAGAGGACTTGAGTTGGACGAATGTATGGAAGGATGGAATCGAGTTGGAAACGAGCCCGAACGAGATCTGAGAGAGGGCAAGAGAGCAATGGAAGATGTAAGTTAGTTTCAGAGTGCAAAGTATGCTCAACGCAGGAAAGTCTCGCTTGTGCACTCACCAATATGTACACCTGCAACTGGGAGATCCTTAAGAACCTCCTTATTATGATCAATCTCTCCAAAGTACGTCGTGAACATCAACTTCACCGCTGAGACTTTTGCAAGTTCAGTATAAGCAGCACGATAGAGTGATGTGACAGATGCAGGGAGATCGAATACGAGGATTGGTTCATCGATTTGTACATCCGTGACACCAGCTTCTGCGAGTTTGTGCAACAACTCGACATATACTGCAACAAGCTTTGGTAATAGCTCAAGTTGGCTCCAGCCAGCTGGTGAATCCTTGGTTGATTTACCGAGGTACAGCAGTGAGACTGGACCAGTCAGCACAGGACGAGTAGCAATACCCTGTGCTTTCGCTTCAAGGAATTCTACAACTGGTTTCAAGACAGAACCGAGTGAGAAGACGGTGGAAGGGCTGAACTCTGGACGAACGTAGTGATAGTTGGAATCGAACCACTTTACCATTTCTGTGAGAAAATGTGCACAGAGCAATGCATCAGCAGGTGCGCACTTCCTCTCTCATTACCCTCCTTTCCGAACTAACCACACGCTGGTACATCAACTGCCTTCTTATTCTCAGTCGCTGGTCTCTGCAGACCTCTTCCCATCGCGAATCTGACTTCCAGGTCTGACAGTTCATAGCCCTTATATCTCTCTGGCACACAACCGACGAGTACGGATGAGTCAAGTATGTGATCGTAGAAGGAGAAATCATTCGAAGGGATGATACTAACGCCTGCTTGTAATTGAAGTTGCCAATGTGCGAGACGAAGTTGCTTACCCGTTGCAATGAGCTCTGCTTCAGTAATAGCACCAGACCAGAATTTCTCTGTGGCTTTCTTCAGCTCACGATCTGCACCGATACGTGGAAATCCGAGTGTTGAGGAACGAGACATGGTAGAGTGGTGAGAGTGTTGGTCAGTGTGACGTGTGACTGTGAGGTGACCGTTGCTGGAGGTGATGGATTGTGTGCTTGCCTATGCTGCTAGTCCGCAGCATTTGGCTCCTGTGACGTCACATCACTCCAATCTCATGAAAAACATCGTCGTCGTGAGGCCACTGTGTGCGTGTACAGGAAAGGAGTCGAATCGACGAGGTAATTTTGATTATTAAGAGCCGATTGTTACCTGCGAGTGCGGACTTGCAAGATTTGAGGTGTGCGACCGGCACTGTGACCAAGCGACGAGCATTTGTTGAATCAAATCTCACACATCGTGCAGAAGTCTAATAACATCACACACGCAGTGCGTCTGTCATGTAAGGAGCACGCATCCAGCTAAAATCGACGAGCAAAATACAGGCACTTTCTTTGGGGAAATCGGTGCTTTCTCTTTTCGCTCGATGTAACTTTTGTACCAAGCTCAATGAGGTACGATCGAGCGTAGAACATTTGATATTCAAATGTGGCGTCGCAAAGATGTATGATTGATCGGTTGCGCAAGAGAAATGTGCTGCAAAACAATGCAATAAGAGTTGGTGCTGCTGAGGTTCGTGCGACGGGTGGTGCATCTCAAATATTGATAGGCGCAAGTCCCAGCTTCGCTGTCGTGGCTATTGCTGCTAATGTGTGCTCCTGCTCTCTCCCGGTCCCATTATGCTTCATCCTCCATGCACCGTGATGTAGAAATGGGCGCGACTGAAGACGGATGAAGGGGACCCGCGAAAAATGCGAAGGTTGAGGAGAGAGTTGGCTGGTGTTGCTGCTGTTGTTGTTGTAGAATGATGATGATGAATAATGGAAGTAGGGCGGGATGCTGCTGGGCCTTCCGAATGGATTAAAATACAATTCTCATACTCCTATAAAGTATGTAGAGGAGACCGTACGATACTGGCATCCAAAGGGAGTGGAGCGCAAAATTCGCAAATTCCTTGGATTGTCTTCTTCTTGATGCTGAAGCTTTACTCAACTTCCTACCTGCTTCACTATCAATCTCTTGTTGTGCTGTTTCACATAGTCTCTTGAAGAATGTTCGTCGGATTTGACTCGCGAGTTCGTTGTATGATTCTGTTGCTCCGGATTCGATCTTGATTGGTGGTAGACATGTCACACGCACACGTCCGCTCTGTGCAAACAATGCACCACTCGGCCATAACTCATATGCACCTTCCACTAATAGAGGAATAATCGGCGCACCAACTTGAATCGCAGTATGAAATCCACCTTTCTTAAAATCTTGAATCCTTCCTGTTTTCGAGCGCGTGCCTTCTGGGGAGATAGCAACACATCGCTTGTATTTGTGAATAATCTCAGCGGCTTTCTTGAGACTTTCAATGGCACGTGAACGATTCTCACGCTCGATTGGGATATGATCGAGTCCACTGAGGATCCAACCGATGAGAGGAATGCGGAAGAGGGATTTCTTACCGATCCTGAGGAAGTGAGGAAGGAGAGAAGAAGAAAAGAGGAATGTGTGAGCAACATGCGTATTGATGTTGTGAAAATCCTCGTGCCTACATGCATACTTCCTCCTCTCGCCTCTTAACACCCACCATTTCCACGCCAATGGTCCACTCGCCACAATAATCGGATCCAAATTACTCGCATGTGTAAACATACCAATGAAAGATTCATCATACGACAGATATTCCATTCCGATCCACTCCACTCTAATATCACACAAGAAGAGGAAGCCGCGTGCATAGAATTTTTGGATGAGATCGACTGGGTAGAAGTGGTTGCGCGCATGGAAGAGACGACGCCATATCGGGTTGAGTGAGGAACAGGAGAGTGTGACGAGGAAGAGTGGAATACTAATTGCAGTATAGATGAATACAAGTAACATCGTCGCCAGGGCACGTAATGTCGAACCTGGGACAACTCGTACTGCGAGGAGCGTACGTAATTGTTCATAACAGTCTAGGATATGTTGACATTCTCTATATGATTGTGATGATTCCAGTGTGGCCTTCTCTTCCGGATCTGTGATATGTGTTGCTTGATACAATATGGCAGAGATATTCGAATCCTCCATATAATCCATTCGTGATAGCTCAACGCGTGATGATAATAACTTCTTCTGTGGTGTCTCATACGGATTATTGTGATGCCTCGAAAGGAAGGATGATCCAGGTGAGGATGAGCGTGTTGACATCTTCTTCGAGATACGCAGGAGTTCTTCTTGTGTGGCGATATAAAATGCGTGAAGTGTTGAGAGTGATTCAAGATAGGCAGGTGATGGGGTAGCGAGTGAGGGGAGGGAGAGGAAGGAGGATGGTAATTGGATCTGGGATTTCGTCGCGGTTAGTGTGCCATTCGTCTGTGCGTTAGTCATGGTGTGATTTGTTGATGAGTACGGTGGTGGTGATGTTGATTTCAGTACAATTCCATTCGGTGTATTATTCACTTCTACGTCGTTATTGATTGTCACGAGGCGAGGTTGTGCTTTTATTGATTGTGAGGGCGCCATCACGCGCTAGGATGAGAGGAGGAGGATGAGGGGTGAGGATGGAATCACGCTGCTGATGAGATCGGAGCGACAGCAGGGCGGTTGAATTGATTTCTGGATGAGGTGAGGATATTGTAGTCACGAGGTTCTTACTGTCGAATGAAGGAGAAGAGGAATCGTATCAGTACACGCATTCGTCATGCATTGATAGCAGGCGAGCGGGAGCAAGCGAACATCAACCGACACAACAATATCAACCTGCCTCTCTTCTTTCTCACACTACACTGACAATACCTACTACGCACTACCACACACACAAATGAAGATGAAGAAAGACCTGCTGTGAGCAGCTGATTGCACCGATTGCGTTGCGAGGAAAGCAGGTGGTCGACGAGGCAGCACGAAGGTCGCGTCGCTTGACCTAGCTTTAATATCACAAGATTAAATCAGGCTCAATAATGTAATACTAGACATGGATATTCGAATGCAATATTGATAAATATTTTATCATTGATATTACGAGAGCTACGAAAGGGTTTTGTGAAATATTAGTTTTCAACCTACACAATAGAGGTTTATATATTTTTGATGTTGGAGATCGACACGAGATGGGAAAATAGATTGACTATGCAAAAATCAAATATCAGACCAATCCAATATCAACTTCATGCGCCACAAGCATTTCTCGTGAAAAGGTCGGTGCATGTTATCATTCGAAATAAGGCTTAACATGTATATCTAACATGTTTATCGTACTCTCCTGATTCATGTCTATCTGGAGACGCAAGGACAAAGCCTAAAAGCTTTCATACGGTTGCGGTACAATCCTTCAACTTCACCCTCTGAACTTGCTCCTTAATATTCCCTCGTAAGTGCTTTTAACTTCGCTTGTAATGCACTGAGCGACGCTGAAGCTGCTCGATGCTGTGAAGATGGAGGTGGTGACAAGAAGGAATCTGATGAGGTAGTCATCGAGGATACTGCAGGTAGAAGATGTTGCTGCAGCTGTACTGTGGACATTGAATCCTTCACAGGAAATTCTTCATCCACGAATCTCACACTACGTGGTTTCGAATAACGATTAGTATCCTCTGAACGCTTGAGATTGGTCTCGCTGTGTGAATGAGCAGTCTTTGCGTCTGATTCGATCAGCGATGGATGGAGATGCGGTTGCTGTTGTTGATGGGAGTTTGTCCTGTTGCTGTGAGGATTGTATGATGAAGATTGCGTCTGCGGCTGTGAATTCATTCGATCCATCAGCTCTTCATTCATAATCCTCGCTTCATACAATTGAAATTCTATCAATCTTAGCTTCTCTTGAAGTTCATTCTTGTCCTCCTCGTGTGGCGGTTGTTGGCGTAAAGGTTGCAGTTGTTGTTGCTGCTGATGTTGTTGCATCTGCACTAACTTCGTGTTTGTGTGATGAAGTTGCAACGTAGTGGAATCAAGACTCGAATGGAGTTGATCTACGAGTGTACGAAGTGATGTATTTTCTGATGTGAGCGATGCGATAGATGCAGCGGATGATGCATCAACTGATGTTTCCTTCTCCTGCATCATACTCCTCTCTTGTACCAACGCCTCATACTTCCCCTGTAAACTCTGTCCCACAAGTTGTTCTGTCTTCAACTTATGCTTCAACTCTGCTATGTACTTCTCTTGTTGTTCCACTTTCGCATCGTACTCAAATTTCATCTTATTCTTTTCATTTAAGAAGGAACATTCTTGTGTGTGTAAAGCTTTGGTGATTTGGAAAGAGAGGGAATCTTGTGAGGTCTTCAGTTGAGTTTTGAGTGAGGTGAGTGTAGAGGAGAGTGTCTTTTGCTTCTGCTCTGATGCGTCCAGTTGTGATTTGTATTCATTTGATTGTTGTATTGAAGTTTGTAACTCCGTGTGTAGTTGTGTGTTCTTATGTGTCAATTCTTTGTTCTTCTTTTGCAGAGTGATATTACGTTCAAGTAAGATTTTGGTTTGTTCAGCCCAATCTTGAAATTGAGATTCTGATGATGGAGGTGGAGGAATTGATGTGGAGTGAGCAGCAGTGGTAAGATCGTTGTGTAATCGTGGAGTCTGTGATGCAGAATTTGAGGAAGAAGATGCGACAGTGGACGTAGAACTTGAGGACATGCTTGATGCTGATGAAGAAGAGGACAACGACGTTGATCGAGGTGTTGATGCAATCGACGAGACTTTCTTCGTACTGGAGGAGCGTTGTGTCGATGTTGTGGATGAATCGCTGCTACTACTGCTGCTGCTGCTGCGTGAGGAGCCAAATGTACATCTTGGTGCTTTTGCTCCATTTGTTGCAGTTCGATTTGTGCTTCGTGGTTTCAATTGATGGTGTGGTGCATCGACAAGAGGATGAGATAGATGATGCTGCGTAGAGGTGGCCGTGTGAAGAAGCTGCTGCTGTTGAGATTCACTTAATGCTAAAGATGCAAGATTCGGATACGGCAACACGAATCGCCACTGCTGCTCGCTTGGAATGGCAGAGGGGGTTGCTGTAGGTGCAGACGATTCCTTCCATTCCGTATTGGCAATTGTCTGAAGTCGCTCGCGTGCATGTCTCAGTGCTGCTTCGTGACGAGCGAACTCGATTTCATGTTGATGTTGCTGTATTTGTTGTTGTGGTGGTGGAGGAGAAAATGATGTGACACTCATCGCATTCATGGGATGGAATGGTCGTGAATGCAAATTTGCTTCTGTCTGAAATGAGAATGAGACAGTAGATGGTAGCAGCGATGGAATAGGACCTCCAACAAGTGTCGTCGCCGCGTTGGGTGGTGCAGAAGAGATCGAGGTCGCCGCATTGGTCGAGGTGATCGACGACGACATACTCGCTGCATTATCACTTAGTACAAGATGCTGCTGAGTTTGAGATTGCATCAATAATTCTTGTCGTGCGAACTCACGCAATCGTGACTCGACTGAGGCGAGTGAGGTGGAGGATGCAGAGGAGGAGGCAGCAGAAGATGTTCCAGAAGATGAAGGTGATGGAGACGATGCAATGATACTGTCGCCAGTGATAGACATTGTTGGCATTGTATTCATGTTTTAGACTCAACTGAGTCTTGGAGCAGCTAAATTCGAACGTTGGTGTCACCGACCAACAGTGGGACCGTCATTCTCATTCTTGGAGCGAGAGAAAGGTGATTGATTGCTGCAAGTACCAAAAGAGTACAGCTATTACTCTCGCATCCCCTCAATCCTCCTCCTTCGGTCCTTACCCTTCTGAAATCAAGGATGCCGCTCGTGACCGTGCTTGCTCGACCTATCGTTGCTGTGACATCCACACTCCTACTCCTCGTCATTTTCATCATTACCTGTCCATTCGGTGAAGTTGATGCAGCACTCTCATCATTGAATAATTTCACACTTACTGTCAGTGGACCAGGATTACGATTTCCTCGTGTCTACAATACTTCAAACATGAATTCGATTGGTAAATCTGCTTCGATCCGTGTTCGTCCATTCGCTATTCCTAAACCAATTTCGTCAACACCAACACTCTGGATGCGAGGCAGTAAAGATTCGAGTGATGCTGTTGGAGTGGATGGTACGGTGGGTGTTGCGGCAGATACGAATAATCCACAAGGTACTGGTATTGTGAATACTGCATGGACTTCACCTATGGATGGATCATTTTGGTTATATGAAGCAGCACCACCTATCGGTACACCACAAGTCTGGCAATATTTACGTGAGAGTAATAGATGGGTTGCACGTACACCAAATCTTTCAATCAATTATGGACAACAAAGAAAAGTGTACACTGCTTCGAATTCACCTGGTTGGAGAGCACAGGGATGTGGTGATGTGGATCCAGCGACAGGACTTTACTACTTTTATGGAGGTCGGAAGATGAAGAGCTGAAAGCACATCAACGGGATCACTTTATTTGTTTTTGTTTGTTGCTCATCTCTGTCTTTCTTCTTTCTTTCCTTCCCTAAGGTCTCAATGGTACTTCACTCGCCAAATCTGATGTCTGGGTATTTTCGCCAGTCAAACAGCAATGGTTAGCAGAATTTAGGAAGAGAGCAGGAAGAAGCATGAGATAGGTATGAGGTTGCAGGAAAGAAAGACAAACAGCCTGTCTCTCATGCAACTGTTTTTGTCTTTTCGCTCTCTTTCTTCGTTCCCTTCTCTCACACTCTTCTCTAGGGCATGGTTGGTGGAATGATGCAGAATAAACAACTTGATTCGAGGCGAGGATATTTTCCGTCTCACACTTCCATCTCTTTGCTTTCCTTCTTCTTCTCTTCCTCTTCTCATCTCAAGGCTCGGTGGTGTACAAGGTATAGCCGACGTCAATTATCCAGCGAATCGTATTTCAACTCCCGTTGCAGGAAGTACAGCTGGACCAGGTGAGTATAAAAGAGAAAGCTGAAGTCACTTATCGTTGTTTACACACAGCGTGCATTCAGAGTTGTGGCGCAAATCTTCTCATCATCCGGTGTTGTTGTTGTCACACTCCTCCTAGGCTCTCGCTATAGTCACTCGTGTTGGTTCGTAGCAGGAAGGTTAGCTGAGTGTGAGAGAGGGAGAGAGAGGGAGAGAGACCTCGACAACCAAGTTGACATTTCTCTTGTGATGTCTCTGCCTTCTCCTCATTCCTGCTAGATTCTTTATCTTCGGTGGACTCACGATAGGTCAGTTCTTGGACAGCAAGTGAATAGGGTGAGAGACTGCATTCCCTCCCTCTTACTTACTCTTCTACTCCTCTTCACTAACCGTCAACTCACCGCACAGGTACGGGAGGCTTATCTGCTCCTTCGAGTGGTTTTAAAGCTGATCTTTGGTCATTCAATGTGGCTCAGGATACGTCAGTCGAGATGGAGATAGGGAAGAGTAGTCAACCAAGGACTTGTCTCTCACACAGGTCTCCTTGTTTCTCTTCTCATCAGTTGGACTTGGTGGTCTGGTAGTAGTGGAGTTGGTCAAGAAGCGTATGATTATTCTGTCGCGAACAATGAGCCTGGTATGTTGGAATTGGAAAAGAGAGATATGGAATGAACCTTGTGTGGCTGTTCATCATCGGTGCATTTCCACACACACACTCTCTACTGAATCTCCTAGGTCCAAGAACAGAAGCACATAGTTCGACCGCCAAAATCGGAGGCGTTAATCGCATGATGTTATTTGGTGGAAGATGGGATCGTACGTAAAAGTCGAGCGAGATCTCTCACCCACACTTGTCGCATACTCAACCTCTTTTCTTTCCCTCTCTTTCTTACTTTTCACTCATACGCCCAGAGTCCCAATACTACGCCTTAAATGATCTGTGGGAGGTTCTGGTGAGCACGTCTGTCACATGGAAACGATATGGTAATACTGCCACACCGAATTATCAGACTCCATCTTGGGGTAATAAGGGCGTTGAATGTAAGTTCACTTTCTTGCGAAACGATTATTGCACTGCCCAATTACTGTCACTTTCTTACCCTCTCCTTTTCCCTCTTCGTAGCTAAATTCAATTGGCCAAGTCCCCGACGTGCCGGAGCGATGGTGACAGATCCAACCAACTCCTTTCTATATGTCACAAGTGGAATTCAGTACTTCGTTGAAATCTCCACCAACGAGGTTTCTTCAGACCTCTGGCGTTATGAATTTGCCACAGGCTGGTGGACCTGGCTAAAAGGTGCATCGACTTATAATGACGAACTCAACCCGATTTATCCTCCAGCTGGAGTTGGACCATATCAGATACAGACGAATCCACCACTCACTCCAGGTGATCGATCAGGTCACGGTATGTGGATAGATGAGTCAGGAAGTGTTTGGACGGGATTTGGAAGGGCAAGTACTGGCTCGGTTAAGAATGATCTCTTTCGTTACATGGCTGTTGGTTCAGGTACTTATACTGTAACATTGACAACACCTGCAGGTGCGAGTGTGAGTAGCATCACATTAACAGAAGGAGTCAATTCCATTATTACATTTGAACCAGATACACCATCGAATCTGACTTTCAAGATTGTCGCAGAATCAGGTGCAACAACAGCAGCGTACTCACTTCAGATACTGCCAAGTCAACCAGGATGGGTTGCGACAATCAACTACACAGGAACTGCTGGTATTGTCACAGTCGACTCATGGAGTAGTGACGACGAGCTGACCTTCTATATTCCAGTCAATAATGCATATCCTTCAGTACCAACTGTCGCAACAGCAACTATCAAATTGACACCAAGTGCAGGTACAACATTCAACCCTGCTACATTGACTCGTACTTTCAGTGTTGCAAAACCACCAGGACAATCCTTGTTGTATGTCATCAATTCAACAACAAATGGAGTCATCGATTTGACGACTTTCACATTCATCAATCGTCCATCAACAAATACGAGTGTCAGTATATTTGTAAATCTACCACAACCATTAGTTGATGTTACATTGCCATATGGATTTGCAGCTGCTACGGGTAAATTTAGTGTCCCGTCAACGTACATTGGTCAATTTGTGAATATGACATTTACATTACCGTATGGTGCTACCAAGCAACCTGCAGGTGCAAAGGCATCAATCGTGTTCGCCAATGCAGGAGTGACCTATTATTATCAATTTAATATTACATCTCAAACGGGTGTGATAAAACAGTATTCACTTGAATTCAAGGTGACACCAAACAATGATGCATCATTTGATGCAAGTATTGATGTTATTGATGCTGATCCTGCAATTGGTGTGGATTTCAGTGGCGATTCAACACATAAGATAATTGTTGTTGATCTACCAACATCAGCTCAGTTGCAGACAGCACAGTTGTCATTGAGTCTACCATACAAAGCAACAGTTATACCAGCAAATATCGAATCGCAGTTGATTTCACTACCAGCATCCGGTAAGAATATTACATCGCAATGGACAGTGAAAGCACAGGATAATATAACGACGATACTGTATAAGGTTACTTATCGTGTCTTGCCATCGGATGACAATTCATGGTCGATCAACATCACACCTTATCATGATGCAGCTGCTGATAATGTTACACTGACACAGGATGATACTGTTGCGGCACGTACATTTGCATTGGGTGAACAGTACGCACATTCGAATGCATCAATTATATTGACATTACCTGATGGTGCAACACTTGCGAACAAGACACAGCCACTTGTAACGATACTACAATATGGTTCAACTCAGACGAGTGTCAGTTATACATTTACAGTGGTATCACAGAGCGGTATCGCGTCATCACCAGTATCGATCATCTTCAACATTGCACCATCATCTGATCGTAGTTGGAGTGCCGTACTGACAATACCATTTGATGATAGACATATTTACATTACTTCATCAAATTCAAGTTCCGATCGATCCATCTCCCTTCCAATCTCATATAACGGTCAACATGTGATAATTGCAGTAACAATATCTGATAGTGCGACTCTCCTCCCCGGAGTACGACCAGCCAGTGAATTTAATCTTTTTAATGGTGTCATAGCTTACTTTCGTATAAGATCGCAGGACAATACTATTGGTGAGGTGGTGACATTTATCTTTTATATTGGTGAACAATCAACGACATGGAGTGTGACATTCACAATCGATGGTGGTAGCTCATTTACGATTTCGCAAAGTGATCCACAGAGTAATAGAACTCAAATGGTGACGTACGATCAAGCAAACAGTCTCGTGAGTGCAACAATCACAATACCGACAGGTGCAAAATTGAATAATTCACAACCATTACAATCACAATTTACATTGGGTCAACCGAATAGTACAACACTATTTCCCTTTACTGTCATCTCGAAGGATGGTACGGCAAGTGATTCACCTATAATCTCATTCCTTATTGCACCATCTGAATTTCGTTATTGGACAGCTGTCCTCACTATTAACAATGATTCCAATTCAGCGATCGTACTTGATTCAACAATGGGCGCACAAGAACTAATTTCAAATTTCACCTACGATTATTCAAATGCAACAGTCGATTTAGTGTGGTCAATAGCACCTTATTCAACGATTGAACCAAATTCACTCGTTGACTCATTTCGTCTACCATTAGCAGGTGCTGAACCACTATCACGTTCATATACGATCACAGCACAACGAGGTCAACTACCTCAGGATCAAGCAAATGTGACATTAGTATTCAATGTTGCTGCAGTACCTGTAGCGCCATTATCGAATGATAATTCATGGTCGATGCAAATTGGACCATTTAGGAATCAGACGAGTGATCAAGTTGATACCATCATTCCATTGACATCAAATTCAAGTGTTGCTGCAAGTGATCTATCCATTGTCGTGTCATCAACAGTGACATCACTGCCATTCTCATTGACACTACCTGCAGGTGCAGTACTCTCACAGTTGACATCACAACCAGCAGGTAGAATCACTACTACTGATGAAAGTAAATCATTTGTACATAGTGCGGCAGTAGCTGCAGCTTCATCATCATCATCATCATCATCATCATCATCATCATCATCATCATCATCATCATCATCATCATCATCATCATCATCACCATCAACAACAACGTCGTATACACTCTCACTATCAGCAGGTGACTTATCAACTTCGATCACATTTGTAGTGACATCAGAATCAGGTCTAGCAACCTCACCTGTTATTCTCACATTTGATGTGAAAGCAACACCACCACCTCCGCCATCATCATCTTCGTCATCTTCTTCATCTAGTACCGCTTCTTCATCATCCTCTTCCTCGTCTTCTTCCTCGTCGTCATCTTCTTCAAGTTCTTCTTCTTCTTCTTCTTCGTCCTCTTCCTCTTCCTCTGTTTCTTCTTCTTCATCATCTTCATCGAGTAGCAGTAGTACTGCTGATAGTACAACAAGTAGCAGCAGCAGCACGAGTGATAGTAGTAGCAGCACTGCAGAAAGTAGTAGTAGCAGTGGTAGTAGCAGTACTACTGATGATAGTAGTAGTAGTGGTAGTAGTAGTAGTACAAGTATCATTGTGAGTAGTAGCAGTGGTTCAGGATTGGATGTTGATGATTCATCATCAAGTTCATCATCATCATTTCCTGTTGGTGCTATTATTGGTATTGCAATAGGTGGATTCATACTACTACTATTGTTGTTACTACTACTATTATGTCTAATTCGACGAAATAAGGATAAGAATCAGAAGACAGTTGAAGATCGAATGTCAGGTGTCGACTCTGTTGCAAGTGCATTTCCACCATCATCATCACCAAAAGGTGCGAACGAAACTGGAATCATTCCGAAACCACATCCACGCTATCAACAACAACAACAACATCAGGATGCTGCAGCACAACTTGAATTGATGGAAGTTGGTGAGGCTGCAGCGACAGTTCCTTCAGATCTACCACCAACGACATATTCATCACGTATGACCGTCGTTGGTTAGTCAAAGTTATTGCATTGCGCCTTTTTTCCTCTTTGCCAGCCGTTTGTTTGCTTTCTGCATTTTGTTTTTCTCCTTGGATTGTAATTTATACATTCATTTTCGTTCTGGAAAATGAATAACACCAGAGCATGCTCTGCTGTTTTCCTTGGCAGATCTAGAATGCAAATATTTAATGTGAGTTGCAAGATCGCAGGCAATTTGCAAACAATGACTTCGTTACTTGCTACCGAGCAACTTTGCACGAAACTCTTCATTCGAGTTAGCGAGAATAGGTGCTGCAGCTGTTGATGAATTGGATGCTACAGCTTGTGATCGTGTTGTCGCAGGTGTAGGTCTAGGTCTGACGATCATCGTCGATCTCGGTGCGAATGCTGCTACTGGTCGCTTTTTGGCTGCTTCAATCAACTTTACTTTCTCTGCGACGTATGTGTATCAATCCTCATAAATAGCGAGACAACAAACTTTGCAACATCCTTTTGCAGCATCCTTTGCTTAATCATGCTTGCTGCTTGTAGGACAAATTTGCTTTGATCCAACGATTAGTTTGCTCTTTCTGTATTCGAAGTATTGTATGAACAGCGAAACAAACAAGCGACAAAAATTAAAAATTGATCGATGAAAAAAGATCGCAACGAGAGAGAAGAAAAAGAGAGCAATGCAATAACTTTGACTAACCAACGACGGTCATACGTGATGAATATGTCGTTGGTGGTAGATCTGAAGGAACTGTCGCTGCAGCCTCACCAACTTCCATCAATTCAAGTTGTGCTGCAGCATCCTGATGTTGTTGTTGTTGTTGATAGCGTGGATGTGGTTTCGGAATGATTCCAGTTTCGTTCGCACCTTTTGGTGATGATGATGGTGGAAATGCACTTGCAACAGAGTCGACACCTGACATTCGATCTTCAACTGTCTTCTGATTCTTATCCTTATTTCGTCGAATTAGACATAATAGTAGTAGTAACAACAATAGTAGTAGTATGAATCCACCTATTGCAATACCAATAATAGCACCAACAGGAAATGATGATGATGAACTTGATGATGAATCATCAACATCCAATCCTGAACCACTGCTACTACTCACAATGATACTTGTACTACTACTACTACCACTACTACTACTATCATCAGTAGTACTGCTACTACCACTGCTACTACTACTTTCTGCAGTGCTGCTACTACTATCACTCGTGCTGCTGCTGCTACTTGTTGTACTATCAGCAGTACTACTGCTACTCGATGAAGATGATGAAGAAGAAGAAACAGAGGAAGAGGAAGAGGACGAAGAAGAAGAAGAAGAAGAACTTGAAGAAGATGACGACGAGGAAGAAGACGAGGAAGAGGATGATGAAGAAGCGGTACTAGATGAAGAAGATGACGAAGATGATGATGGCGGAGGTGGTGGTGTTGCTTTCACATCAAATGTGAGAATAACAGGTGAGGTTGCTAGACCTGATTCTGATGTCACTACAAATGTGATCGAAGTTGATAAGTCACCTGCTGATAGTGAGAGTGTATACGACGTTGTTGTTGATGGTGATGATGATGATGATGATGATGATGATGATGATGATGATGATGATGATGATGATGATGATGAAGCTGCAGCTACTGCCGCACTATGTACAAATGATTTACTTTCATCAGTAGTAGTGATTCTACCTGCTGGTTGTGATGTCAACTGTGAGAGTACTGCACCTGCAGGTAGTGTCAATGAGAATGGCAGTGATGTCACTGTTGATGACACGACAATGGATAGATCACTTGCAGCAACACTTGAATTTGATGTCAATGGAATGATGGTATCAACTTGATCACTCGTCTGATTCCTAAATGGTCCAATTTGCATCGACCATGAATTATCATTCGATAATGGCGCTACAGGTACTGCAGCAACATTGAATACTAATGTCACATTTGCTTGATCCTGAGGTAGTTGACCTCGTTGTGCTGTGATCGTATATGAACGTGATAGTGGTTCAGCACCTGCTAATGGTAGACGAAATGAGTCAACGAGTGAATTTGGTTCAATCGTTGAATAAGGTGCTATTGACCACACTAAATCGACTGTTGCATTTGAATAATCGTAGGTGAAATTTGAAATTAGTTCTTGTGCGCCCATTGTTGAATCAAGTACGATCGCTGAATTGGAATCATTGTTAATAGTGAGGACAGCTGTCCAATAACGAAATTCAGATGGTGCAATAAGGAATGAGATTATAGGTGAATCACTTGCCGTACCATCCTTCGAGATGACAGTAAAGGGAAATAGTGTTGTACTATTCGGTTGACCCAATGTAAATTGTGATTGTAATGGTTGTGAATTATTCAATTTTGCACCTGTCGGTATTGTGATTGTTGCACTCACGAGACTGTTTGCTTGATCGTACGTCACCATTTGAGTTCTATTACTCTGTGGATCACTTTGCGAAATCGTAAATGAGCTACCACCATCGATTGTGAATGTCACACTCCATGTCGTTGATTGTTCACCAATATAAAAGATAAATGTCACCACCTCACCAATAGTATTGTCCTGCGATCTTATACGAAAGTAAGCTATGACACCATTAAAAAGATTAAATTCACTGGCTGGTCGTACTCCGGGGAGGAGAGTCGCACTATCAGATATTGTTACTGCAATTATCACATGTTGACCGTTATATGAGATTGGAAGGGAGATGGATCGATCGGAACTTGAATTTGATGAAGTAATGTAAATATGTCTATCATCAAATGGTATTGTCAGTACGGCACTCCAACTACGATCAGATGATGGTGCAATGTTGAAGATGATCGATACTGGTGATGACGCGATACCGCTCTGTGATACCACTGTAAATGTATAACTGACACTCGTCTGAGTTGAACCATATTGTAGTATCGTTACAAGTGGCTGTGTCTTGTTCGCAAGTGTTGCACCATCAGGTAATGTCAATATAATTGATGCATTCGAATGTGCGTACTGTTCACCCAATGCAAATGTACGTGCCGCAACAGTATCATCCTGTGTCAGTGTAACATTATCAGCAGCTGCATCATGATAAGGTGTGATGTTGATCGACCATGAATTGTCATCCGATGGCAAGACACGATAAGTAACCTTATACAGTATCGTCGTTATATTATCCTGTGCTTTCACTGTCCATTGCGATGTAATATTCTTACCGGATGCTGGTAGTGAAATCAACTGCGATTCGATATTTGCTGGTATAACTGTTGCTTTGTATGGTAGACTCAATGACAACTGTGCTGTCTGCAACTGAGCTGATGTTGGTAGATCAACAACAATTATCTTATGTGTTGAATCGCCACTGAAATCCACACCAATTGCAGGATCAGCATCAATAACATCAATACTTGCATCAAATGATGCATCATTGTTTGGTGTCACCTTGAATTCAAGTGAATACTGTTTTATCACACCCGTTTGAGATGTAATATTAAATTGATAATAATAGGTCACTCCTGCATTGGCGAACACGATTGATGCCTTTGCACCTGCAGGTTGCTTGGTAGCACCATACGGTAATGTAAATGTCATATTCACAAATTGACCAATGTACGTTGACGGGACACTAAATTTACCCGTAGCAGCTGCAAATCCATATGGCAATGTAACATCAACTAATGGTTGTGGTAGATTTACAAATATACTGACACTCGTATTTGTTGATGGACGATTGATGAATGTGAAAGTCGTCAAATCGATGACTCCATTTGTTGTTGAATTGATGACATACAACAAGGATTGTCCTGGTGGTTTTGCAACACTGAAAGTACGAGTCAATGTAGCAGGGTTGAATGTTGTACCTGCACTTGGTGTCAATTTGATAGTTGCTGTTGCGACAGTTGGTACTGAAGGATATGCATTATTGACTGGAATATTAAATGTCAAGTCAGTATCGCTACTCCATGAATCAACTGTCTGTGATGCAGCATATCCTGTACAATCGACTGTCGCAGTCCAATAGGGAGCGGTTGGTAAAATCTGCAGCGTGTACGCAATTGATGCGACACCTGATTCTGCGATGATCTTGAATGTCAGATTCGATGGTGTATCCGGCTCGAATGTGATAATCGAATTGACACCTTCTGCCAATGTGATACTCGATACATTTGCACTTGTTGCTGGTGTCAACGTGACAGCGTAAGTACCTGAACCAACAGCCATGTACCTCCACAAATCATTTAATGGTTTACTGGGATACGCTGCACCAAAACCCGTCCAAATCGAACCTGTATCATCCACCCACATTCCAGAAGAAATTCTATGACCTGGCGTAACTACAGGATTCGTCTGAATTTGATAAGGACCAACATCAACCGATGGATAGACAGGTGTACTACCATCCTCATTCCAATTTCCTGCACCTCTCATCCAAGTCCATTGTAGCAATGTCAAATCAAATCTCCACAGATCGGAACTAAGTCCTGTTACTAATGCAGGCTCGAATCGTGCCCATCCTGAGTAGTAATAGAGAAATGAGCCACTCGGATCAGTCGCCATCGCTGCAACATAACCAGCAGGTGGCCAATTCAAAGCAGCAGGTGTACCTTTCGTTCCAAGATGTGCTCCTTGATGATACGATGTTGTTGTATCACCATATCTCTTCCATGTCACAACATTTGTACCGGAGACTTGTACTTCCCATAAATCATTCGCCATTTGATATGGTTGTCCGCCTGCTGGAATGTAAGGAACTGTACCTCCCATCAAGAACATTCTTGTACCTTTTACAAGCGTACCTGTTGCTTGTTGACGTGGACCTGCGAAATTGTTATCGAGCGAATAATGCCAGGCAGCATCGTTGATATCGTTACTACCAGATAACCAGGTCCAGCTGAGAAAAAGCAGGAAAGAAGAAGATGAGGCAAGAGGTAAATGTGCATGAACAAAGTAAGAAAAGAGTGATATTCGTCTGCCAGTCTTCTCATCCAATACTAACGTATCATCTGCAACATTATATGACCACAGATCACCTTTAATACCATTCTTGGCTGCAGTTGGACCTATTGGAAGGATGGAAAGCAAGAAAAGAAAAGGGTTGAGAGGACAGCAAAGGAAAGGATCGATCATATCGCAGATACTTGTCGTGCGATCGCACAACCAACCTGCAGATAAGCCACCAAAGAGGAAGAACCTAGAAGTGAAATGAAGGAGAGGCAAAAATGTTGTCAACATAAAGTCGAACATGAGGAATGTGTCCTGGAATTCGCGCTTCCTCTCCCTCTCCTCGCTTAGCTCACTTTCCCGTTGAGAACCAACATGTATGACTCTTTCTGGAACCTGAGCACGAGTGAGAGTGAGAGACACACAAAATGAGAGAGAGAGAGAGAGAGAGAGAGAGAGAAGAAGGAAGAAAAGAAGAGGATGTAGAGTGTGTGAGGGAAGATGCGAACAGAGAAAGTATTACATGCATCAGTATTGATTACGTACCTGGTCCTGATGTCGCACCAAGAACATTCTGACCAAGAACACCAGGATAGGTTGCATCAGCTGCAACTTGAACACCAGCGAGCCTTGATGATAGCAGCAGGAAAAGAATAGGAGAGGAACAGAGTCAACGAATGTGAGAAGAGAAAAGTCATGGAATGGTTCGAGTACAAAATCTTTGGTACACTGCAACTAACTGACCATGCCCTAAATGAGTGAAAGAGAAGGAAATCGAAGACGCGAGAAGAAGTAGGTAAGTACTGTTCACAAAAAGTACTCAATTTGCCCCTGTTTCATTCTCTTTCATCTTCATCCTCTACCATTGCTGTTTGACAGGTGAAAACACCCAAATATCAGATCTTGTACTTGAAGTATCTTCACCTGAAGAGGAAAACAAGTTAGCAAAACCACAAATACACCTCTCATGTTCTCTTGCATGGCCACTCCTCTCTCTGACCTCCATGAAAATAATATAGTCCTGTCGATTGATCAATTGCACCGCATCCATTCTGTCTCCAGCCAGGTGAACTACCAAGGCCGTAGAACTTCCTCGAACCGTATGATAATGTCAATGGTTTCGTCCTAGCAACCCATCTATTACTCTCACGTTGATATTGCCATACTTGTGGTGGTGCCTGACTTATTGGTGCTGATTCGTGTAGCCACAAAGATCCATCTGTAGGAGAAGTCCATGTTGTACTTGTAATGAATTGTCCTTCTGGCTGATTTGTATCTGCAGCAACACCAACAGTACCATCAACTCCTGTCAGTGGAAATTGTGGATCTCGAGTACCTCTCATCCATATTGTTGGTGAATTCGTAGTCAGCTTTGGTATCGCGAATGGACGAACACGAATCGATGTCAATTTCGTGAAGGATGAAGTATTGTAAACACGTGTCATACGTAATCCAGGTCCACTAATGGTAAGTGTGAAATTGTTGAGAGAAGAAAGTGCTGCATCAACTTTTTCGAATGGAGTATTCGTGAAGCTGCTGGAGAGAATTGCGAGTAGAAGAAGTAGCGGTATGGCTCGCGACGGCAACATCTTCGTTCGTGCAGCACGTGGGAAATGAAATGAAAGGGGGAAGATGAGCTGACGAGCTGCGGTTGCGTACGTGGCGGCGTGTCAATGAAGTCGATAATTGACACCACAGTGATACCTTTTACAAGGAGAAGAAAGAAGAACGATTTGAACGCGACCGAAGAGGAAGTTGTGAGGCACGGTGCACGCAATCGAGATAAGCAAACTCTGCTGATAATTCTCTACCTCAACACAATTGCATGAAGATATATCAGATCACCAGTGGACTTACAAAGGGCACTTGCAGCGACTGAATGACGGACAGCGGGACCAGTCGAATTTTCACTGCAAATCACGTGCCAGTCAGGACCATGCAACACAGCAGCTGCAGTGGCATTCTCGTGTTTGTCGAGTGCGTAACTCCCAGTCACTCGAGTAACAATTATCTCCCATCAGATTTGCACATACCACACCCTCTCGCTCACTCACTTTCTTGCTCTCGTTCTCGTGCCTTCTGTCGTCTGTGAACCTTGAACTGTGATCTGCTCTGGACAGTCTCCACTCAGTTTATTGGTATCGTGATTACTCTTGTTGCTACTCAGTTGCTTCATCACAATGCCGCCAACACAAACGAGCATGACCAGCAACGCAAGTCGCACACGGATCCTCCCGCTAGTCCTTCTCACCATCGCAACGTTGCTGGCCTTCACCACCATCCTCCTCGTCGATGCACTCTCGACATTGAATAATTTTACTCTTACTGTCAGTGGACCAGGATTACGTACTCCTCATGTTTACAATGCAACCAATATGATCGGTCGCTCAGCCACAATTCGTGTTCGTCCATTTACGATTCCAAAACCAACTTCGTCAACACCATCATTATGGATGAGAGGTAATAAAGATCTCAATGCAGCTGTTGGTTCAGATGGTACAGTAAATGTTGCAGCAGATACAAATCAACCAGAGGGACAGCCTATTTATCGTTCAACATGGACATCACCCATTGATGGCTCATTCTGGTTATATGAATCTGCACCACCGAATGGTGCAAATCCACAAGTATGGCAATATCAACGTGAGACGAATAGATGGATTGCACGCACAAAGGAATTGACGATAAATTATGGTACAAGAAAAGTTTACAATGCTACGGGTGGTCCAGGTTGGCGAGCACAAGGATGCGGTGCAGTTGATCCTGTCAGTGGATTATATTACTACTACGGAGGTGAATAAATGAGGGAGAGAAGCAGCGCAGAGCAGGACTACACTTCATGCAGGTGTTGTGTATGTATGAGTTTTCATGCTGGCCCTTCTTCCTCCTTCTCCCCTTCTTCCACACACAGGGAGGGACGGCCCATTCACCACGAAATCCGATCTGTGGGTATTTTCACCAACGACGCGTATGTGGTCAGCAAGCAAGCGCGCGCGCGCGCGAGAGAGAGAGAGAGAGAGAGAGAGAGAGAGAGAGAGAGAGAGAGAGAGAGAGAGAGAAGGAGAATGAGAATGAGAATGAGAATGGAAGAGAAGCAGCACGGATTGCTTGTTTTATCCATTCTTCTCCATGCGCTCACGCTTTTTCTTTCTTCACCTGCAATTTCCTTTCTTCATGTAGGGCATGGTCAGTCTAGTGTTCTAGCAGGTGAACACGATGTATCCAGCAAAATTTTGTTCATCTCTACTGCTTCTTTTACTTCCTCCTGTTCTTCTCCTTCTGTGCTTCTTCTCCATCAAGGCTCGGCGGTGTACAAGGTACGGCTGATCCGACATATCCAACCAATCGAATTACATCAACTGTACCAGGTGGATCAGCAGGACCAGGTCAGTCAAGCACGTTACACAACACCTTTTGATCACTTCATATTCTAATCTCTCACTTTTATCCTCTCTCTCGCGTGACTAGGCTCAAGATGGACTCACTCATGTTGGTGCACACCAGGAAGGTGAGTTTTGAGATAGAACGAGTGCTGCTTGCGTCTTATCGTTCACGTCCTCTTGCTTCTCTCATTGCTTCTCTTCTTTTCTTTTCTTTTCTTCTCCCCATCTAAAAGATTCTATATATTCGGTGGAATGATCAATGGTACGAATGAGAGGAGTCAGATGTGCGACCATTCATGCGCAAGTGAAAATCATTGCACTTCTTCTCTCTCTTCACTTCTTTCCTTTTCCTCCTATTCTCGTTCTAGGTCCAACCACCTCAGGTACCAAATCTGATCTTTGGTCATACAATGTTGCTCAGGATAAGTCAGCAACAGAGATGTGAACCATTTGAAAAGGCAAAAAGTTCAAGTACGACGAACCCGGATAATGACTTTCCTGACTCACTGCTTTCCTTTATCTCTTTCTTCATTTTTCACATCATCTCACTCCTTCTCTCTCTCTCTCTCTCTCTCTCTCTCTCTCTCTCTCTCTCCTTCTCCTTCTCCTTTTTTTACGTTCCTCTCCTTTCTTCTTCTGACAGTTGGATCTGGTGGTCCGGTAGTTCAGATAAGGATGGTGTCGCAAATACCTATGCACTCGCAAATAATGAACCTGGTCCTCGTGCATATTCACAATCTTCAACTGTTAAGACTGGAACGATATTTCACCTCTTTTTATTTGGAGGGAACTGGGCTGGTCTGTGTTCAAGTTGAGGGAGAGTTGAATGGAAGCGAAGAGTATGATCAAAAGTCTCTCGCTCATGCACGCGCTTCTCTCTCACTCTCCTTTCCCTCTCTGCATCTTCTTCTTCTTCCCCTCTCACCCACTCACGTCAACAGGTTCTATCCCTTATGTTGTGAATGACTTATGGGAGGTCGTGATAGGAACGAGTGATGTCACATGGAAACGATACGGTAACACAACAATACCTTATCATCAAACATCAAATCATGGTACAATTGGTGTCACAGGTAAGAATAGACGGCAAAGAGAGTGAGAGATGCATGCACATATGCAGATACATTGTACTCACTGCTTCTTGTTCTCGCCACTTTCGCCATTCTCCCCTCTCGAGCTCCGGCCAATTGGCCTGATGGTCGGTCTGTCAGTGCTATGGAGACTGATCCTACGAACTCATTTATATACGTAATAGGTGGTACAGTTTATTACGATGCTGATTCCATCACTGCAACCGGATCAGACTTGTGGCAATTCAATGTCAACACGAAATATTGGACCTGGTTAAAAGGTTCGACAACCTCTTCTGGTCAATATGAGGCTGTCTATCCACCTGCAGCAGCTGGTCCATATCAAACGAATCCTTCACTGATATTTGGTGAGAGAATACTTTCTGCAATTTGGATCGATGATACAGGTAGTGTATGGACAGGATTTGGTTCGACGCCAGGTGAAGGACCAAGAAATGATTTATGGAGATATCTTGCTGTTGGTTCAGGTACTTATACTGTAACATTAACACCAGCTGCAGGAGCAAGTGTATCAAGTATCACACTTGCATCAGGTGTAAATTCAATTATTACATTCGAACCAGATACACCATCGAATTTGACTTTCAAGATTGTCGCAGAATCAGGTGCAACAACTGCAGCGTACTCACTACAGATATTACCAATTCAACCACCATGGATTGCGAGTATCAATTGTACAGGATATGTTGTTCTACAAACGGTTGACGCATGGAGCAGTGATGACGATCTCACATTTTACATACCAGTGAATAATGCATATCCTTCAGTACCAACTGTCGCAACAGCAACTATCAAATTGACACCAAGTGCAGGTACAACATTCAACCCTGCTACATTGACTCGTACTTTCAGTGTTGCAAAACCACCAGGACAATCCTTGTTGTATGTCATCAATTCAACAACAAATGGAGTCATCGATTTGACGACTTTCACATTCATCAATCGTCCATCAACAAATACGAGTGTCAGTATATTTGTAAATCTACCACAACCATTAGTTGATATGACACTACCATACGGCTTTGCAGCTGCTGCAGGTAAATTTGCCGTCCCAGGATCGTATGTCGGCCAGTTTGTGAATCTCACATTTACACTTCCTTATGGTGCAACAAAGCAACCTGCAGGCGCAAAGGCTGCGATTCTTTTCACTAGCGCTGGTGTTACATATTACTATCAATTCAATATCACATCACAATCAGGTGCGATCAAGCAGTACTCACTCGAGTTCACAGTAACAGCTGCGAGTGACACTTCCTTCCAAGGTAGTCTCGATGTTGTCGATGCCGATCCTGCAATTGGTGTTGATTTCAGTGGTGATCTGACCAATCATAATTTGATCAATGTTATTCTACCAACATCAGCTCAATTACAGTTAGGACAGCTGTCACTCAGCCTGCCATATCAAGCAACAACTATACCAGCGAACATTACATCACTGCTTATTTCAATTCCACATCCGGGTCAGAATGTCAACTCACAGTTCGTTGTGAAAGCACAGGATGGTAACACAGTCACAAATTACACTGTACAATTTCATGTTCAGGAATCGGATGATAACTCCTGGTCGCTTCTCATTGTACCTTATCCTGGTGCAGATAATGTCACACTGACACAGGATGATGATGTCAGTCTTCGTACTTTGATTCTAGATCCAAAGTATGCAGGTTCGAACGGTTCACTTCTCTTAACTCTACCATACGGTGCCTCACTAATCGATCCCACTGAACCGTTGAGTCTTTCGTTCTCTTACGGTCTGATCAATTCGCAAATACAATACACATTTCAAGTAGTATCACAGAGTGGTATCGTCGCACCCAATGTTGATATCACTATCTTGATTGCACTCTCATCGGATCGTAGTTGGAGTGCGCAGATTGATCGTCCGTTTGGAGATCCATCACTCTATCTGACATCAGCTACTTCAATTTATGATCGATGGTTTACCCTCTCTGAGACGTATCTGAGTCAAATACTTCACATCACACTCACAATTCCATCGACCGCAGTTCTGATAGGTCCAGATCTAAGTACACAGTTCCAATTAGGTGCAACAGTCGAAACCTTTAATGTCTTCTCTTTTCAAGTGAAATCACAGGACGGTGTTGTCAGTGATCCCATCGAATTCTTATTCGCAGTTGGTACGTCCACAGCATGGTGGCGTGCTACTTTTACGATCCACAATGGTGCAGTCATCTTGATCAATTCAACTTCACCTGTCAGTGAGAGAAATGTTACACTTGATTATACACTCGCAAATACATTCATTGGTGTATTCATCGCGCACGTGCATGGTGCAATGATTGCACAGCTGACATTGGATCAACCGGATACGACACTACTGCTTCCTTTTATTGTAACTTCAGTAGACCACACAGCGTACGATGAACCTGTCATCGCATTCAAGGTTGCACCGTCGCCGTTACGATTTTGGACGGTTCAAATGATTGTGCATAATGAATCCGCGACTCCGATCATACTCGATTGGACAATGAGCGCAGAGGAACTCATCTCAAATTTTACATTCGATTATTCAAATGCAACAGTCGATCTGGTATGGTCAATTGCACCTTATGCAACAATCATACCAAATTCATTGACTGATTCATTTCGTTTACCATTAGCAGGTGCATCATCACTCTCGCGTTCGTATGCAATTACAGCACAGCGAGGTCAGCTGCCTCAGGATCGTCAAGACATCATTCTTGTATTTAATGTTGCTGCAGTGCATGTAACGCCATTATCGAATGATAATTCATGGTCGATGCAAATTGGACCATTTAGGAATCAGACGAGTGATCAAGTTGATACCATCATTCCATTGACATCAAATTCAAGTGTTGCTGCAAGTGATCTATCCATTGTCGTGTCATCAACAGTGACATCACTGCCATTCTCATTGACACTACCTGCAGGTGCAGTACTCTCACAGTTGACATCACAACCAGCAGGTAGAATCACTACTACTGATGAAAGTAAATCATTTGTACATAGTGCGGCAGTAGCTGCAGCTTCATCATCATCATCATCATCATCATCATCATCATCATCATCATCATCATCATCATCATCATCACCATCAACAACAACGTCGTATACACTCTCACTATCAGCAGGTGACTTATCAACTTCGATCACATTTGTAGTGACATCAGAATCAGGTCTAGCAACCTCACCTGTTATTCTCACATTTGATGTGAAAGCAACACCACCACCTCCGCCATCATCATCTTCGTCATCTTCTTCATCTAGTACCGCTTCTTCATCATCCTCTTCCTCGTCTTCTTCCTCGTCGTCATCTTCTTCAAGTTCTTCTTCTTCTTCTTCTTCGTCCTCTTCCTCTTCCTCTGTTTCTTCTTCTTCATCATCTTCATCGAGTAGCAGTAGTACTGCTGATAGTACAACAAGTAGCAGCAGCAGCACGAGTGATAGTAGTAGCAGCACTGCAGAAAGTAGTAGTAGCAGTGGTAGTAGCAGTACTACTGATGATAGTAGTAGTAGTGGTAGTAGTAGTAGTACAAGTATCATTGTGAGTAGTAGCAGTGGTTCAGGATTGGATGTTGATGATTCATCATCAAGTTCATCATCATCATTTCCTGTTGGTGCTATTATTGGTATTGCAATAGGTGGATTCATACTACTACTATTGTTGTTACTACTACTATTATGTCTAATTCGACGAAATAAGGATAAGAATCAGAAGACAGTTGAAGATCGAATGTCAGGTGTCGACTCTGTTGCAAGTGCATTTCCACCATCATCATCACCAAAAGGTGCGAACGAAACTGGAATCATTCCGAAACCACATCCACGCTATCAACAACAACAACAACATCAGGATGCTGCAGCACAACTTGAATTGATGGAAGTTGGTGAGGCTGCAGCGACAGTTCCTTCAGATCTACCACCAACGACATATTCATCACGTATGACCGTCGTTGGTTAGTCAAAGTTATTGCATTGCGCCTTTTTTCCTCTTTGCCAGCCGTTTGTTTGCTTTCTGCATTTTGTTTTTCTCCTTGGATTGTAATTTATACATTCATTTTCGTTCTGGAAAATGAATAACACCAGAGCATGCTCTGCTGTTTTCCTTGGCAGATCTAGAATGCAAATATTTAATGTGAGTTGCAAGATCGCAGGCAATTTGCAAACAATGACTTCGTTACTTGCTACCGAGCAACTTTGCACGAAACTCTTCATTCGAGTTAGCGAGAATAGGTGCTGCAGCTGTTGATGAATTGGATGCTACAGCTTGTGATCGTGTTGTCGCAGGTGTAGGTCTAGGTCTGACGATCATCGTCGATCTCGGTGCGAATGCTGCTACTGGTCGCTTTTTGGCTGCTTCAATCAACTTTACTTTCTCTGCCTCCTCACGCTGACGTCGCTCACGAGTGTGAGAGGTGTTAGGTACGACCAGGATCAATTGATCACCGATTGCGTGCATGTTGAGAGCGAGTGCGCGTGTCACACTTTTAGTCGAGCTGAAGTGAACAGTACCACTTGTTTTGAAGCCAACGATGGGAGTGATAGTCGCGGCTGTGGATGAAGATGCTGCTGTTGGTGTTGCAGCAGGTGTGACAGTATACTTCGCAATCTCAACCGCCGTCACATCGCCACACGGTTCAAAGAACTTTCTCACTAATTCTTCAATATCTGGTCGATTCTTCGGTAGATTCTTGATGAACACAGAGAGTGGATCAGGCTCATTCTCGCGTGCTTCGATATCGCGTGGTGAGAGGCGTGCGACAGCGAGCTTCTGACCGCTGAGCACCTTACCCTGAAGTGCCGTCTCGCACGCTGTTGCTTCTGCTTCCGTTGCGTATGTCACTTCCACATACGGCTTCTTGATCAACTTACTGCCACGATGATTGACAAGTCGAGCGATTGTACCGTAAGGTGAGAGGAGTGCACGATGATCTGCCTCACGCATTGTCCATTGGAGATGGGAGATGAAGAGAGTGTGTGGAGGGACAGGGGCGGCAGGGGCAGGAGTTGATGCACCAGAAGCAGATGCAGCTGTTGTGGAAGTCGACGACGTGTCCATGGCTGTTGTACTGTCGACCATTGATTCGGGTGTCGCTCTCGTATCTTTCTCCTTCTCTTTTTCTTTTGTCTTCTGCTTCTTCTCTTGCTGTTTATCGCTCACACCTTGTTCCTCAGCAGGAGCAACTGCATCATCACTCTGGCGTTTTCGCTTCTTCTTGTTCTCGCTTGCATCTCCTCCAGATGATGAAGAGGCAGCTGCTGCATCACCTTTCTTCGATTCATTCTTCTTTGACTTGGCTTTTGGCTTCTTCGCTGCTTGCGCTTCATGTGAGGAGGATGGTGCTGCTGCTGGCGGTGGAACTTGCATCTGCTGTTGCCATTCCACTCGTTTCGCTTCCTGCAGTGCATGAATGTACTTATGAGCTCGTCGCTCAGCTGAATGCATCTCCGCTAGAGTCGAGCAGTGAATACGCTCGAACTGCAGCCACCGTGTCAGGAGTGGCTCAAGCGCTGTGAGTGATTGTACAGAGGGCACGAACATATTCACATCCGTCATCGTATCAATGGCACGACGAAATATTCCCCTCACGAATGCAACATGACCTGGTGAGGAGATCGTACGCATCTCATACGCAATATAATCCAACCAGATATGTGCATTCGTGACACCGAATTGTGAAGTTGCATCATTCCATAGTTGACGACCACGCCAGACTGTAACACTGACATGCTCCTTTTGTGCTTCATACTGTGCACTATGAGCTTCATCTTTCTGTGCCTCATCACTATCACCACTCGCGCCATGGTGTGCATGTAGATATCGTCCTTCGATATCAACCCAATACTCATAGACACGTGATGCAAGTGACGGATTCTGCGCGTATGGAAGAAGTGCACGAATCGATTGGAAATAGGAACGAATAAGAAGTGCGTCAGTGCGAGTAAGAGACCGGTTCGTGGCAATTGCAGCAGCGGCTGGTACGAGGAGTGTACGACGATGATAATCGATCACGAGGAGAAACGCTTCGATATTCGCATCGACATTACTCTTCAGTGCAGGATTCTCCAATATATTTCTCATCATCTCTTCAACGATTACACGTCCACTCACGAGTTCGGTTGCGCTCTCCTGCAACTCTTCATACGTATGAAACAGTACACGCACGATCTCCGCATCATAAGGACAATTTCGATGCGCACGATATGCGACATCCATATGAAGCTTCATACACTCGGTGCCGTGTGATGTTGGTAGGAATTGTTGCAGCGCTGATAGGTAACGATGCCACCATGCGGGATCGAGGAAGGAGAGTGAGACGATACGCTCGTATGTAGCGAAGAGGAGTGATGGATTATCGACAGTCTGTTTGCGTGTTTTCGATGTCGCTTGAAAGGAATCCACGTATTGGCGGAAGAGATCGCTCGCTTGTTGTGAAAGGATACCGATGCTAGATTGAAGTGTATTTAATTGCTCGAATTCGTTGAGTGTCTGCTCGAATTGTGTTTGTAGCTGCTGTGAGGTCTCTGTTGCGGATTCATACACTGCCTTCAGCTCACCATCCTCTCCTTCCACACCTTGTTTGGCAAGCCAATCTTGAAAGGATGCGTAGACACCTGAAAGACCGTGCATTGGTATCGTGAGTTGCAGACGATATAGCTTGGTGATACGATTCATTTGTGCTTCGATTGTGGTTTGATTCGTTGCGTCATCATCGTCATCATTCATCGACTCATCCTCCCCATCCGCTTGTTGCTTCTGTTGGAGTTTTCGCATCATACCTGTAAGAATCTTCATCTCGACACTTCTCAACTTCTGAAACAGTTCATCTCCTTTCGTATGTGAGTAACCGAGTGGAATAAGTGAAGGTAATTCACCAGTAATGTTGATTGTGCGTGAGTATGGAAGTGAGAGGAGGCAGTGGAGTGCGGGATGCAGAGCAGCAAATGGATTCGTACGCGCGTCTTCCTCGTTATCGTGCTTCTCCTCTTCTTCACTCAGCTCTCCATCATCTCCCTCTTCATCGTCACTTTCATCTTCATCCTTATCCTTATCCTGCTTTGCTTCTGCGTGTTGTGCTTGTTTCTTCTTCTCTGCAACCTCACGTTTCTTCTTCGCTCGTTCACCGAGTCGTCTTCTCCTCTCAACACTCCACGCGTGAGTTGTGATAAGCTGACGAGCGAAGATGCGATAAGAGTGAAGTGCGGATGGTGATGAAGAGAGGAGTGTGTCTGAAGCAGATACCATGTAGGTCAGAAATGAATCAGCGAGCTGTGGAGATGCATAATCGCATAGTGCGATGCGATAGAGCGAGATGAGGAAGTGCTGCTCGTCGCTACCAACTGCTCGTTCACGTTCCTCCTCATTCATCGAGGAGACATCATTCGTCGATGTCACACCGCTGCCGATCGTCTGAGCATCTTCAATCCACTCGCTCCATGATGACGCAGGTAGTGGGAAGTTCCTCGCGAAAGCGATTCGAATCTGATGGAGCATTGGTCGCAATGGAGTTTGTACACGACGATATTGCGGTGCATCGGAATTCATCTCCTCATCGTCATCCTCTGCAGAAGCAACAACGGTATCCGTTCGCTCAAGTTCATCGATCTGCATCATACCAGCAGTAATGAGTGATCGTATGGTTGATATCAGTTGTGTAAATGCATCGTAACTGAATGATGAGGATGGATGCCAGGGTGTGGCAGTACGATAGACGCTCAGCTGTGATTGTATCGATGTCGGATCATTCTCAGCCTCGAGTAACGTTTCGATAAACATACGTTCAGCTTCCTCTAGTGCAGCTTTCTCTTCAGCTTCGATACGCTCCTGTTCTGCTTTCGCTGCAGTAGCTGCTTCAGCTTCGAGTCGCGCTTGTTCGATTATCGCGAGTCTCTGTCGCTCTTCTTCATCAAGACGAGCTCGTTCCTCTACCTCGCGTTGTAATCGTTCAGCCTCAATTCTTGCTCGTTCGCGTTCTTCTGCCTCTCGTCGTGCCTTCTCTTCTGCCTCACGCTGTAGCCTCTCTGCTTCCAATCGTGCACGTTCACGTTCCTCAGCTTCACATCTCGCTTTCTCTTCAGCTTCACGCTGAAGTCTCAGCTCCTCTTCACGTTTCAGTCGAGCGATTTCTTCGAGTCGTGCCTTCTCTTCGGCTTCACGCTTGAGTCGTAATTCTTCCTCTCGTTGTAACCTTGCGACTTCCTCGAGTCTCACCTTCTCAGCAGCAGCGGCAGCCGCAGCGGCTGTTTCACGTTGTAATCGCTCTTCTTCGTCAAGACGATGACGTTTCTCTTCAGCCTCACGCTGAATACGCGCTTCTTCTTCGAGTCGTGCCTTCTCTGCAGCAGCTGCTGCTTCAGCCTCTCTTCGTTTTCGCTCAACTTCTTCTGCAGTTGCCTTCCTCGCTACCTCAGCTGCCGCTTCTTCAGCTCTTCGTTTCACTTCCAACTCGGCTGCGAGTCGATCTGCTTCAGCCTTGGCCCTTGCAGCTGCTTCAACTTGTTCCTCACGAATACGTTGTGCTTCAGCTTCAGCACGAACCTTCGCTTCTGCTGCTTCATGTTCACGATGTTGTTGCTGGCGAGTTGCTTCCTCTTCTGCCTCACGTTTCAGTTTCGCTGCGAATGCAGCTGTGCTCCGATCAGCCTCGATCTTGGCTGCGAGTGCTGCTGTTGCCGCGGCTGCAGCGAGTTCTGCTTCCTTTCTCGCCTTCTCTTCAGCTTCGCGTTGTAGTTTCAGCTCTTCCTCACGTCGTCTCGACTTATCAGCCTCAGTTTCACGTTCAATTCGATCTGCTTCTTCACGTTTCGCTTTGAGATCAGCCTCAACTTTCACTCGCTCAGCTTCAATACGAATACGTTCAGCTGCCATTTCAGCTTCCTTCTTACGCTTCACTTCTACCGCAGCTGCGGTACGTTCTTCTTCTTCTTTCTGTGCCTTCAAAGCGATTGCAGCAGCTGCATCTGCTTGTTTCTTTGCGAGTGTAGCTGCAGCGATTTCATCAACCTTCTTCTTCGCGACGAGTGCTTCTTCATCCTGCTGCTTCTTTAATATTGCTTGTTTTTCTGCTTCGATCTTTGCTTGTTTTGCTTCTTCTGCTTGTTTGGCTGTGAGTGCTACCATCGTTGCCTCTGCCTCCTTCTGCTTCTTGAGTGCATCAGCAACACGCTGTTCAGCTGCAATAATGTCGAACTCGAGTTGAGCAGAGATAGATTTGACAGGTGGTGAGGCACTTGGTACGCCATCGTCCACCATGCCGGAGTCACGAAGATGTGAATCATCCTTCGCCGCATCCTCCTGATGAGTAGCAGCAGCAGCCTTGGCAGATTTTGCTGATTTGGCTTTGGATGCCTTCGTTGCTTTCGCAGGTGTTGTAGCTTCGTTCGATGTAACAGATGCAGCTGCGTGAGGTGGCGGAGATGATGACGGTGTCGAATGCTGCTTCTCTTCCTGATCAGTGTCGCCTTCAATTGGATTCTCATGGTCCTCATCGTCCTCTTCGTGCACAGCATTTGGATCAAGCTTATCGATACGATGAATGCGAATCTCCTTCTTGTTTGTGTTAGCGAATGTGTGAGTCCATTCACGATGATGAGCAGTTGAGGGACGACGATGTGAGGAGGTGGTGGTGGTTGATGGTGAAGGTGATGACAGTCGAGATGCATTTGTGGGACTTGCATCGATGTGATCGTGCTCCTCATCGTCATGCATCGCCGACTCGCCGAAATCGTGTACTGAATCAGAGACGACTGAATCTGCACCAGGTGTGGATGAAATGAGTCGTGCAGAGTCGGATTCAGCAGCGGATGTGGACGCAGCGGCAGCGGCATCAAGTTTTGATTTCTTCGATGGTCGACCACGCTTCTTCTTTGATGGTGAACTCGCTGGTGATGTGGTAGATGCACTAGTGGCAGATGCGCGAGTTGTGCGTGGTGTGGCAGACGGTGCTGATGAGTCTGCCACCGAGATCAACTCTGCACCCTCCTCCTCATCCTCCTCCTCCTCCTCCTCGCTGAGTTGCGACGGATCGCGTCGATGAATACGTGCTTCCTTCTTACCACTATTGGTGAATGAGTGCGTCCATTTTCGCATATGTTCAGGTCTCACATGATCAGGATGATGATGAGCTGTTGTGCCTGTGTGTGTAGCTGCCACTGATGGAGTGTCACTGTTGTTGTGGTGTTCATCCTGGTCATGCTGTGATCCTGCCAGACTGTTGGCAGCAGAGCTACGTCCGCGTCGACTCATGGCGATACGGTGGTGATGCAGGCAGAGCAAAAACAACAAGCGAATCTCAACGACCAAAGACGCCCAAGTTCGCGGTGCAAGCAGCTTGTCCGTTTTATTGCATGTTGCGCAGTTGTGTGAAATGAATTGTGTGAATGTATGCTACAAAAACAGCAGAAGTGAGTGCAATGAAAGAGGCAGCAAGCAGAGGCAGAGTAGACTAATAAGGAGGAAAGGAGCAGCTGCGAAAGGATTGCTGTACCAATTACTAAAGGAGTAGAGAGAGAAGGATCCAATATAGGTTGTTTTGTGATGTACGTCTCCTCTCACGAGTCAGACTTGATACAAACAAGTCAGTCGGGGAAGGATGAGGTGGGGAGACGTGAGGAGAGTAGAATACGAGGGCGACGATGAGGAGCTGTCGACTGCAAAAGTCAGTGTGTTCAGTAAGTCGAGTGAGTATGATGACGAGGATATGAGGTGGATGATAGTACAACATTTGGATGAAGGACCACCACGAGAGTGAGGAGGAAGTAACGCGAGAATACTGCAAAATATAAAACAATTAGGACGGACGACGAAGAGGAGTGTTGGTGCGTGACGCTGCATGGATGGCGGCAGGGTGAATGATGGAGAAGCAATAATAATAATTAAGAAGAAGGAGTGTGAAGGCAGAGACGTAAATAATATTTCCATGCGCGTGATTATCCTCTCTTCTGCTGTGCATTCATCTGATCCGGATCTTGTACACTCGGTTGCCATCCTGGTGGTAACAAATTCGTTGGTACACCAATACCTGAACCATATTTCGGTTTACTTCTTTGTAAGACATGTGAGACATCTTCGGCATGAATCATTGTATCTAAGAAAGGCAAGAGTTCATACAGTTGACGATCATTCTTATCATTGAACCAAGAAGTAATAGCTATCGCATTGTCAGGTTGGAACATATACGAGAAAGGTGAATTATCAACAATCAAAATATCTTCCATTCTCCTACCTAAATGTGATAAATCTTTGACATAATTGCCATAATGTTGTACACATGCCTCACGAAAGAGACGTGCTTTGACAACACGGCCACGATCTAAGATATCTAATAATGGATCAGCGTATTTCGATAATGATGCTGTGAAGATGACAACTTCAAATTTCTCACCTACTACTCGCATGAAATGATCCACACCTGGTCGTTTACGTACATATACACGATGAATAACATTCTCCAATTCAATCGAGATAACAAAGTCAGCATTTGGAATAGGTTTGAATGAGGAGTGAACGAGTGTCTCATCTAGATCGAGTACAAGACATTTCTTCCCTGTATCTTCTTGTGGTAATGGTCCGAGTAGATATTTCGCTGGTGGAGGTGTCACGATGTTATTAGTTTCACGTAATGGTTGTAGAGGACCTGTCTGTGCATAGGCGACTGCGGCGGAAGGAATGTTGTGCGGATTGGAGTTGTTGGTGAGAGGAGGTTGTTGATTGTTTTGATTGTTGTTGGCGGCATATTGTTGATTGTTCTGATTGTTAGGTTGTGCTGTGCCATTCTGTTGGTTGGCGCCTCGTGATTGTGCATCTGCTACGACAGAATTATTGCCTTGTGCATTCAGTGTCACACCAGATGTCGATACGGTCGAACCATCACGCTGTGACGTTCCATTCCCTGATGCGCTCATTTGTTGTTGCTGATTGTTGTTTTGTTGATTCGTTGTTGTCATAGGTACTCCAGCTTTCGAATTAGCATTCTGACCATTCTGTTGTTGTGATGAGGTCTTTCGTTTCGATTTGTCGGGCGCACGCATGCAACAGAAGAGACGACGACAGAAGCCTGGCTCGGGTGTGTCATCGGATTCACCTTTTTGTTCCTGTTGGGTGAGAAGGGGATGGGGAGAATGTAACAAGTAAGAACAGGGTGAAGCGGAAGATAAGGGAATTCAGCTTTTGTCTCCTCTCGTGTCTGTGGTACTGACGTCTACTCATCGGTAATGAAATACAATGCAAAGAGGGAGAAACAGAGAAGCAGAAAGAGGTATGAGTGAGCAAGGGCCAATGGGAATGCCTGAACGCAAGTCGCTGAGTCTCCTCTTCTTCTCTTCTTCTCCTCGTCCGTCTTCTGACCTCGTTGCTGATGATTTCCATTCGTTGCTACAACCTGAACCTGAACCTGTTGATTGTTCTGGTTCTGTTGATGATTGTTGTTCTGATGCTGATTGTTCTGCTGTTGTTGTTGTTGCTCTTGGTCCTCCTCCTCCTCACCGTTGTGTACTTGCGTGACAAGATCTGCGAGACTCGTCATCTGTAATGAATATGATGTAATGAATGAAATAGATGCGCCTGGATGCTCCTGGATACTCTGCTCCTGATGATAGTGGTGAGGTGTTTGCAGAGTGTCGTTGCGTGCTTGTTCGAACGACGATAAGCGACTGGAGGGTGTAGTGACTGATGAGTGAGGCGACTCCTGGAAATTTCACTCACAGGTACGACTTCGCAGACAAGTAGGACAAGACTAATGGACGTCCTCAAGACGATACCTCCTCACAACAACAGAACACAGCACTGCAGTCAAAATTTTTTCAGATGGCACTTTCTTATTGTCTATGACGATGATTTTCGCACATCTCAGTCATCACATATGGGTGGATTGCACAAGAGAAAAAAGGTTTGTTGTGGAAACGACAGGCCCTGTCGCATATTTGATTCTATGGTCTTGCATATCCGCAAGATTGCTGGCAAAAAATGTTCCTTTAATTGCAAATCGAGGCTTTGTAATTGTTCCTTCTTTCGTCAGAAATAGTATTCTGATATCATATTTTTTCGCGAATGTTTAGCTGCATAGTATGTAGATATATATCACTCCTTAGATTCCACGTCGGCCGAGCTAGCAGCAACTCGACTACGCCTGCATGCAGCATGCAAACTTTGATGAGGACGACCAAAAATAGTTCACGGTTGCATGTTGGTTATGTTACGCTCGCAGTGAGTATTATCGAGCTGTATTGCAGCGTTATCGCAATGGATTCTAGTTATCCGCACTGTACCAATTCACCATCGTCTCCTTTCCTCAATCAGATCCTTCAGCCAGACCGGTGCAGGTCGCCTAACTCCTTCAACAAGTTTCGGGTGGGTTGCTGGTCTAGTTGATGTATGAGTAATCTGTGTGATGTTATTCTCACCATGTGTTTATCCTTCGCTTCCTCCGTAGCGAGCCGCACACACCAAATCCGAGTGGTGTTGCATGGATGGCTGATTCGGAACATAAGGATTGTGTCATATGTGAGAGGAAATTCTCATTAACAGTTAGGCGGCATCATTGGTATGCAAAGCAGAGTAGAGATCGAGTGAGAGGATCGATGTCGATGCTGCTGACTGCGTGGTCTCTCCTCCTCTTTCTTTTTCAGTCGTACCTGTGGTTCACTGATCTGCGGCAACTGTTCCAAGCATCGCAATTCAACAACAAAGCAGCGCCAGTGTGATAACTGTTGGAATTCAACATCTCGTCAGCCATCACCATCACCGTCATTACACTCGGAACATAGTTCACCACCGACACCTACATCAATGAATCTTGCACCGACACCTACTTCTGCAGCAGCACAGCAGAGGAAACGTGGCAACTCGAATTCCATTGCACCTGCAGCTACATCGAAATCATTCTCCTCGCAGCCATCACCTTCACCCACCGCATCTTCCTCAACAACATCAGCATCAACTCAACCAGCCGAAGAAGTTGAATGGCAGAAAGATAAATCAAGTGCAGAATGTGTATTGTGCTTTCGTGCATTCACACTGTTATTACGTAGGCATCACTGGTGAGATTTTGGGACAGAGAGAGGGAGAGAAGGCTGCAACTGCATGTTCGAACGTCTGGGATGCGTGAGCCGAGAAATGAACCCAAAGAGGTAGCAGGAGAGAGCAATATCTGAGGCTCATTGATGTTCTTTCTTTTTTTCTTTCAGCCGTCGCTGTGGTGCACTCGTTTGTTCGAAATGCTCCTCTCATCGCTTACCAATCACAGCTGGCACGAAACCCTCACTAATCTCGACTATCTCACTCAAATCTGATACAATGAGAGTATGTGATACTTGTTATGTCTCACATGGAACGGAAGCAGCTGGACCTATGAATGAGAATAATGGAGTTGTGAGTGAGAATGGTGCGGTGAATATTGAGAAGTTGGAGGAAGTACGATTGAATTCAATCCTGGCTGATCCTAACTTGACTGTACCAACATTACCATACTTTGCATGGGCATTCACAGGCACACCTGGCGCAGGAGAATACGTACCTGTTGGTCGTTTGTACGTTCGTGTACTGAATGCAGTGAATTTACCAGCAATGAATCGTATTCTCAGTACAGCTGATCCATTCTGTACCCTCCATGTCGCAGGACAATCACATAAGACACGCATTGTTACAGGATCACTGAATCCACGATTTGATCAGGAATTCTATTTTGATATTCTCTCAGCGAAAGATGATGAATTGATACTCATTATTTGGGATTGGGATCAATTAGGAAAGAATAGAGAGATTGCATATTTGACGATTCCGTTGAGTGAGGTTGGTGTGTGTGACTCACCGTGAGGAAAGAATGTGATACTTCGGATGCATGCATTTCGATGTATCTTTACTCACTGCAATTTCTTTTTCTCTACACATCAGCTCGCACACGCCCACCGCTCCACACGTTGGTACGAGATCTCCAACTTGTCTGAGATTGCGCGTAAAGCTGGCAACTTGAAAGAAATGGATCAACAGGCATTGAAGAATGATTTAAAGAGAAGAGATAGACAGTTATTGGAGGAGAGTGGTGTACAGAAGGAAGATGCGACCATACGAGTCGCACGTCCACGTGTTCAACTTGAATTACAATTCGTCTACAGTGAAGCTGGTTCCCTCTTCTCCCACATCATCCCGACATCCGAAACCGCAGCACAAAAACAAGCAGCACATCGTGCACAACTCCTTCCTGCAGAAGTCTTTAATCCTGTACAACCTTTTGATGTTGATGTACTCTACTCTGATCTATTTCGACTATTATCACTACTCTCACCTGTCACAAACTTCCTTGTTGGTATCGGACCAATATTATTCTGGACGAAACCTCATCGTAGTTTTGTTGTACTATGTCTTTTTATATTAATATGCATGTACCCGTTCTTATTCCTTGTACTGATTGAATTAGTGAGTCTGAGGAAATTAGCACACAATTATACATATCGTGTCCGACAAGAGATGAAACAGAAATCTGCTGATTTAGCACGTGTACGTGCTGAGCATGAAGAAGCAACACGTATCGAAGCAAAGAAGAAGTCGAATGCTCTCTATCGTTTTGGACATGGATTTACGAATTTTTTAACAGGTGAAGATGATGATGCAACAGCAGCATTTAATAAATCTGCACCGAGCATTTTGACTCGGTTGAATCCACTCAGTAAGGAAGTACAACCAATGGACACGAAAGGTGAGGTGCTGGAGGGAGGAGGGGAGTGAGGAGAAGAGTATGAGAAGACGCAGTGAAATACGTTCATACAATGCAAATGCAAACTCTCACACACATTTTTCCTTATTCTCCTTCCACACCAGATCGTCTTCATCTGAATGGCCTCGTCTCCAACATGTTGACTTCTACATTAACCACTATTGGAATGAAAGGATCACTAAACTATTATCAATCTATGCTCACAAATTATGCTGATCTATTAGAGCGATTATATGGTCTCTGTGATTGGCATGATCGTGCGTTGACGAAATATGTTACGATTGGTGTTGGTATCCTATTAGTCTATTCACTCTTCTTACCACAATCGTATCTGATCATGCTTGCTGGTGTATATGTGTTGACAATGTTTACACCACCGAGTCGATTTGTATTGGCTGTGATATTTGGTATCATGCAGTATCGTGTTGTCAGAGCGAGTCGAATGATGCCACCACCGACACAGCAGCAGACGACAAATTTTCAGCAAGCAAACAGCAGAACGGCATGATTGAGCAAAGTGTTGCAAAGTTTGTTGTCTCGCTATTTATGAGGATTGATACACATACGTCGCAGAGAAAGTAAAGTTGATTGAAGCAGCCAAAAAGCGACCAGTAGCAGCATTCGCACCGAGATCGACGATGATCGTCAGACCTAGACCTACACCTGCGACAACACGATCACAAGCTGTAGCATCCAATTCATCAACAGCTGCAGCACCTATTCTCGCTAACTCGAATGAAGAGTTTCGTGCAAAGTTGCTCGGTAGCAAGTAACGAAGTCATTGTTTGCAAATTGCCTGCGATCTTGCAACTCACATTAAATATTTGCATTCTAGATCTGCCAAGGAAAACAGCAGAGCATGCTCTGGTGTTATTCATTTTCCAGAACGAAAATGAATGTATAAATTACAATCCAAGGAGAAAAACAAAATGCAGAAAGCAAACAAACGGCTGGCAAAGAGGAAAAAAGGCGCAATGCAATAACTTTGACTAACCAACGACGGTCATACGTGATGAATATGTCGTTGGTGGTAGATCTGAAGGAACTGTCGCTGCAGCCTCACCAACTTCCATCAATTCAAGTTGTGCTGCAGCATCCTGATGTTGTTGTTGTTGTTGATAGCGTGGATGTGGTTTCGGAATGATTCCAGTTTCGTTCGCACCTTTTGGTGATGATGATGGTGGAAATGCACTTGCAACAGAGTCGACACCTGACATTCGATCTTCAACTGTCTTCTGATTCTTATCCTTATTTCGTCGAATTAGACATAATAGTAGTAGTAACAACAATAGTAGTAGTATGAATCCACCTATTGCAATACCAATAATAGCACCAACAGGAAATGATGATGATGAACTTGATGATGAATCATCAACATCCAATCCTGAACCACTGCTACTACTCACAATGATACTTGTACTACTACTACTACCACTACTACTACTATCATCAGTAGTACTGCTACTACCACTGCTACTACTACTTTCTGCAGTGCTGCTACTACTATCACTCGTGCTGCTGCTGCTACTTGTTGTACTATCAGCAGTACTACTGCTACTCGATGAAGATGATGAAGAAGAAGAAACAGAGGAAGAGGAAGAGGACGAAGAAGAAGAAGAAGAAGAACTTGAAGAAGATGACGACGAGGAAGAAGACGAGGAAGAGGATGATGAAGAAGCGGTACTAGATGAAGAAGATGACGAAGATGATGATGGCGGAGGTGGTGGTGTTGCTTTCACATCAAATGTGAGAATAACAGGTGAGGTTGCTAGACCTGATTCTGATGTCACTACAAATGTGATCGAAGTTGATAAGTCACCTGCTGATAGTGAGAGTGTATACGACGTTGTTGTTGATGGTGATGATGATGATGATGATGATGATGATGATGATGATGATGATGATGATGATGATGATGATGAAGCTGCAGCTACTGCCGCACTATGTACAAATGATTTACTTTCATCAGTAGTAGTGATTCTACCTGCTGGTTGTGATGTCAACTGTGAGAGTACTGCACCTGCAGGTAGTGTCAATGAGAATGGCAGTGATGTCACTGTTGATGACACGACAATGGATAGATCACTTGCAGCAACACTTGAATTTGATGTCAATGGAATGATGGTATCAACTTGATCACTCGTCTGATTCCTAAATGGTCCAATTTGCATCGACCATGAATTATCATTCGATAATGGCGTTACATGCACTGCAGCAACATTAAATACAAGAATGATGTCTTGACGATCCTGAGGCAGCTGACCTCGCTGTGCTGTAATTGCATACGAACGCGAGAGTGATGATGCACCTGCTAATGGTAAACGAAATGAATCAGTCAATGAATTTGGTATGATTGTTGCATAAGGTGCAATTGACCATACCAGATCGACTGTTGCATTTGAATAATCGAATGTAAAATTTGAGATGAGTTCCTCTGCGCTCATTGTCCAATCGAGTAGAACCTGAGAGCTTGAATCATTGTTAAATGTCAATAAAGCTGACCAATAACGAAATTCAGACGGTGTAACAGACAGTGAAATCACAACGGAATCACTTGCAGTACCATCTTTCGATATGACAGTAAATGGAAATAGTGTTGTCGTATTCGGTTGACCTAATGTAAATAGTGATTGTAATGATGGTTGTGAATTATTTAAAGTGGCACCTGTTGGTATGGTAATTACTGCACTGACTTGACTGTTTGCTTGTCTGAAATTGATGAATTGAGTTCTGTTGAGAAATGGATCACTTGAAGTGACACTAAGTGAACTTCCACTGCCACTGCCACCACCATCACCACCACCTGTTGATATCGTGAATGTGACACTCCAATCAGTTGATGATGTACCAATATAAAATGTGAATTGAACTGTCTCACCAAGTTGACCATCTTGAGCAACAACACGAAAGAAGACAGCAATAGTATTACCAGCTGAAGTACCATCACCTAATTGAATTTGACGTGTTAATGGAACACCACCATACAGAGTTGCACCATAAGGTAAGGTCACGATCATGGTCAAAAATTTCTTCTGATATGACATTGGATAAGAGAAGGAACGATCTGAACTTGAATTTGATGAAGTCAAATAGATATGCGGATCACCCAATGGTGGTGTCAGTTCAGCACTCCAACTACGATCAGATGATGACGCAATATTGAAGATGAACGATGCAGGTGATGATGCGATACCACTCTGTGATATGACAGTGAATGTGTAACTGACACTTGTCTGAGTTGCACCATACTGCAGTGTCGTTATGAGTGGCTGTGTTTTGTTCGCCAATGTTGCACCAGAAGGTAGTGTCAACATTATTGATGCATTTGAATATGCATACTGCTGGTCTAATGCAAACGTACGGAATGAAATAGCATCATCCTGTGTGAGTGTGATATTATCAGCATCAGGATATGGTGTAACATTGATCGACCATGAGTTATCATCTGATGGCAGAACGCGATATGTTATTGTATTGGGTTTTTGTTGTTGTATCCTGTGCTTTCACAATGAATTGTGATGTCACATTTGTACCTGCAGCTGGTAATGAAATCAATTGTGATTCAATTGTCGATGGTATGACTGTTGCTTGATATGGTAGACTCAATGACAACTGTGCTGTCTGCAACTGAGCTGATGTTGGTAGATCAACAACAATTATCTTATGTGTTGAATCGCCACTGAAATCCACACCAATTGCAGGATCAGCATCAATAACATCAATACTTGCATCAAATGATGCATCATTGTTTGGTGTCACCTTGAATTCAAGTGAATACTGTTTTATCACACCCGTTTGAGATGTAATATTAAATTGATAATAATAGGTCACTCCTGCATTGGCGAACACGATTGATGCCTTTGCACCTGCAGGTTGCTTGGTAGCACCATACGGTAATGTAAATGTCATATTCACAAATTGACCAATGTACGTTGACGGGACACTAAATTTACCCGTAGCAGCTGCAAATCCATATGGCAATGTAACATCAACTAATGGTTGTGGTAGATTTACAAATATACTGACACTCGTATTTGTTGATGGACGATTGATGAATGTGAAAGTCGTCAAATCGATGACTCCATTTGTTGTTGAATTGATGACATACAACAAGGATTGTCCTGGTGGTTTTGCAACACTGAAAGTACGAGTCAATGTAGCAGGGTTGAATGTTGTACCTGCACTTGGTGTCAATTTGATAGTTGCTGTTGCGACAGTTGGTACTGAAGGATATGCATTATTCACTGGTATGTAAAATGTGAGATCGTCATCACTGCTCCATGCGTCAACCGTTTGTAGAACAACATATCCTGTACAATTGATACTCGCAATCCATGGTGGTTGAATTGGTAATATCTGTAGTGAGTACGCTGCAGTTGTTGCACCTGATTCTGCGACAATCTTGAAAGTCAAATTCGATGGTGTATCTGGTTCGAATGTAATAATTGAATTTACACCTGATGCAAGTGTGATACTTGATACACTTGCTCCTGCAGCTGGTGTTAATGTTACAGTATAAGTACCTGAACCAACAGAAAGATATCTCCATAAATCATTTCTCGGTCCTTCAGCCGGTGTCTCACCAAATCCTCCCCATACACTACCTGTATCATCGATCCAAATTGCCGGAAGGTTTCTTGAACCTATTACAAGTGAGGGATTCGTTTGATATGGACCAGCTGCTGCAGGTGGATAGACAGCCTCCTCTTCACCAGAAGGAGGGACATCGCCTTTCAGCCGTGTCCAATATTTTGTGTTAACATCGAATTTCCAGAGATCTAAAGTATATGGGGACGTGCGAGGGACCGAAGCCATCCCGCCATAGAGATATATAAATAAGTTAGTTTGATCAGTCTCCATTACACCGCGCCAGCGAGAATAAGGCCAATTGGTGGAAGCTGGAAAGAGGAAAAGAGAGCAAGAGCGAGTGGGTGAGTGAAATCCCTGCCCTACTGAGTCCTTCTACATGTTCATGTGCGCACATGTTGCGATGTGCCACCAACCTGCGACATCGATAGTTCCAGGATTTGGTGGCGAATGAGTCGGATCCGAAGGGTCTGAAATTTCCATGTGACAACATTCGTACCAATCACAACTTCCCACAAATCATTACGCCAAACAGCTGTCTCAACGGACATATGTGTGTGTGTGTGTGTGTGTGTGTGTGTGTGTGTGTGTGTGTGTGTGTGTGTGTGTGTGTGTGTGTGTGTGGCGAGAGAGGGAATGAGAGAGAAAGAGCATCAAGTAAGCCGAATGAAGTAGTCTGGTCTACCTCTGATCTCATTCGCTCTCCATCTCGAACAGACTATTCGAATTCCCTCCAAACAAGTAAAGGTGGTATATATTACCAATCTTAACAGTTGATGAATGTGCATAGTTACGAGGAGGAGGCTCAACAGCTGAGTTTGCATAGTCCAATGCGGCAGCATCGTGATCTGAACTACCGGACCACCAGATCCAACTGGGGGAGAGAAATGAGGAAGGACATAGAGTGTAGCACGAGAACGGTCAGCCATTTTGTTCATTCATTCATATTTCGTTTCTGCTCCGTTTCACCCATTCTCGACTGACTTATCCTGAGCCATATTGTAAGACCAAAGATCACCTTTGAGACCAGAGAGTGTATCTAGAGCGAGAACGGCAGGTGAAGGGTGCGCGTGTCGCGTGAACCTCGTGGTGTTTGCAATAATTTTCATTTGGCAGGAATGATGCTCACGCTGCATATCTCGCTCTTCTTACCACCCGCTGATCCACCGAAAATATAAAATCTTTGATGAGAAAATAAGACAGAAAGGGATGAGGGGAGCAACAGTCGCAGCGCAAAGCAAGAATGGTGATGATGCCAAACACTAGGCACTTTTGTCTTGTCTTTTCTGTTTTCAACCGACCTTCCTGGTGTGCACCAGCACGAGTGGAACGATCTTGAACCTAAAAACACACGAGGCAAGAAAAAAGAAAATTCAGTGAAAGAGAAGCGACGAGAGAGAGAGAGAGAGAGAGAGAGAGACAATTCGAATGTGTTTCAGACTACAGGTTTTGTGTTTATTGCCATTGATATTCACTGACCTGGCCCTGCTGATCCACCTGGCACAGTTGATGTAATTCGATTCGTTGGATAGGTCGGATCAGCTGAACCTTGCACACCACCAAGCCTTCAAAAAGGGGAAGGGAAGAAGGAGGAAGGAAAAGAAGAAGTAGATGAAACGAAATTCGCTGGGTACATCGTGTTCAAATGCCAAAACGCCACTGCACTGACCATGCCCTATAGAAGAAAGGAAAGAGGAGAAGAGAAAGCGTGAGAGGTTGTTGGTTGAAGGATGGATCAAACAACCAGTGCACATGTTCTTCTCCTCTCCTTGTTCTCTATCTTCTCGCTCTCTATGCTAACCACATGCGTGTCGTTGATGAAAATACCCACAGATCGGATTGCGTTTTGGAAGAAGCGTAATCCTTACCTGTAAGGAAGAAGGAGAAGGAGGAGGAGAATAGACCAACATGAAATTTCATGCATTCAAAACTCATGCATGCACAACACCTACATGAAGTGTAGACCTGCTCAGCGCTCCTCCTAACTTCTCTCTCCTTATTCACCTCCGTAGTAGTAATATAATCCACTGACAGGATCAACTGCACCGCATCCATTTGATCGCTTACCTGGACTACTCGTAGCGGTGGCAACTGTTCTCGTCGTACCATAAAATAGAGGTAAGTTCTTCGTGCGTGCTATCCAACGATTTGTCTCACGTTGATATTGCCATACTTGTGGATTTGCACCACTTAATGGTATTGTTTCATATAACCAGAAAGATCCATCAATCGGTGATGTCCATGTTGAATGACAAATTGCATGTCCCTCTGGCTGATTTGTCTCTGCAGCAACATTCACTGTACCATCTGAACCAACAGCTGCACTGAGATCTTTATTACCATTCATCCATAATGTTGGTGTTGTTGAAGTTGGTTTTGGAATCGTGAATGAACGAACCCGAATCGAAGCTGATTTACCGATCATATTGGTTGCATTGTAAACACGAGGAATTCGCAGTCCTGGTCCACTAACAGTAAGGGTGAAATTATTGAATGTGGAGAGTGCATCGACGAAGGTTATGATGGTGATGAGGAGGATCAGTCGGATGATCGGTACCCGCGCACGGCTTGCGCTGAGTGGTAACATCGTGATGCGATGCGAAAGTGGCGGAGGGGACCAATGCCAATGAAATGCAGTTGCCAAATAACACGTCACAAATTTCGTCTGTTGCCCAGTCACACCGACACGGTGCCCGCATGATCATACCTGCAGGTATAATGCATTATACTTCGCATGGTGTGAACTTGTCTTTAGATCCTGGCACATCGACAGTACATACGCAATCAAGTGCATAAGGTCCAGCTGCAGCAGTCGATGTCTTCGGCGATGATGGTGGAAATGCACTCGCTGTCGAGTCAACACCACCCATACGATCTTCGAGTATCATCTGGTTTTTATCCTTCTTTCGTCTGAGTAGAAATAACAGCAGGAAAAGCAAGCAGCAGAGGAATGTGAATGCTACTCGATGAAGAAGAAGAGGAAGAAGATCTACTACTTCTACTGCTGCTTGATGACGATGAGGATGAAGCAGAAGACGAGGAAGAAGAAGATGACGCCGTACTCGAGGATGATGAGGATGACGAAGAAGCAGTACTGGAGGAGGATGAAGATGGTGGTGGTGGTGGTGGTGGTGTTGCTTGAACAGTGAAGAGAACCACGTTAGGTGAAGTCGAAACACCTGACTCTGATGTTACTACAAATATGACTGAAGTAGTACCACCTGATGAAAGTGATAGTGGAGACGACGATGTTGAAGGTGCTGAAGCTGCATGTACAAATGATTTACTTGCTGTGATTCTACCGGCTGGTTGTGATGTCAGGCTTGTTAGTACCGCACCTGCAGGTATTGTCAATGAGAATGGCAATGAAATGACTGTTGATGACACGGCAATGGAGAGATCATTTGCAGTTGAATTTGAAGTTAGGGGAATTGTGGTATCAACCTGATCGTTTGTCTGATTGCGAAACGGCCCGACCTTCATTGTCCATGAATTATCATTCGATAATGGTACTGCAGCAACATTAAATACAAGTGTAATATTCTGACGATCATCAGGAAGTTGACCTCGCTGTGCTGTTATTGCGTACTGACGTGAAAGTAATGGAGCACCTGCTAGTGGTAGTCGAAATGAATCAGCCAATGAATTTGGTATGATTGTTGCATACGGTGCTATTGACCACACTAAATCGACTGTTGCATTTGAATAATCGAATGTAAAATTTGATATGAGATCCTGTGGGTTCATTGTCGAATCGAGTAAAATTTGAGAATTCGAATCATTGTTGATTGTTAGTTGAGCTAACATTGGTTGACCAATACCGCAATTCTGATGGTGCAACGTTGAATGAGAAGATAACAGAATCACTTGCAGTACCATCATTGGAGATAACGGTAAAAAGAAATAGTGTTGTACTATTCGATTGACCTAATGTAAATTGTGATTGTAATGATTGTGAATTATTTAATATTGCACCTGTTGGTATGGTAATTACTGCACTCACGAGACTGTTCGCTCGATCATATGTCAATGGTTGATCCCTCTTACTTCGAGAATCATCTGAAGCGACTTGGATCGGATTACTACCGCTGCTGATTGTAAATACAACACTCCATGTCGTGCCAACTGTGAATACGAACTGAATGGCATCACTGATAACACCGTCTTGTGATTGTACATGAAATAAGAATACATTACTGTCGGCACTTGATGAACTCAATTGTATCTGTGTCGTGGGAGTTACATCAAGAAAAACTGCTGACGTCAGGTGGTACTGCTAACTTGATCGTGAGAATTTGATTCAAATATGTGTCAGCAAATCCAATTGAACGATCTGAACTTGAATTTGCTGATGTAAGAAATAGTGCAGAATCACCGAAAGGACGATCGATCTCAGCACAACTACGATCTGTAGATGGTGCGATGATAAAGATGATCGATACTGGAGATGACACAATACCACTCTGTGATATGACAGAATATGTGTAATTCACACTTGTCTTGGTTGCGCCGTATTGCAAGGTTGTTGTCAGCAGTTGTGATTTGTTCGCCAATGTCGCACCATAAGGCAAAGTGAGTACAATTGATGCATTTGAATTTGCGTACTGTTCGCCGACTGCAAATGTACGAAGTGCAACAACATCATCCTGTGTGAGTGTCACGTTGTCAGCACCTGGATACGGTGTAATATTGATCGACCATGAGTTATCATCTGATGGTAGTACGCGATATGTTATATTGTAAAGTACACTCGTAATAGTATCCTGTGCTGTGACAGTAAATTGTGATGTCACATTTGCACCTGATGCTGGTAGTGAAATCAATTGTGATTCAACTGTGATTGGTAGAACTGTCGCTTGATATGGTAGACTCAACGACAATTGTCCTAACTGCAATTGAGCTACTGTTGGTAAATCAACGACAATCGTCTGGTGTGTTGAATCACCACTGAAATCGACGCCGATTGAAGGATCAGCGTTGACAATATCAATACTTGCATCAAAGGATGCATCATTGTTTGCTGTCACCTTGAATTCGAGTGAGTATTGTTTCATGGCACCTGATTGTGATGTCACATTAAACTGATAGTAGTAAGTCACACCAGCACTAACAAGCAGAATCGCTGCCTTTGTCCCTGCTGGCTGCATCGCTGCACCGTACGGTAGTGTAAATGTGAGATTGACATACTGACCAACAAAGAACTAGGTACACTAAATTTGCCTGCGGCAACAGCAAATCCATACGGTAATGTCACGTCAGTGAGAGGCTGAGGTAGATTTACAAATACACTGACACTCGTATTTGTTGATGGAGGATTGATGAAAGTAAAAGTGGTGAGATCGATCACTCCGTTGGTAGTTGAATTAAGAACGAATAGGAATGATTGTCCTGGTGGTTTCGCAACAATGGGAGAAGGAGTCAGTATAGCTGGGTTGAATGTCGTACCTGCTCTGGGTGTCAATTTGATGATTGCTGTAGCGATAGTAGGTACGCTAGGGTATGCATTATTAACTGGTACGGTGAACGTGAGATCAGTAGGACTAATCCATGAATCGACTGTTCTTAGTGCAGCATAACCTGTACAATTGACTGTCGCAACCCATGCTGGTTGAGTGGGTAAAATCTCCAGTAGGTACGATCCAGTTGTTGCACCTGACTCTGCGATGATCTTAAATGTCAGATTCGACGGTGTATCAGGTTCAAATGTGATGACCGTATTAACACCTTCAGTCAGTGTTATACTACTCACATTTGCCCCTGTCGCTGGTGTCAATGTTACAGTGTATGTACCCGATCCAACCGCGAGTTGACGAAATAAATCATTCCTGGAAATAGCCCCACCTCCATTTCCAAATCCAGTCCATACCGAGCGAGTGTCATCGCACCATATTGCGTGACCGAATCTGATTCCTAATTGTAATGGTGGATTAGTCTGAATCTGATATGGACCAACATCGGCAGGCGGATAAATGGCTAACAGATCGTCATGTTGCTGTCCTCCCTTCAACCAAGCCCAAGTTGACATTATATTGCCATAAATCTGCTCCAAGGGTGGTGAACGGATCAGAGCCGAACTTAAGTTGCCCTGCATACATGTATATAAATGTATTACTCGGATCAGTCACCGTCGGTGAACCTGCCTTTCCAGGTGGCCAATTCGGTGGCACTGCAGCACCAACACCTTTCGTTCCCCATGATACTGTTTGATAGTACGATGCTGATGTATCACCGTATCGTTTCCAAGTGACAGAAGCTAGGGGATGAGAGAGAAAGGGAGAGAGGAAGAGATGAGATGAGGGAGAAGGTGGAAGTGAGGGGAAGTGGATGATCTTCTGATTTCAAATATCTCCGTTCATTCCTCCGACTGTCACCTCCCACAAATCATTCGCATAGCCTGATGCTCTCACATAACCACCAAATAAATACATATGAGAATCAAGAATCTGCGTACCAAGTTTAACAAGTGTAAACTGTGAGTGAGTACGGGGGAGGTGGCTCATTAGCGACTATCGCATCGTTGTATGACTGAATCGACGCCTGTACTACCGGACAACCAGACCCAACTGACGAAGAGGAGAAGGAGAAGGAGGAGGAGGAGGAGGAGGAGGAAGGGAGAGAGCAAGCACAAAGAAAAGAGAGGCGGTTTGAGCTTCAGGTAAAGTTCTACTTTGCCGAATAACTTCTCTTCCTCATCCGTACTGACGCATCATCTGTCGCTGCAGGCAAAATGACCAAAAATCATTCTTGTAACCATTCTTCGCAGAAGTCGGACCTTGGGAAGGCGAATGAGAAGAGAAAGAAAAAGAGGATGAGAAGGTTGATGCAAGTCACAATGCATGAGTGATCACTCCGACAAGCGAACCTGCGAAGCACAAACCAACCTGCTGAGGTACCGCCAAAGAGATAGACTGAGAAGGAGAGATGGGACGATATAACAAGGAAGGAGCAAGGAAAGAGATTCTTGTCAGCGCATGCCAGTTCTTCCCTTTTAGTTCTCCTTTCTACTCTCATCTCAACTCACTTTCCGTTCGCAACCCAACATGCATGGCCCGATCGTGAGCCGAATACGAGGAAATGAAGTGGAGGAAGAAGAAAGAAGAATAAGAACGTAGTCTCAAGATGAGAAGGTGGCTCATGCATCGTTTGGTGCGGCTTGCGTGTGCATCAATGTGATTGACCTGGTCCTGCTGTTGCACCACCGACTTGACCTCCTGTACTAGTTGGATAATTTGCATCAGCTGCCACTTTCACACCACCCATCCATGCCCTGCCAGAGGACAACACAGTATGATCACAGCAAGACGATTTTCTTCTCTTCCTCTCCTTGCCCTCACTAACTCCTCTGACCATTGTCGCGTGACAGTTGAAAACACAAACAGATCCGATTTTGCAGCATTTGAAGCATCAAATCCACCATAGTAATAGAATAATCCCGTGGCTTGGTCAACCGCACTGAGAGTGGCAATTCTTTCGTTTTCGCAATCCATTGATTTGTCTCTCTCACATATTGCCATACTTGTGGATTTGCTGGAGTCACCGGTACTGATTCATCCAACCAGAATCAACCATCGATCGGTGAGGTCCACCATGTATGTTGCAATGCGGTACTACCAGGCTGACTCGCATCGGATGCGACATTCACTGTACCATCAATACCAATACTCTCATTCTCAAGATCCTTTGTACCACGCATCCATAGTGTTGGTGATGTTGAACTTGGTTTTGGTATCGGGAATGGACGAACACGAACTAAAGTTGTGCGACCAACGGTCATTGACGATGCGTTGTAGGTGCGAGGAAATGGTAATCCTGGTCCACTCACTGACAGTGTGAAATTATTCCTGCATTCATGTTGTGTGCCAATAAAAGAAACCTCTGTACTCACACCAAGAGAAAGTGATGCTCTGTCTTGTGCGACAGTCGAAAATTGACACGTGTCACGCAGCCGCATCGGTCGTAAGATCACCAGCGAAGCGACACAACTTGAGTGTGCTGAACAGAGTAGCAGTGATTTGTGGTGAGTAGTCGCTCTTGTCAAGCAGCCGCAGCCACATTCTTGTTAGTCGAAGGCGAGAGTAGGTGCATCGAATGCATCAGCGTCGATTGTCGACGGAAGTGGACACTGGAAACCACGTTGTAATTTGGAGACATTTCACGGAATCACGGGAACTCTCGTTTGTCGACGGGTCGAGATCGACCTCCAGTTCAGTCCCCAACTTCCCACTATTCATTCGTTCCATGTCGCTTTCAATTGAAATAGCAGGTCAGGTTGAGGTGGAAAGAGCAAGCTCTTGGGACCAGTGACTCACAACCCATCCCATTTTCCAGGTGCACAGAGCGGCTCTTTCCGCGCCCATCCAGGTGATACATTAAAAGGTGACCTTATCGTGCAAGCCGACAGGTCACAGGGTTTGACGATCCACAAAAAAGGAATCGAACTTGACTTCGGAGGGTGGGTGACCACCACCATCACCGTACCCATCACCAACGGTGATCATGGCAAAGCTGAACACACTGCGTTCGGTACTGAGACTCTCTATCAAATACCAACTCTCGAGCGTTTACGAGGTACAGCGCGTACGTTCCCTGCTGGTTCTGTGAATAAGTTTCCCTTCACATTCCAAATTCCAACTCCAACCACACACTCAATACCCGCATTTGCCGTCGGATTTAACAAGGACACACTCGACGAAGAGACAGGTTGGGGTGCGACTGTACATGCAAAAAATGAATATGACAACAAAGTGACAGGTACCATCGAGCATAAGGTCCATATTAGAGAGTAAATCTCTGATCGATCTCTTGAGCAACTCACTTAACTTCATCATCTCTCTTTAACACAGATCAAAGCCATCGCTTATCTTCCATACCCGGCAAAGGATATCCAAACTTCAGAGGAGATCAGTGTCGATCCTATCTTTGCCCTCGAGCCACCGCAACCAACTAGCCTCGCGCAAGTGAGTGTATCTGCTGAGAAACGCTGGCCAAAGTTCTTTTGTGAATGCTTCGGATACACAGATGTATATGCGACGGTAACACTCCCCAAGGTAAGTTTGCGGAATGGCGAGACTATTCCAATCACCTTTCAGATACGAAACGGACACACAGCGTCAATTGATCAATGTATTATTGCACTACAAAATGAAGTCGATGTTCGTGTCAATCCAGGTATCGCACCTGTGGAGCATGTGAGGAGGCATGTTACCGTGCACCGCGAGGTGTATGAGATCTCCATTCAACCTGGTCCCGAAATTCAGCCATTGGCAATTCAGTTCACCCCACAGAATCTTACACCGGACGTGAAGACCAACAAGTTAGTCTCGACCTCGTCGCTGCTGTTACGACTACATATCGCAGGAGTGGATCACCATTGGAACGTCAGTCCCTTGAATGACACGTGTGGAGTGTATCGCGCAGTATATGTGAATTGTTTCTCATCTCCTGCTGTTTTCCATGCCTCCAGTTACGAATCCCTCTCCACAATCCAATGGAACCATCATCAGGGGGGTCAACGATTGCACCGACGGTGACAACCAAACAAGATTACTTCACAGCACTCTACGGCAAGCAGGCGGCGATATTGCTCACCCAAGGACCAAGCACAAGTTCGATGGATGAATAACCTCAAACGACATGTATTAATCGCGAATGCATCGTTGGACGGTGATAATTTAAGTTGATATGCTCCCTTGTGTTGAAAGTTCTTGCAAGATGCTTTGCTCAGTTCATTCCATCGACAAGGTTTGTGAGGTATTAGGGTTATTAGGGTTATTAGGGTTATTAGGGTTATTAGGGTTATTAGGGTTATTAGGGTTATTAGGGTTATTAGGGTTATTAGGGTTATTAGGGTTATTAGGGTTATTAGGGTTATTAGGGTTATTAGGGTTATTAGGGTTATTAGGGTTATTAGGGTTATTAGGGTTATTAGGGTTATTAGGGTTATTAGGGTTATTAGGGTTATTAGGGTTATTAGGGTTATTAGGGTTATTAGGGTTATTAGGGTTATTAGGGTTATTAGGGTTATTAGGGTTATTAGGGTTATTAGGGTTATTAGGGTTATTAGGGTTATTAGGGTTATTAGGGTTATTAGGGTTATTAGGGTTATTAGGGTTATTAGGGTTATTAGGGTTATTAGGGTTATTAGGGTTATTAGGGTTATTAGGGTTATTAGGGTTATTAGGGTTATTAGGGTTATTAGGGTTATTAGGGTTATTAGGGTTATTAGGGTTATTAGGGTTATTAGGGTTATTAGGGTTATTAGGGTTATTAGGGTTATTAGGGTTATTAGGGTTATTAGGGTTATTAGGGTTATTAGGGTTATTAGGGTTATTAGGGTTATTAGGGTTATTAGGGTTATTAGGGTTATTAGGGTTATTAGGGTTATTAGGGTTATTAGGGTTATTAGGGTTATTAGGGTTATTAGGGTTATTAGGGTTATTAGGGTTATTAGGGTTATTAGGGTTATTAGGGTTATTAGGGTTATTAGGGTTATTAGGGTTATTAGGGTTATTAGGGTTATTAGGGTTATTAGGGTTATTAGGGTTATTAGGGTTATTAGGGTTATTAGGGTTATTAGGGTTATTAGGGTTATTAGGGTTATTAGGGTTATTAGGGTTATTAGGGTTATTAGGGTTATTAGGGTTATTAGGGTTATTAGGGTTATTAGGGTTATTAGGGTTATTAGGGTTATTAGGGTTATTAGGGTTATTAGGGTTATTAGGGTTATTAGGGTTATTAGGGTTATTAGGGTTATTAGGGTTATTAGGGTTATTAGGGTTATTAGGGTTATTAGGGTTATTAGGGTTATTAGGGTTATTAGGGTTATTAGGGTTATTAGGGTTATTAGGGTTATTAGGGTTATTAGGGTTATTAGGGTTATTAGGGTTATTAGGGTTATTAGGGTTATTAGGGTTATTAGGGTTATTAGGGTTATTAGGGTTATTAGGGTTATTAGGGTTATTAGGGTTATTAGGGTTATTAGGGTTATTAGGGTTATTAGGGTTATTAGGGTTATTAGGGTTATTAGGGTTATTAGGGTTATTAGGGTTATTAGGGTTATTAGGGTTATTAGGGTTATTAGGGTTATTAGGGTTATTAGGGTTATTAGGGTTATTAGGGTTATTAGGGTTATTAGGGTTATTAGGGTTATTAGGGTTATTAGGGTTATTAGGGTTATTAGGGTTATTAGGGTTATTAGGGTTATTAGGGTTATTAGGGTTATTAGGGTTATTAGGGTTATTAGGGTTATTAGGGTTATTAGGGTTATTAGGGTTATTAGGGTTATTAGGGTTATTAGGGTTATTAGGGTTATTAGGGTTATTAGGGTTATTAGGGTTATTAGGGTTATTAGGGTTATTAGGGTTATTAGGGTTATTAGGGTTATTAGGGTTATTAGGGTTATTAGGGTTATTAGGGTTATTAGGGTTATTAGGGTTATTAGGGTTATTAGGGTTATTAGGGTTATTAGGGTTATTAGGGTTATTAGGGTTATTAGGGTTATTAGGGTTATTAGGGTTATTAGGGTTATTAGGGTTATTAGGGTTATTAGGGTTATTAGGGTTATTAGGGTTATTAGGGTTATTAGGGTTATTAGGGTTATTAGGGTTATTAGGGTTATTAGGGTTATTAGGGTTATTAGGGTTATTAGGGTTATTAGGGTTATTAGGGTTATTAGGGTTATTAGGGTTATTAGGGTTATTAGGGTTATTAGGGTTATTAGGGTTATTAGGGTTATTAGGGTTATTAGGGTATTAGGGTTATTAGGGTTATTAGGGTTATTAGGGTTATTAGGGTTATTAGGGTTATTAGGGTTATTAGGGTTATTAGGGTTATTAGGGTTAGGGTTATTAGGGTTATTAGGGTTATTAGGGTTATTAGGGTTATTAGGGTTATTAGGGTTATTAGGGTTATTAGGGTTATTAGGTTATTAGGGTTATTAGGGTTATTAGGGTTATTAGGGTTATTAGGGTTATTAGGGTTATT